>OZ012659.1:92854645-93240999 GCA_963942545.1 Oxycera nigricornis
GATTAATATTAAGTCATTCCAATAACTTTTATGAGAGGTTCATTTTTATTATTTGAAGTAGTATTATTTCCATAATTATTATTGTGTTTAATATTTTTAATATCTTTTTAGATATTACTGGGAAGTTGACAGTGTGGACCTCATGGGTCGCACCTCACGGCTTGTTTATTTTGAATTTAATACAAAATGGCGGCTGTAGTGCACGTCAAAGTCACTAGTATTTACAAAAGACGTTCCGCGGCCGGACAAGTTTCTCAGCCCCATCTGCATCTGGAACAATGCAATTTTTTTTTCATAAACTCCATGAGTTTTGCTAGTGAAGTACACACGATAAAAGTTTAATATCGATTTTTCGCAAAATGGCGACCATTTAACAAAAAAATTGCATTTTCGACCCAAAAAAATGACTTAAATTGTTTATAACTTTTTTTAAACAAAACCAATCGCTAAAATCGTGTGTACTTCACTAGATAATCATATCAAGAAGCTACAGTTATAACGGCAAGTCATTCGGATGAAAACTGCAAGAGTTTCGTTTCCGGCAAATTTCAAAAATACACTTTCGAGATAAACGCGTTTGAAGTTTCAAAACCTTATAAAGTTGTGAATTTTCAAAATTTTACTATATACAAATTTTTTAACCTTTACTCTGCTATCCCAGCACCATACAGTTGGCCTTCCAAGACCGTGGATTTCTCCTCCTCGTCCTTTCTTGATGCTAAAAGGCCGCGTCTCGCCTCTTTTACAACATCGGAAATTGAGCGCTCAGCAGCCTTTATTCGCTCGGCGTCTGTTTCTAAGCAGAAATTGTAAAAATTAGGTTCTGCAGTCAATCCTAATGAGTCTCAAACGAATGGCGATTAGGCGAACGCGTGTTGCTGATCTTGCTGCGCTTCTGCGATTAACTACTTGCTTTACTGCCTTTACGGCCACTGTACAGTTTACTACTCATTTCTAACACTTTTTTATACAAAACAACAGTAAAAATATCAATCAAAACATAGTACTTTAACCTCAAATGCAGCATGTAGTCGATCGAGTAAACAGAAGCTCTCCTAGCGTCGTTTACGAAGGAACGTGCCCTATACAGTGTATATTAATTACTATATAGTATAAAGCGAGCAAATTTTACGTGTTTCGAGCATTGGAGTTGCTTCAGAAAATTGATTCTCAAAAATTTTCTGAAGTATATTAGTATTTGGACCTTTTTGATTTCAAATCTAGGGATGTGTTAGCATACTTTTAGCCAATAACAAAAAAAATGGAAAAAAAATTAAGTCACATAGGTATAACCCCTTAAATGAAAAATCTATGAAAACCCACTTGAAATCGTTATTAATTTTCAATTAATTGTTTTCTCCCATGTACAGTGGGCAAAAAAAGTTAATGCACGACGCACCCAGCGAGAAAAGTTTTAACTTTTCAGTGATATTTTAATCGAGAATGTTTTTATTTTCACATTATATCAGGAGATTGGAAGGTATATTTCAGTAACATACGAAAAAAAATTATACAACAATTATTGAACATAATAAAAAAATGGTAGTTTACCATCGAGAAACAATCCCAAAAAAGTTAAGGCACGATATAGTTTTATCTGAAATTATTTGATTTGTTTTAATATTTTGTGGACTTTGCTTGCATTCCTATGAGTTTCTGGAGGCGTTTCGGCATCGATTTGACCAACGCATTGCAAACGGCTGGTGAAATATTTTTCCATTCTCAAATAATGGCTGTTTTTAGTTAGTTTTTATTTTTTACTTTACGAATCGCAACTTTATTTTTTAAGTGGTACCATAGATGCTCTATGGGGTTTAAATCTGGGGACTGAGCAGGTGTTTTAGTCACTTTTGGGCAGTTTTAAATAGCCCAAAGTCAGCATTGCTCCGAGGTATGTTTGAGATCGTTTTCCTGATACAGGCCAAAAGAGTTTAAAATCCTCATCTTTTCAGCACTTTGTCTAACATTCATGTTGATCCATCCTGCCACAACCCCAACCCAATAGAATGATGTTCCCACCGCCGTGTTTTACTGTGGGATTGGTATGCTTGAAATTGAACTCAGTATTTGGTTTTCTCCAAACATACTGCCTTCCATCAGATCCAAACAGGTTAACTTTTGTCTCGTCAACAAAAATAACCCTTTTCCAGAAGGACTTTGGTTTTTGACGTATTCTCTCGCGCAACGTAATGTTAACATCAAATTTTTTGCGCGAATGTACGGTTTTCGTCGGCAAACCCTGCCTTTAAAGCCCGACTTTTTATAATATTTCGTATCATTTGAGCAGACACTTCTTTTTTGAAGCATTTTTTAACGTCATTGCGTACAAATGGGGCACTTAATCCTGGATCCTTTTTAATATCTTTCACAATCCATTTCTCTTCTCGCTCAGTTGGCATATTTCGCCTTCCTGATCGAGGTTTTGTTTCGAATGATTTTGTTTTTTTATATGCTACAACGTTTCTGAAAGTATATTTTGATTTTTGTGACTAATAGACCAATTTTAGGATATGACTCTCCTGCTTACCAAAGCTGAACTATAATTTCCTGAACTTCTACACTGAATGGTATTCTCTTGGCACTTATTATTTACTCACTTTTAAAATTTATTTTCCTTGATCATTTACTCAACTCGAATGACAGATATTTCATGTAGCGAAAATTCCATGCAAATCTATCGGTGCATTTTTCTCAGAAAAATATATTATTTTCAGAGTGTCTTAACTTTTTTTGCGTCGTTTTCGATTGGAAAAGTATTTTTTCCCTATATTTAATAATTGGTGTGTGCTTGATGATTTTTTTGCTATGTTACTGAAATATGCCTTCCAATCTCCTGATATAATGTGAAAATAAAAACATTCTCGATAAAAATATCACTGAAAAGTTAAAACTTTTCTCGCTGAGTGCATCGTGTCTGAACTTTTTTTACCCACTGTATATACTTTGCAATTTGTGTCTTGCTTTGGCTTGAAATAACTTAAAATTAATTTAGGATTAGAATTAAGAAGGAAACTAAACAAGTATGCTCACAATGTGAGTTAGTATACTATAGTTTAAAGCTACTGGAACTTCATTCTTTACTAAAATGCATGATCAATTCATTTGAAAGAACCTTACTTTACTTGATTCATTGAATTAATGCTATCTATTTCTTCACAGAGCTCGTGAAGAGAAAGAGCGCTTGGAAAATGAAAACAACGAAAGGATACGACGACCATCACGTTTCGAAGTCCTTCCAGCTCCTGACATCTTAGCACTTCGACAGTTCGCCAACGACGAAATGCTACCACCGCAGGCAAAGAAGCGTCAAGAAAATCATCATCCAGTGTTCGGTTCTCAGCCAAAAAAATCAATCCTAAAAAAGACAAATTCATTCACATTAAAAGGATTCACACCGTTGTCGCCAAACAGTCCAGTTTTGACGCCCTACACAACCATCACAGGGGCTGAACATCGACTGAGATCTGCCTTCGAAGCGATTTTCAGAAAATCTGCTACTCTTCAGGATGTCACTCCCGATCCTGAAATGGGATCAATAAGTTCTCCAAGCTTACACCACATAAGTGATTCTGTTCCGCACACGCCAAGTGTTCTCAAAAAGGTTCAACTGGTAAGTCATTAAACGAAAATATCCTTGCTGATTTATTCGTAAATAATCGATGGTGTCTTGTTCGCAGCCGCGAGAACGAGTGATAGACATGTCTTCAGAAGATCAAAAAATATGGGAAATGGAAGAAATGAGCAAACCAATAGATCTGGAGGCAGCGCGTGTGAATATCGATCCTGCACCATTTCAACTTGTCGAGAGAACCTCAATATTGAAAGTTCACTCGTTGTTCTCGATGGTTGGAATAAACCACGCGTATGTGACCAAAATTGGGCGTGTCGTAGGTGTGGTGGCGTTAAAAGAGGTAAACATTCACAAATTGCAATTCATAATGTTTTTAAGAATTAATTCAATGGGATGCATGGTTGATTTTCCGCTAAACTGTCTGGATTACAATTAATGCCCTTCTGCTACAAAACAGCCGATAAACTATGGTTAAAAAAGCATAGTATTCTTTGAAGCATTCATTTATTACTGCCAGTTTTGCAAAAAAACTAGTGTGCATATTATGAATTCTTTGGCCATTTAAATACATATTTAAAATATCTCATATGAAGTCACACCTTTATTTGACCTCCTCCTGTTGGAATGTGACATAATATGGATCGTCCGTGGCAAGTTTTTCTGCTTTACTTTTTGGAACATTAAAAATAATACTGCAACATAGTTCTGGGCCATACATTTAAAGGCTGCGATTGCAATCAAAGCTAAATATAACACATTGACAAATACATTGCATTCAGTCTTAATTTTAATTGCCATTCTCGAGTATTGAGAAATCCTCAGTCCAGTTGAGAATCAGAATGTCTAAAATCGCTACCAATATTTGCTTACAATGTATTTGATAATCATGAAAATGTAGTCCTTTTTTCTTATATTCCAGTCATTTTTCCGTGTTCTGTAGGCGTGTTGAAAACATTGTTAAAATAATCTTTATCGCTTCGAAATTCTTTGGAATGCTACAGCAGCGCATTTAGTTGAAATTTTGAATACGAGATGTCTTTAGTTTTGAATTGCGAGACCAAGCAACATCGGAAAGTTCAAATTTCAACTTCAACACTTTTATGCAAACATTAAAATTGTTCCCTAATAATAATTAAACTGCTGGAAGTGTTAAATTTAGAATCAGTTAATTATTACAGTTCAGCTGGTTTTTTTAACATATATTGTATTTATCCAAAGTATTTTAAATATTTTGGCAGTTTTAGCTTTAAGATTCGAATTGACTACTTATGCGTAAAGTCCATATATTTCATTGTACATGCGCACTAAATCTGTTCAATTATTGTATTGCCTTTCTAATAGAAACCAGACGCATCTCAAAAGTTTACCAAGTTTATAAAGTTTATCTAAAACAAAATCAATAATTTTATCCATTTTTTTTAAACTTATCGTATATATAAATAAAACTCCATTAAAAGCTACACCCAGTCACAGTACTGCCTTGGCTAAATGCATCTACAAGACAAATCTACGTATGACTTACTTTCTACATCGCTGGAAAAAAACTAAAATAGTCTGAATACCCAAACTGGGTAATACCTTCCACCAGTGGCGTATCCAGCGGGGGTTCAAACCCCCCCCCCCTTAGGTAAACAAGTTTAGCCACGTAAATGAAACCACACATGCAATCGGGCTAAAGTCTGCCAGAATTATTTTTGGAGGACTCCAACTTTGACCGGTGAAAAAGTATGAATAAGTATGATTACATAATTATATCTTCATATATACACCAAAGCACTAGCAAACGTACCTAGTCAAGACTTCAAAAATATGAACCACCCTCTTATCAAAATCCTGCATACGCTACTGCCTTCCACTCCTAAGAATTACGTGCAAATCAGCCACATATATTTTTCCCTGGATCTGCGAGCTGTCTTAAAACCATTCTCTAAAGCGAATGTTGCAAATACCAAAGGGAGATCGGATAAAACATCTCTTGACTCGCTCATCAGTCACATCGCAAAATGCCTTGACTATGAAGAATATACGAGGCACGTCCAGAAAGTAAGAGTACTCGATTTTTTTAATTTAAAAAATTGTATTTAAAACAAAAATACTGGATTTTGTAGGTAAACATGTCATTTATTTTTCCACGTAGTCTCCTTCCCGTTCCATGCAGGTTGTGATCCGTGGCACAACCTTTTTAATGCCCTCTTGAAAGAACTCTCCCGCCATTTTCTTTTTTCAGTTCAGGACCTCTAGTTTCACCTCCTCGTCAGTTGAAATTTTTTCCCCACTCATATGAGTCTTCAGGGAAATAAAAAGATGGAGGTCTGAAGGCGCCAAGTTAGGGGAATATGCGGGGTGGTTCAAAATGTCCCAACCAAATGAATCCAAAAACGCTTTGGTGGCGTTGACCGTTACCGGCGGGCGTTGTCCCATTTTGGTCCCAAAACATAATGGCCATGATTTTTTTGGCCGAAATTGAAGTTTTGAATTTTTTGGAAGATGGGGAACTGGTGTGCCGCCACTATGATGACTGTCTTTTTTATCAGGATTGTAATGAGCTACCCAGATTTCATCTCCAGTTACAATCGAGCTTAGAAAATCCTCCCCTTAAAATTCGAATCTCTCGAAGAAATCGCGAGCGCTAGTGGCCCGATTCAGTTTGTGCTGTTCTGTCAGTTGTTTTCAGACACATCATAGGAAAAAAGCATTTTAACACCTGTTTGACTGGTCCTTCAATGCTTTTTTCCTATGACTTGACCCCCAACAGACGCAATAACTCCCGACATGGTACATTGATCAAAACAAACAAAACCGCAAACGTTTGGTGATAAAACTGCCTAAAAGTTATTTTCGGACGAATTTAGCCGTAATAGGGGACACCAAGAAGTTGTGGCGCGCGAAAAATGATCCCCCCCTTTTCAACATCGTTATGGCGTGTAACTCTTTTAATATTGACAGCACGTGAAAATGATGTATCCACAACTTACTGCAAATTAAATTTCACACAAGTTTGTCATATAAAACTTTTTTGTGGGGGCGGTGCTTTCCAAAATATGGGGCTGTCCCACTTTTTTTTGTTCTCAAGATGGCACCAAGGGGATTGGAGCTGCCACCCCACAAACTTCAATTTTAGCTCCCACAAAGGCATTACTACTCATGGCAATTAAAAAATTTCTGCTCACTAAAATGCTCCGTGAGTTTTGCAAAGGGGGGTTTGCCATCGAAATCAGATTTTTTGGCCTAAAAATGCGTTTTTCACGTGAGTTTTCCCCCTTTGGGATGCAATAGCTCCTACCAGTGTACAGCGATCAAAACGATCACTACCGCAAACGACTTGCGACAAAATTGGCTTAAAGTTATTTTCAATGTGTTTTGGGGTTAAAGTGAAAACAATGAAGCTGTGGCGCTCGAAAGATATTCCCCCCTTTTTAACTTCCCAGTATATGGGAAGTTCTTGTAATCGCCTCGAAAATCGAAATTGAAATTTTCAACATTTCTTTACGTTTTGAGGTCTATAGAGTATATATAAAGTGTTTTTAGAAAGGGAGATGTGTGTGTGTGTGTACATACGTTCGTGGACACTTTTTTCTACGAGCATAACTCACGTAAACAAAGTTGTATCGACTTTGTTGAGGTGTCAATCGAAGCGTCTTTGCAATCTTAAGAGCTGATTAGTTTTTGGGACACTTCGGTCGGGGGGGTTTGCTGTTTCGCCCCTTTGAAGGTCATTTATGTCTTGCATTATATCTCACGAACCAAACATACGATTTGCATTGTTCAGGTGTCAGTCGACGCGTATTAGCAATTGTATGAATCTATCAAATTTTGGAAAAAATTGTTCGAGCCGTTTTTTAATTTAAGAAAAAAAAGTGCAAAAAATTAGGTTTTTTTTAATAAACAATAAATTTTTAACCTGATTTACGAAAGACAGTATTCAATTTTTATAAAATTTATATACTTCAAGCAGTGTTTGTAAAAACACCATCAAAACTTTTCCTCATGATTACGTAAAAAATTAAATAAAGAATAAAAAATCATTAACAGGCTTCATGATCTTCAAGGTCATTTCTGTCATGCGTTATATATCGCGAACCAAAAAAAAAGGATTTGCATGATTAAGGTGTCAATCGACGCGTATTAACATTTCTGTGAATCTATCAAATTTTTAAAAAAAATCGTTGTAGCCGTTTTTTATTTTATGAAAAAAAAAGTGCAAAAAATTAGGTTTTTTTTTAATAAACAATGAATTTTTAACCTGATTTACGGAAGACAGTATTCAATTTTTATAAAATTTATATACTTCAAGCAGTGTTTGTGAAAACAACATCAAAACTTTTTCTCATGATTACGTAACAAATTTAATAAAAAATAAAAAATCAATAACAGGCATCATGATTTTCAAGGTCATTTCTGTCATGCGTTATACATACATATCTCGCGAACCAAACAAACGATTTGCATAGTTCAGATATCAATGAATGCATATTAATATTCGTATAAATCTTTCAAATTTTGGAAAAAATCGTTTGAGCTGTTTTCTAATTTAAGAAAAAAAAGTGCAAAAAAGTAGGTTTTTTTTCATAAAAAATAAATTTTTAACCTGATTTGCGAAATATAGTAATGAGTGTTTGCAAAATTTATATACTTCAAACAATGTTTGTAGAAACAATTTCAAAACTTTTTCTCTTTATTACGTAAAAAATTAAATAAAAAATAAAAAACCATTATAAGTCATCATGATTTTCAAGGTCATTTTTATCATTCACTATATTTCACAAACCAGATATAATATTTGCATCATTATGGTGTCAGTTGACGTGTATTAATATCTTTGTGAAGTTTTTAATATTATCAAAATTCGTTCCAGCCGTTTTTTGAATTTAATAGAAGAAAATGCGAAAATTATGGTTTTTTTCATAAAAAATATTTTTTTAACTTGATTTGCACAGAACAGTGATACCAGTTTATAAAATTTATACAATATTATCAATTTTTGAAGAGAAACCAGCAAAAAGTTTTTCCATGATTATGAAACAACTAAATAAAAAATAAAAAACCATTCAAAGTTACCGTGTAAAGAGGGTTCATACGAATGATATTACTTTATATCTTTTATTCTAAAAAAATTGTTGTAAATTCAATCAAAGTTTTAAAATATTTGCATAATTTGAGCAGATTTTTAGGAGTTTTTAGAGTCTTTTAATTAAAAAAACTGCTTAAATTTTAAAAACCAGCAAAATTTCAATCAAATTTGCATTTGCGGTATCAACGCTTTGAATAGTAAAATGTTTTGTAGTCAATACTTTGCAAGATCATATGCTTTGAAAAGCTTTCATCGAATAAAAAATTGTAATTTTTAGTAGATTCATTTTTTAGTAATCGTAACGTTTCAATAACCATCATCATCTGTAATGCATTTTACTTTTTACATGCAATTGAACCCATTTTTGACTGCATGTACAAAATTTTTCAAGACCAAAAAGACCCCCAACGATTGATGCGCGTGAATATTCAATCTGTCCTCATCGACCAAAAACCTTACGTAATCAATGGACCCTCCCGTAGACGATATGATTCATATTAACTCATTCCTGTTACTGCTATGAATACCTCTCATTGTTATTACTTAAAGTCGTATTATTTTCAAAATTATTATTGTGTTTAATGTTGTTGATGTTTATGTAGATATTACTGGGAAGTTGACCGTGTGGACCTTAAGGGTCGCACCTCGCGGCTTGTTGGATGTCGTTTTGAGCTTGTAACTCTTTTATTGTTAAAACCACGTAAAAGTGATGTATGCATGACTTGCTGCAAATTAAATTTTTCATAAGTTTGCGATATAAAACTTTCTTGTGGGAGCCATGGTTTCGGAGATATGGGGGGTGTCCCACTATTTTTTGTCTCCAAGATGGAGCCCAGAGGATTGGGGCTGCGATGCCAGAAACTTGGATTTAAGCTCACAGTAAGACATACTAAACATTGCGACAAAAATCTGGCTACCTTCCAAAATGCTCCGCGAGTTTCGCAACCGGGGGTTCGCCACCAAAAGTCGATTATTTGGCCTAAAAACGGGTTTTTCACGCGACTTTCTCCCTTCGGGATGGAATAACTCCCGTTAATGTGCAGTGATTGAAACAATCAATACCGCAAACGATTTGCGACAAAATTATCTTAGAAAAGTATCCCAACGTGTTTCGCGTTAAACGTGAAATTAAAAAAGTTGTGGCGCCCGAAAGTTATTCCCCACTTTTTGGGTACGGTTTTTGGATTGTATCTTTTTTATTATTGACACGACGCAAAAGTTATGTATGGACGACTTGCTAAAAATTATATTCTACGCAAGTTTGCCATACACAACTTTCTTGTGGAAACCACGGTTTGGGAGATATGGGGATGTCCCACTTTCTTTTGTTTTCAAGATGGAGCCCAAACGCCATCATGGAGGATCCCAGGATATGGAACTTAAGCTAATTATAGCATTCCCCATACATTGCAATTAAAAAATTTCTGCCTTTTGAAAATGCACGCTAAACTCCCAATTGACTGTACTAACTAGCCTACCATTAGTCTAGTTAAGTTCGAATTAACTCTCAATATTTTGTAAAGTTTACCAACTACATAATATTTTACCTGCTCTACATTCTCACCGAGAACGGACGAAAACATTCGAGAATTAGAGTTCAGATATGTTTTTCGGGTTCTCGCCCTGTGTTTCCGATTAGTGTGGGTTTGAAACGAGAATCCTCGACTAGAGTGTTGTGCGAGTAATATACCAAAAAATTATGATCACTTCTTAAATATATTCATAAATAATTGAAAACTTTTGTTATCTTTAAGTACTAACATTAGTTTTTAATTTTCAAACAAACTGTTTTCACCAAAATATCTCACTTTTCCGGGCAGTTTTGAACTCACCCTCTCTTCAAACTGAAACTATGCACAGTTTTACTGAACACTAGAATTAAGATCGATTATAGTTTACAAAAGTCTTCGCATATAATGAATATGCATATTAGACGCTCATTTTATAAGTAGATACTATCTATGGCAATTCTTCCTCCTAATTATACCCAAATGATGGCGCTTCCCATGGCTCAAAGTCTAACCGTTGCTTTGCTTCTAAACAGAAATTACTTTGCTACTACTTTTTTGTCAATTTCAGGGTTTATCCTTATAATATGCATGCAGATACTATCTTAACTATTTTGGGTGGATCTTCATAATGAATGCCTTATATAAATTTTAGAGTATTACATACAACAACAAACTAAATTCTCATGAAACTGCACAACTCCTTGAAGATTTTTTTCAATTCCCATTTTATTTTCAGCTACGCAAAGCGATTGAGGACATTAATAGTAACAATTTTGTTGCTTCCCAACCTGAAAAGCCGAGAATTGACCTTTCGTCCGAAACTGGAGCGGTCAAGGAGCCGCTCTTGAACGAAAGCGACAAAAAGGTACACATGACCATCACTTCTATGGATTCGGCGCTTTCCAATTCCGAAATCGGTTCCGACATCGAAATGGACACCATCAACGAGAAAAATGGAAAAGGCTGAACCCACCACGAAAAGAAGTAACGCACAAGGATCGTTTATTCGCATATGCCTTCAGAGAAGCATAGAGCGCATACATACAAATCTTTATTGTTTAACAGGATTTTTATGTCTATGCATTTTTAAAAACTATACTACGATAGATGTTTAGATTTGTGTAATGGACCTAGACACACTAGCGCAATTTGTGATTTTATACCTTGGAAAAGAGTGAAACGCTACATATAAGTTTTGTTTATTTTTCAAGTTGAATAGTGATTTTAAATGAGACATTTCATTGTATATATCGCCTACCCACTAATTTACATATGTGTAAGGTTTTATTGAACAAATTATAAATAGTTCGAATCCCTTTTAAAACAATAGCTCTTTCGTCTGGAGTTTTATGAGAAAAGACATTATTTGTAGAAAATAAGCTTTTAAAATTAAAAACAATCAAAGGAAAAGATTTATTTATGTTTCATTAGGTTGTAAGATTGAATAAAAAAAGTATTACATAAAATTAAATAATCTATGC
This sequence comes from Oxycera nigricornis, assembly GCA_963942545.1. NCBI lineage: Eukaryota > Metazoa > Arthropoda > Insecta > Diptera > Stratiomyidae > Oxycera > Oxycera nigricornis. The sequence continues at coordinate 92,866,280 of OZ012659.1, forward strand.
GTTTTATTGCATTCAAATATCCCGGTATCATATTAAAACTTTCCAAAATGACAATGCAAATCAAGAATTTCCACTGGAAAATTGAACATCTTGCTCAAAGTCCGTTGGTTTGATGATAGCGCTGGGTCCATAGTTCGTTATATTTTTTTTAAATTACTGAAGGCTCTGATTATCCCATCATATCAAGGACTTGTAACAATAAGAGACGTCGATTAATCTTAATTGTAACAGATCAGTTTTGACCAAATTTCAGCTGAATGTCAGAAGTCCTTCCAATAGTTCACAAGTGATCGCAACATCTCTACTTATGAAATATACTGTATTTTCTGCCTTATTATTACATATTATTGCAGCAGCTTGAACATGTAGAGCAGTCGGTCTCTTTTCAAGAATATATTAGACGGTATATTTAAAGTTACAGTTTAACAGTTTATTAGTTAATTCCTACAAAGTTATCGTATAGAAGAATTGTGCACAAATTCGTAGCAAACATGCATGTTTGTTTTAAGTCCTTAACGAGTAGCATTACGTGTAATTATCTCCATTTCAATGCTTATATGACTCAATATCTAAAGTAGGTGGTTAAGTCTTCTAAATCCATCATCATAAATGTGCATACAAATTTTTAATTTCACAAATGAAGCAACAGTAGATGACACAAAAACCTGGTTTGCTCGAATTGTTAATAAACTCCATTCATGGGATTATTGTTGGCTCGTGGCTGAATGCGTCTTCGTGAATTTGTCGATGTTATTTTTTCCGCTTCGATGCGTCCCGAAAGGAATACAACTAATTGCTCCTGTTTTAAAAATGATAGTCAAAAATTTTAAGTAGTCTCAGTAAATAGTAATACTTACCATAGCATTGCTTCCGTAAGCTTGAACGCCTCCGTACAGTTTTGAAACGCGTTCGACGATCATTCGTAACTCGGCCGTGGTCCAAACTTTTGCCTTTTCCAGATGCGCAAACTGCAAGGATTTAAATATAATTTAATTATTTGCAGAGAATTTTTAGTTCGTACTGAGCAAAAAGAGAAAAACTTGTCAATGAACAAAACTGTATCCAATATAAAAATATTGAGCTATAAATATCCATGCCAGACGCGTGGAACATAAGTCAACTAGGAAGCTTCAAACAAATCGGATTATATTTACATAATCTGACGTTCGCGTTCGAAGCAAATAAAGCAGTACATAGTCTATTGTAAAAATCTGCATTAGAAAAGCTATCCATTGTTGTTTGAAACTAAACAAGAGATGATTACAAGAGCATTAAAAATAAAATGCGAAAGCAAGTATCAATTGACTACTATTATTTAAGGGGGGAAACACCACTGGAGGTTTTTAAAAAAATCATCAAAGAGATCATGTAGCAAAGTTTCATATAGTGGAAAAATCTGTAAGTGTTCGAAATTTTAAATTAGCGTAGCGCCTCTCACTACTCTTTCGGAGCGTAAACCGCGCGTATCCCCGCGCGCTGTTGGTATTGAAATTTAGAACAAATTTAAATATAAATTTCTCAAAACTGTACACGTGCTCTGTTAGTTGCACGTTAGCAGAGAACGCTGAAGTACGTATTTTGCAGACTAGAGGTACATCAAATTTATTAATGATGTTTCAATAACTTAAACTTTAAACGCGTTTATCTTGGAACAACGGTTTTCAAACTGGCCGGACTCTTTTCTCAAACAATTTTTGTTCCATTTACTTGAAATTTTTAAAATATGCTCAAAACTAGTGTCTGCATGGAAGTACATAGGATTTTTTATGTTGCATATTTCAATTGTTATTACCAATTTTCGAGTGGTTTTTATCGTTTTTTAGAAAAAATCAAAATGACGCCATTTTGTCAAAAATCAGTTTAAAAAACGTCCTACGTACTTCTCTGGCTGTTATTATGCTTTATCGGCAATTATTCGTTTGATAACCATAACCTTAACATTTCAGGAGAAAACGGTACGACCGCGAAGCCGTGAAAAAATAAGGCGTTTCTGAAGAAATGCTAGGAACCGCCATTTTGTTTTTTAAAGTTCATCAAAAATTCAAAGAGGATATCAAATACTTGTTCAATATAGATCTTTTTACCAAATTTCGATATGTTGTTTGGTTTTTGAGAAACATATTCCCAAAAAATTACTTTTTAACTTCCCAGTATATGGGAAGTTCTTGTAATCGCCTCGAAAATCGAAATTGAAATTTTCAACATTTCTTTACGTTTTGAGGTCTATAGAGTATATATAAAGTGTTTTTAGAAAGAAGTATGTGTGTGTGTGTGTGTGTGTACGTACGTACGTGCGTTCGTGGACACTTTTTTCTACGAGCATAACTCACGTAAACAAAGTCCGATCGACTTTGTTAAGGTGTCAATCGAAGCGTCTTTGCAATTTTAAGAGCTGATTAGTTTTTGGAAAACTTCGGTCGGGGGGGTTTGCTGTTTTGCCCGTTTGAAGGTCATTTCTGTCATGCGTTATATCTCGCGAACCAAACATACGATTTTTTTGAACAAGGTGTCAATCGACGTGTATTAACATTTATGTGATTGTATAAAGTTTTTACAAAAAATCTTGGAGCCGTTTTTTAATTTTTTTTAAAAAAGTGCAAAAAATTAGGTTTTTTTTCAAAAACACAAATTTTTTAACCTGATTTGTAAACCTAAGTAATCAATGTTTAAATAATTTACAAACTCCAAATAGTTCTTGTGAAAAAACCAGCAAAACTTTTTTTCATGATTACAAAAAAAATTAAATAAAAAATAAAAAACCATTCAAACTCGCCATGTAAAAAGGGTTCATTCGAATCATAATACCTTAAATCTCTTATTTTAAAGACATTGTCGTAAAGTCAATCAAAGTTTATTAATATTTGCAAAATTTGAGCAGATTTACAATAGTCTTCGCAGCACCATGTTTTAACTTTAATGAAAAAAACTGCTTTGTAACCTGTCCCCCCTCCGATTGATCCGCGTGAATAATCAATCAAGCCAATGCACCTAAATCCTTACGTAATCAATTGACGCTCACGTAGATGTTATGATTAATATTAAGTCATTTCAATAACTTTTATGAGAGGTTCATTTTTATTATTTGAAGTAGTAGTATTTCCATAATTATTATTGTGTTTAATATTTTTAATATCTTTTTAGATATTACTGGGAAGTTGACAGTGTGGACCTCATGGGTCGCACCTTACGGCTTGTTTTACCTCTACAGTGGTGTTTCCCCTAAAGAGATTTTTAATTGAAATCATAGGCACAGTATACATTTTTCGTTGCTCAAATAAAATTATTTCAGTTGAAACCAATAACCCAGGCCGTTCATACTAACCTTTATCAATGTATCCGAAACGTGTACAGCCTGGTGAATTAGTTCATTTGTCGTGTTGTTTACGGTCCTAGAATGTTTCAATTATTAGTTTAAATTCTAATGAAAAAGTTATTTTGATGAATAAATCGATTAAATGCTTGCATTCTTGCATTATTACCAAACCATATGCATAATATACCTTTTCAGGACATCCAAACTCGTACTTGGTCAATTAAAAATGGTACATCTTGTTTAATTTCTTTTTTATTTGTTTTACATCAACAAAGTCAACAAATCTGGTTACATTGCATTTGGAATGGACATTTCATTCGACTAGAATATGTTACTCATTGCAAAAAAATCATAATATATATTATTTTTACATATTTATACTCCAAACACTTTTGGAGGATTTATTTCTGACTACACAGTATATTGATATGCTATCTATGGACAATTTTTTTTATAATTTGTTCTGAATTCACATCAAATAGTTATATCAAAACAATTTAAACGAAAGATTTATGGAACTGCTTGGTATCATTTAGACGAAATATATATTTTGTCAGTGAATAGCTCGGTTTTGATCTTGAAAGTTGTTTCAACACTTTTTCTAAATTTTCAGTACACCCACCCTAATGAATTATAAACAGAAAACACCTACCACTTCAAAACACTGAAGACTGATACTAAGTGGATTTCCTCAAAACACATTTACTTTGGTAATTTATCAGTTTTTAAGTCTTATATTTTAGCATAGCCGATTAAGGGGTTACACCACAGTAGAAATTTCCAAAGTTCGATTTTTTATTTATTGGCTTAAAAAATCCTTTGAAACCTTTACAATAAGAGACAAACGGTTTCAAACTCTTTCTCGACCCCTCTCGACTGCTCCGAAACGACTACCTGTAGTAAATACGACACCTGCTCGACGGGTACAGCATTATGTCTTACTATTCGATTTCAAACTTCTGTAATACACTATTAGATGTTCTTAGAAACATTTTCAAGCATGTTGAACACAAAGGACGTTAGTACAGAGTAGTGATGTGTCAACTCGATGTACTAACTCGAGTTAACTCGAGTTGGGTTTAGATCGAGTCAACTCGGGTTGAATTCCCTTTAACTCGATTTGAATACTCCCGCCCTAGCGCGTCAGCGGAATGGCAGACACTGAGATGGCGCGAAGTTTGCCAATCATTTATTCATTCATTTCATTCGCTACAAATGTCAATTATGTCAATGTCACAACAACCCAACATTGCATTGTTGCAGATTTGAGGTTATTTTGGAGTGCCGGTTGTTATTTTTGGTAGTTTTTCGAATTATCAAGTAAATAAATACTGTATAGAAAAAATGCCGAGACCTAAAAGGAAATCCGTTGTTTGGTATATATTTGAATCGCCAGTGAATAGACATGCTAAGTGCAAACAGTGTTCAGATTCATACAAATATAGTGGCAATACGACCAGTTTATTAAAACATGTTAAAAAGAAGTACCCAAGTATTGACGTCATAGAAACATTGGTAAAAACAAAGTCAAACGAATAATTTACTCAAGTTACTTAACTCGAGTTACGTGAATTTCAACTCGAGTTGTGTTTATTCCGAGTTGGCACATCACTAGTACAGAGTCCTTTGATGTTAATAGAAAACGTAAAGTAAAGTAAAGTCGAAACTTTAAATGTGTTTTTCTGTTTTCCCTCCAAAATAATATAACATTTTGAAAACAACATTCCGCATAGAAATGTGTAGCCGATTTTTGATAAGTTAGTATTTCGATTTTTTAGGTAGAAATAAGTGCCCGTTTTTTGGTAGAAAAATGAACTTTTCTTCAAATTCTTGCCAATTCAACAAAAATTAATATTTTCAAAATTTCTTACGTATTTCTCTGGCTATATTAGTGTAGTTTAAGAAAACAAATTTTATTTCGTTCCACATTAATTTTAGGTGCACTTCTACTACGTGCCGCGGAGCCCCTCCAAAAAAAACGTTCCGCAGAAACGACTGTTGGGCAGCCATTTTGTAATATTTTTGGAAAAACATTTTTTTTAAACTTCAAAACATGCTTAATGACGTCCTTAAAAATAATTACCCGACTACTTTTCCTTCCAATTAAAAAAAAATCGCAAAAAAACCTTAAGTTTTCTCTCCTTACTGTGGTGTAACCCCTTAATATTCAAATAATTAAGGACTGATTTTCAGTCGGTCTCGATTATTAAAAATATAGTATTGTTTTCATTACTTCAGTGCTCCCTAACGAACGCATAAAATCACGTAGAAGAATACAGCTTGACTGTGATGGAAGCGAAACACAGTGGGCAGAAGTGTAATTAATACTTTTCTACTTCCATAATAAACCGCCACTGATAGGAACCTAACTGACTTCATTTGATTATCATCCACATTCAATGAAATGTTGTAGCCTTCTTCAAGGATATGTTTGAGTACTGATGTACCTGACTTCTATCCTACTGTGCCTGTCTGTTTCCTTAAATATTTCCCTTCACTCCCTCATAGGTATTTATAGGGTCGTTTATCGAATGTCAAACTTTAAGGGGTAACACCACTCTAGGATTTTCAAAAAATCGTTTTTTTATTGATTTAAATTGTACTTTAGGGTCATAAAAATGAGATGTCTGTAATTTTATAGCGTGGAAAAAATTCTAAAGGGCTAACTGAGCCACTTTGCTGCACCGCGTCCCAGAGCCCCGCGCACGCTGTCGGTAAATCACGCGCCGATGGGCGCAGCTGATCCGATATACCTTTCGGGATAATAAGTAGTCTTGTTACCTACATTACGTGAGGTACTTATAGTTTCAAAGAAGGCCAATAAATATCGCTCATAAGACGCTTATGTTTTTGACTACTTAATAGCTACAAAAACTTTAAACGCGTTTTTCTCAAAATCATTTTTTCAAGCTTACCGGAAAGATTATTTTGGAACGGGTGCATGGATCCATTTGAAATTTTGACAATAACTTTGAAATACCAAAATCTAGTGAAGTACGTACGGGATTTTTTGATTAGTTGTTTATTTTTAATTTTTTAAACAATTTACAGTTAAATATTTTGTCAAAAGTCGGGTTTTCTCCAAAACAGCGCCATATTGTTAAAAATTAGATTTGAAAAAATCTCCTACGTACTTCACTAGCTATTAGTATGCGCTTCAAGAAAAAATTTAGTTTTTTGTTCTAGGAGCGACCGTTCGAGAGAAAATTTACCGGTAACTTTTTAAAGGTGGATCACACAACAGCCGAATACGGGGCCTTGTGGCGGCGATTTCGGAAAAAAATATTTTTTTGTACTTTTTGAGTTATATAATATACTACCATAACCGGATTTGATGTTTTTTGATTTATTTACTTACGAAAAATCATGAAAAAAGGGGGTCCCTAGAGAAGTGTTACCCCTTAAAAAGAAAATTTTGTGACGGCTTATGTTTAGCCTAGAAACCAATCAACCCATTATTCGCAAAAATCAATAGTGATTTGATGGAATTGAACTAAAAATTTCAAATAGGGTTGACTGAAAATAAGAAAAGTGAGAATATCAATCAAAACTAACTAGGAGAGGCTCAGGTTATGGAATCACAGATTTGGACGAAATTTGGCACATAAGACGTCAAGGATAATCGATCCTTAAAATATTAGAGCGCAACACTCCTCCGTTTTTGAGAAAAACGTCCTTAAAGTTTTTAGCGTTACTAATGTATTATGAGGTTTTCACAACTGACAGAAGCGGTCCGGTGTAGGTAGCAAAGGTACTAGCACGCGATCAAGGGGTCGTGTGTTCGATCCCCGGTCGGGGTATTGATTTTCTTTTTGAATTATTGTCGTCGTCGTGTGTTCGATTACCGGGGTGAGTATTGTTTCTTTGAATAATTGTGAATGTAATTTTTTTATGGTGAATCAGCAATGTTCACTTACAAATACATTTATTTTTCCAAAACAGCAAACTGTTCGTTCATTTAGATATGTAAATTATACTGAAAATTCATTGTTGAACGGATAGAGTCTTAAAAACTGTTGTAATCGAAGCAAAATCATAGATAATGGTAAGATCATTCCCCCTTTCTAGAATCAACCCTGCGCCCTCTTCGTGTTTCAAAGCCAAGTTGGCAAAAAACAATAAACCATGGTGGCGCCCAACGTGGCCACGAATGCTATGGTGTTGAATAATTGACCACCATAACATTTACGACTCGATATGATGGGCGTCACCCTGGTTTCTTGTTTTTGCCGACTTGGCTTTGAAACACGAAGAGGGCGCAGGGTTGATTCTAGAAAGAGGGAATGATCTTACCATTATCTATGATTTTGCTTCGATTACAACAGTTTTTAAGACTCTATCCGTTCAACAATGAATTTTCAGTATAATTTACATATCTAAATGAACGAACAGTTTGCTGTTTTGGAAAAATAATTGTATTTGTAAGTGAACATTGCTGATTCACCATAAAAAAATTACATTCACAATTATTCAAAGAAACAATACTCACCCCGGTAATCGAACACACGACGACGACAATAATTCAAAAAGAAAATCAATACCCGGACCGGGGATCGAACACACGACCCCTTGATCGCGTGCTAGTACCTTTGCTACCTATACCGGTCCGCTTCTGTCAGTTGTGAAAACCTCATAATACATTAGCAACGCTAAAAACTTTAAGGACGTTTTTCTCAAAAACGGAGGAGTGTTGCGCTCTAATATTTTAAGGATCGAATATCCTTGACGTCTTCTACTTATGTGCCAAATTTCGTCCAAATCTGTGATTCCATAACCTGAGTCTCTCCTAATAAGATAAGGTAAACTTGAAAATGTGTAAATGTAGCGGTTTAAGGGGGTAGTACCGGTTAGAATTCTAAAAAAACAGCCTAATTTTCAATATTTTTCTTCTCAGCTCCTTCATTGTATATAAATTTTAAAACTTTCATGGATCAAATAAACATTTTGAATATACAAAAACGGGTTTTCATTTTTCTACTTATTTATAAAGGGCGCCACAGTTGATGTTTCAAAAAAATGCCTCGGCCTACTGCGGACAGATAATCTTAGAAATTAAGAATTTGAAATAAAAAAACCAAACCACATTCTAAAGAGTAATGTTTCTTACGTGGTAATCTACATATTTTATTTTACATCTAATCTAATCTATAATATTTTTGAAAAAAGGATAAAAAAAATAACGGTTGTGTGGAATTTTCGTTTTCGAAAAATTGCTTTTTTCACTTTGTTTTGCTTGCCAAATTATTTGGAATTGATTTTTGGCCTATATTCTGGTAGATTACCACACAAAATACTTCAATAAAGTACCACACCAAATTTGATTTAAATCGATTCGTCCAATCCGGAGAATAAGTGTCCGCAGTTGGAAAAACGCATTTAAAGTTTCGATTATCGAAACTATAGCTTACCAAGCGAAAAAGGCGTGCGAGCTCACACTGCCGTAACTTCTTTATTTTTGATAATACCTTAGTAAAATTTTGAGGCGTGATTTCTGAAGGTATAATAGATTGAAAAATTGAAAAATTGATTTTTCAAATATATAACCGGTACTAGCTTTTTAACATTATTTTAAACAATATCTACATAATAACTTAAAGTCACTATCTTGTTAATATGAATAGTGTATCAAAAAATCGAAAGCAAACTAGTGTATCAATTTAAGGTGCTATTAGCTTTGTCAGGTCAGACGTTTGAAACGTAATAAATTGCGAAAACTATTTACTTGCTGCCACTTTCTACCATGTCAAGTGGATCTTCTACTTTCCATAAAGAAAGTCAATTGCCAGTTCAACCAAAACATTGTATTGTTCAACTTTAGAAGCACAACCCGAAAGTTTGTGAACGAGCTCAGTGGAAAGTTTCAAAAGATCGTCTTTCGGAAATATTCCTACTGTAATTGTATAAGAAGCAGTTCCTTGAGTTACTTTGTTCAACCATTGACTGTCCCAAATGCTACAACTCACTGGATTACCCTTGCATAAAACGGGGAAATCCCTCTCACTCTCAATATCAAACGAAGGTTTCGAACTAGATTCGCTATCGCTTTTTTCGTCTTGCAGCATATTTTTTTCCATGCACATTTGAGTTGATCTCGCAGCTTGCTTGCGATTCTTCCTTTTTTGTGATTTCTTGATGGACACGCAGGAACCATTTGCGAATTGTTGCTTGTCATTGAAATGATTTTGTGGTTGTTTGTTGACTTCAGTGTTACGAAAGCATTGGTGGCCTCGAAATGGATTTCTGTGACGAAAAACCATCATTTTATCACCAACTTGCCTAGACAATGAAGGTTCAAGCAGAACTCAATGAAGGATGCAAGCATTGAATCGAGATTTTCATATAGAATTTTTGTAGGTATGAATTGAATGATACAAAGCAAGTGGCAATCAGAAGTTTAGTGTCGCCCGAAACAAAATTGCCAATTCGTGCGAAACTGTATGAAAAATAGTATTACTTACCGTGGAATTCTTGCTACTGCTGTCGATGTGAAATTGATCAAATGCACTACTTTCCTAGCCGATTCTCTGGTCAAAAGAAGGATGAGCTGCTCTAGAGTTTGAGGCCTGGCTTGATTTTCGGGTTCATCTTCACTTAAATATGACCAGAGTTCACGTGCCTTTTGCATAGCTTGTTTCGGATCCTTGGCAATCTAGAGTGCAAATCTCAAATTAATATTGTGCTAATTGCGCTGCGTATCGATCCTACCAGTTCAGCAGCATAGATCAAAATGTGAATGGCTTCCTTGCTTTGCTTCTTAAGAGCTCGTGCCTCCAAAATAGTCCTGGCCGTGAGACGGCGTTTTAATTTCCTAGAAAACCTCTGCCCATGATGAATAGCCTTCAGAGTTACTTTTTCTTTCTCATCTGGCTCCGGTTCCGGGTTTCCTAAATATACATTATTACTGCAGATAGTTTTTTTATGTTGATACATTTTTGAGTCAGAAAATTGTGTAACAGGAAAAACGAAAAGCATTTCACCTAAAACAGTCAAACTTACATTTTATGTGCAGATACTGTTGCGAAAATATAATGTTTACAGCAATTTGAATACGTAATCTTATTATTTGCATTTCTCAAGCTATAATCGTCTACATGCCAACCCAAGAACTTTTTGTGTTCAGTTGTTTTTTTCAGAAGAGATTAGAATAAGTGCATTTGAATCACACATAGCTGAGAGCATGGATACAAGCCTAACACCAATAGAACGCGGAGAATCCATCAGCCGTTTCTTATCTTCCCGCAATAAATCAAATGTCGTGCAAATTGCTATTGCAGATTTAACCGGAGATCAAATCCGAATAGCAATCAACATGTCCCTGGCAATGAATCTTTTTCAGCTCTACCATATTTTGATTCGCGCACAAAAGCTAATGTTATCGCACAAACAAAAAGCTTGGCTTTAATCTGGGCAAGATAGCTCCACCGTGTTTTGTTTCATCTCCCAAAATACATATTTCGTTCGATAACCTTTCCGACTTTTTGGCGCTACTATCTCCAATTTGTCCAAGAAGTTATTAAAACGATGCGACGAATCGCTAGCGCAAGTAGAAAAATATTTTTTCTCTTACCATCATTTTGATCCTGCGTGCCATCTACCGTCAGATACTTATCGACGTACTTATCGGCAACGGTGAACGCACCATCAATGCGTCCCGCGGCAAACTCCGTAATGGGAAGCTCAAGGACGGCCGTGCCCAATTGCTTCACGGAATCCGCCCGCTTCATAACTGGCTTCACGAAATGGTCAGACATGTATTCCTTGGTGTTCCAATACATCTGGAAAACAGAATTCAGATATACATACATACATAGTAAATCTAGATGTTGTACATATAACGAAAGATCATCATAAGATGAAGTCTTGCTACCAAGAATAACCAGAAAGCAATTTTTATAACCGATATTCACTTACTCAATTATCTAGTTTCCAAGCTACTAGATTTTTCCAGAATATTTCACTTTAGGCGAGCACACCCACAACAAAAGCAGTTAGCTGGAAGGGAAATCAGCCAGCCAAGCAAACAAGCACGTCTTTAAAATATCACTTGCTTGAACTAACTGAATCAATTCAGAGGGTAGATTCTTCCAGAAAAGATTACCAGATTTGATTATGTTGAAAAATGAAGCTTAAAATGTAGATTGCCAGCCAACAATGAAGTCGCGCGTAAGGTTGAGAAATTAAAGAAAGAGTTTTGTGCACTTTATGCAACCTGATACCTTAAAACAGTTAATTTTTTACATAAAATGTATATTTAAATTGGATCGATTAAAATCAGGCAAACAATAAGTTAATATAGAAAAACTTTTCTTTCAATAAACAAGATAGTAATAGTAGTAGTTGATATAGATACAAGGGTGATTCAATCAGTAACGAGACAAATTGTTGTAGTTAAAAAACCGTTTATTCAATCAGTTCAAAATTTTGGCTACTTTTCAACACAATCCCATCACTTATCCCATCGTTTCTCTAACTTTCTTATGCCAGTGGCATAAAATTCTTTTGGTAGCTATTGGAGCCAAGTTTGCACGTCAATCTTGACTTCTTCGTTAGAACCAAATTTTTTGCTACGCAGCACCTCCTTACGAGGACCAAACATATGGAAATCTAATGGAGCAAGATCTGGGCTATAAGGAGAGTGAGGAAGAATCTCCCAGCCTAGTTTTTGAATGCATTCTTGAGTGCCGCATGCGGCCGTACATTGTCGTGAAGCAAAGTCACACCTTTTGTCAAAAATCCACGACGTTTAGTGCGGATGGCAGGCTTTACTTTGTTTTCCAGCATGTTACAGCAATATTGACTGTTGATTGTTCGTTGGTCTTCCAGAAAATCGCAGAAAATAGAGCCTTGTGAGTCTCAAAAATGAATTTTTCCGCGTTGGAGAACTTGTGTGGTTCCACTTGAGGCTTTGTCTCTTCGATTTAGGCTCGTAATGGTGGATCCACGTCTCATTGCACGTTACAATTCTTTCAAAAAAGCTTCTTTTTCAACTAAACATCGGACTTTCAACTGTTGACTCATTTGAAGCCTTTTTCCTTTGTGGATGTCCGTAAAATGTATTGGCACCCATCTCGCGCAAGTTTTCTTGTATAGCAGCTTATTGTGAATGATGTTATGGACAGTTCCAACACTTGTATTCCTTTTTCTGCTATCAGTTCAACAGTGATATGTCTTTTACCATGGATTATCACGTCAATGCGAGATTCAAGGGAAGAAGTTGCAACTTCGACCGGTCGTCTAGTTCACTGCCCATTTCCAACACTTTCGCGGCCACTTTTAAACTGTTCCATCGACTTGTAAATGTTCGAACGGTTTAAGCAATTGTTCCCATACATACCTTCTGCTACTGAAAATCCAATAACAGCACGTTGTTCTTATTAAACCTTATGATTGGAAGTCATATATACTGATTATACCATATAAATAATTATCCTCCTCATCAGTAAATTGAGATATATAAAAATAATCAAACGATATCAACAAAGTGCCAGTATCGGGCTGCTCGTATTGAATTATAAAACAGTTTTTGACCTACATCAATTTTTCTCGTTACTTATTGAATGACCCTCGTATCATACACGATGTTAAATAATTGAGTCCTAGGTTAAAGTGTTGCTTTTAGCATTCAAAAGTTACTTTGCCACGGATTAATTATTAATTCCCACTTTTCCCTGCCAGTAACATTTACCAAATTTACTTAAAATAACCTCTCTTTAATTTGAAGTAATGAGCAAATAGGTTCACGATAAATGGTCCGATATTGGCTAAAACTTAAAGTCCGAACAATAGGAGGAACACAGTTTTTTCCCGACACAATAAAGCTTTAATATTGTAATTTTTAGTATCATTATTAATAGAACTCCTTATATGTATATGCGTTACGCTTTTCAGATTTTGAGCCAATTCCATTTCATTTGTCCGAGACTAAGGTCTATTTTCAAAACGAGTGTTATAAAAACTTCAACTAGTGCTTTCCGTTTTGCACCAGAACTAAAAATGAGCCTAAATGCTGCTGCCAAATAAACCTTCTAGATATTTTACGACGAAGTGGATGGACAGATTCTACGCCAATCGACTTTCTACCACAGAGAGCAGAAATGAGAACGTCTTTGAAAATCGAGGTCAAGGCTATCGTTCAAACAATGGAATGAAAGCCTAACACGATCCTGAAACAAATCCATAGAAACTTGCAGTAAAACAAAGTGGATTGATCAGTACAATTCGTTAACGAATGATCAAATCGAGTATCGTACGAGAACCATGGCACGAAGGTAATGTGAAAAGAGCGCACACTGTTGTTAATCTAGATATCGCCACCTAGCGTTAGCTTTCTTTGAAAATAGTTTTCTTTGAAAATAGTTTTTTTTCGATTTCATCAGAAAATTATGGATGAATATCGTTAGCTATCTAATTTTTGTATGAAATTGCCGACAGCCCCATCTACAATTAGATATCTCAAAATACCCAATTTTTGCATGCAGGTGACGATATCATTAAAACTTTATGAAGATACTTGTTAAGATCCAAATATTGATTGCTTGGGGTTTTCTATTCTGCTTCGAGAAGAATGCCAAGTTTCCGAGGCTCTGGCAGGAGTCAACAATGAAACCTCAATATTAGAGGAATTACTTCTGGATGTGGCGAGCTCAAAATCGTTACTCCTTTAATTTATAAGAAAGACACAAATATGAAACAAAGCAAAGATCTGAAATGACCATATGACCATGACCATATGAGTTCATTCATTGAGTATTTTTTTGAAAACCATCTCTTTGAAGATAGAATGGAACAGGCAGTGAATGTTCAGCTAAACACGAAAATAAAGAGTACATAATAATCATGTTCAGGTAGGCCAGAGCGTTCTGGTTAGTATTCTATGCTATGCTAGTTCTAAGGACTCTTTCCTGATCGGAAGAATCGTTTTTTTATCAACAGATACACGTAGTGGACCAATTAAGGAGTTACACCACAGTAGAAATTTTCATGAGACATTTTTCTATTTATTGGCTTAAAAAATCCTTTGAACCCTTTAGAATAAGAGACAAACGGTTTTATACCGGCAGAAATCGTTTTCATTGAAATTTCGAGCTCCTTCTCGACCCCTCCCGACTGCTCCGAAACGACTACCTTCGGTAAATACGACACCTGCTCGTCGGGTACAGCATTATGTCTTACCATTCGATTTCTTACTCCTATAATACACTAATAGATGTTGTTAGAAACATTTTCAAGCATGTTGAACACAAAGTACGTTAGTACAGCATCCTTTGATGTTGAGAGAAAACATAAAGTAAAGTAAAGTCAAAACTTTAAACGCGTTTTTCTCGAAACACATATTTTTTTCCAAATCGGCACGCAGCATAACTCAAAAAAAATTCTATTTTTTCACTCAAAATTAATATCTCATCTTGAAAACATTATTCCGCATGGGAATACGTACCTGATTTTCGATAAGTTAATATTTCGATTTTTAGGTACAAATAAGTGGCCGTTTTTGGGTAGATTTAGGTTAGGTTTAGGTTTATTTTTAAATGCTCGCCAATTCAACAAAAATTAATATTTTTTAAAATCCCTTACGTATTTCTCTAGCTATACTAATGTAGTTTAAGAAAACAAATTTCATTTTGTTCCACATTGATTTAAGGAGCACTTCTACTGATTGCCGCGGAACCCCTCCAAAAAACCTTTCCGCAGAAACGGCTGTCAGTGGCGAGGCGTTCATACATACAAGATGATTCCTATCGGCTTCCCTTTTCAAATATGTTCCAAAAATGTCTAACACTTCAGTTTTATAAGGGAATAAAGTGTTTATTTACTTGCATGGATCACTGTAAACATGCACAATCGTTCCACTTGATCTCAGTGTTTATTCCATTATTGATTTGTTTTGTAATCAGGGAACAAACTTCAATTTTTTTTCATGAGATCTTTTTAGAGCATCTGAATTTTAGAAGCAATGATTGCTAAAAGTGCGAATCAGAAGGATTTTTTAAACCTAATATTTTCCACTATTATTGTTAAATCGAAAAACGACTAGACTTAATTTATTAACATTGCAAATATGATTCTATTGACAACGAAGATAACATAACTTTTCCTTAGAGAGCTATCATCGAAGGTAAAATGAACACGCACGCTACTGTGTGGGCCATGCTGGATTTTTGGTATTCGTCTTGGTCGCAAAACACAACCATCCACTTGAACATATTTGAATCCTTCTACCTTTATTTAGCAATAACGATAACAAGATTTAAAAAATTCGAAACGAGACTAATGAAAAGCTATTAGTTGATCTGTTCAGAACAGGCAGAGAACAAATCCAAGACAAGCAAACGATTACCAGATGGGAAATAAAAATTAACCTCAAATCCAAATCTATAAGACCAAAATTAGGTAGGTTGCAATGAAAATCCTTACGCTATGAAATGAATTTTAGTATATAAGCAACATTATTATTAAAAAAATTTCTTATTTGTCTTGCATATATTCAACAATAATGGTGGCTGTACCTAAAAACTATAAATCCTCAACTTTCATCAAGATAATGATTAAATTTAGGACAAGAACGGGGTCCTGGAACAATCTAATCAGTTTGAAATATCCTTACCATTTGTGGAGGAAGATAAACGGCTGGCACACGTTGCTCCACTAGGTCCAAGCTTTTGCACATGATCTGATCTATACGTCTGATTGGAGCCTCGAACAAACGGATAGCTGGCAAGAAGGACTCCACCGTGGCCAGTAATGTGGCCTCCGCCGTGTCAAAATACCAGTTCAGCAGACGATTACTCGCCTTTAATCGAGTATAAACGTCTTCAGCTGCCTTAAATCCAGTCTCAATGATTGGAATATTCCCAAAACGCGTGACCGCTTCCAAATGAAGCCCTGAGTTTTGGCGTTTAATCTGTTGCTTGACTGTAAGTAGAACGAATTGAAAAATGTAAAATAATCGGGTACTGATCAATACTTTGAAAAAGTTTGAATTCCAGGTGGTATTAGTTATGGAGCATGTTATGAAATTTTATAATTCAATCAATTCAAAATAGGATCAAAATCACACCCAGCCAACTAAGGACAGCTTTATAGGTAGCAAGTAGAGGCAGTGTCGATCGTTTGGTACCGCACGTATCTATTGTCAGTTAATCGAGATCACAGCAGGATTGTCAGATTTTTGGTTTAGCCTGGATGCGGACAGGAAAAATCGCAATATTTTCGCAAAATCAGAGAAAAATTGTGTTTCTTTTTCTTAAAAAGTTGTCAAAAGAATGTTCCATTGCAGTGAATATTTTTTAAGTTCGCTTAGAGCAGCCACTTGCTTTATCACAATTTATTCACGGTGAACTGTAGATGAAAGGTTTTGAAAATCATCAGTGATATACTAGAAAACTCGTAGAACTGACTTCAAGGACACTGTTTCTATACTTACTACGCTTAGAAACAGTCTTCTCGGTGTCAGCGGACGTCATGTCATGTCTTCAAAATAAAACAAGTATTTTCACTGCATATGGAGGTTAACTTTCGCCATAGCTGCATTGCAGGATACACGTGTGACGTGTCCTAGAAAGACAATGACGTTAAGCTCATCTAGGCAGGAATGAAAATAAGGATACAACTTGATCAAGAGTGGATTTACAATATACTATATACTGTATAATCTATTCTATTCAATCTAGTGAATGCGGACACTGACGGATCTAAGGAAAAGGCTATCAAGGCTGTGAACCTCTCCATAGCAAAAAATTAGAACATTCTATTTACTAACAGAACCTACATTTACACACGTACAAAAATATGATGATCTTGGAAATCAAGCGTTAATTTTTACATAAAATGGATATTTAAATTGGATCGATTTAAAATCAGGGAAACAATAAGTTAATATAGTAAAATTTTCTTTTCTTGGAAACCAAGCACACAAAATGCGCGTCAATATATGAACAACACATTGAAATATCAAAGCATCAAGCATATATTTTGAAGACGATCAGATTTTCCGATAGATCGTTTTTTTATAGCCTAGCTCCACATTTTCGTTGATTTTCTATATTGAGAAATGAAAGAAACAAAAATCGTAAATGATTTTAGAAGGGCTTCCCTGCCTGGGCTTCAAACTACATCTAATGCTTGTGGTGTTTAATAATATATTTCGAATGGGCCCAATTCGTAACAGGTCGTCTCCGGGTAAAGAGCGGGTTTTTAATGTATCAAACATTCCACGTTATCTTACAAGGAGAGATTCCGCTTATGGAATCTCAGATTTGGACAAAATTTGGCATTTAAGTAGAAGACGTCAAGAATATTCGATCTTTAAAATATTAGACCGCAACACCACCCCTTTTAGAGAAAAACGCCTCTAAAGTTTTTAGCATCGCTAATGAATTAGTAATTTTTACATCTGTCAGAAGCGATCTAGGTGTCGTGTGTTCGATCCCCGTTTGGGGTATTGTTTTTTTTTGAATAATTGTGGATGTAATTAGTTTAACGTAAACCAGCAATGTTCAACTACAAATACATTTATTTTTAAAAATCAGCAAATTATTCGATCGAAACGTTCCTAGTATATACTATATGCCACAATTACTCAACATCATAGCATTTATGGCTAGCAACGTTGGACGTCACCCTGGTTTATTGCTTTTTGCCGATTTGGTTATGAGACACGAAGAAGAGGTCGCAGGGTTGATTCTAGGAACAAGGAATGATTCTACCGTCAACTATGGTTTTGCTTCGATTATAACAGTTTTTAATAATTCAACCGTTCAACAATGAGTTTTTAGTATAATTATCGAATAGCCCCTATCCCCATCTCCATCTCTTTTCTCCTTCATAAATGTTCGTATAAAATTAGTATTATTATAAATTATTTCAATTTTTTGTGACGGATTAATTTTTGCAAACATCAAAGATAAGGTGAGATATCCTGATGCAGGTACATATTAAAAACCATCGCAGTATTGGTTATGATAAAGAAAGTTAAATCATTGGGCAACTCAGCCATCTTAGAAAACTGGACCAATCACTAACGATTCTCTAAACTTGGGTAAATTAAAAGATGCGGAATAGAAGCCATTAGAAAAATAATGAAAATAATCGCTTTCCTATGTAATTTTCAATCAGCATCTGCCGGCAGGTTGAAAATAGTTCTTGTCACTTCAAATAATATAACAATAAAATACTGAAAATTGAAAGTCCAATACCTATACTACTCAATGTATGGAGAAGTAGGAATGTATTCTCACCTTTAAAACAACTTCTAGGAATTATAATTATCCTTGAGGAAATGGAGAACAATATAAACGCAAATGAATCAATATCATAAGGACTTTATTAATGAACATTCTACCGAAACGGGAATTCAAGGATTATTATATGCAGTTTTTGGTGGTACGTCAACAGAACTAGATTTTGTTGCGTGGTTATCATTTTTGGTAGTTGCGTTTAAAATGTAAGTTCATGCTACAAAGACATTATTTTTGGACTATTTCACCATTTTATCATAGCAAGATTAATAACACTGGACAGCACAACTTTTTGCCGTTACTTTAACTATATATTTTTGGTAACTTTAATGCATAAATATTAACAAAAAATAATTTTAGAAATCTATTACATCTAAATATCTAAATAAATAATAAACCATAAATTTGACAAAATTTATGACGGTATATATGTAAATTGGCCTTAGTAACAAAAATATGACTGATACTTGTATTACATGGCTATGAATATTCACCAGATAAATGGAGAATATTCATTGACTCTTCAAAATTAAGTTTAAAAGCAGTCTTACTGCATAATGGCAATGTTTTTTCATCTGTACCTTTAGCACATGGCATTCACATAAAAGAAATTTGTGCAAATATTAAAAACCTACTTGAGAAAATTCAGTAGGAACGTCATTTTTGGAAAATATGTACAGATCTCAAAGGTGTTGGAATATTACTCGGGATGCAAGGAGGTTACACAAAATATTGCTGTTTTCTATGCGAATGGGACAGTAGAGCTAGAAGTCAACACTTCATAAAAAAAGGATTGGCCAATGATGACTTATTCAATTCCAGAACAAAGGAACGTGACTGAAAACCCCTTAGTAGAAGCAAACAATATTATTTTGCCACCTTTGCACATCAAATTAGGTCTCATAAAAATTTTTTTGTTAAAGCCATGAATAGAAATGGAGAAGGTTTTCTGTATTCAAAAACATTATTTCCTAGACTGAGTGAAGCTAAATTAAAAGAAGGAATTTTTGTCAGGCCAGATATAAGGAATATAATGAAGGATTCTAATTTTATTGCAAAATTAACCACTGAATAAAAAAATGCATGGCTTTCTTTTGTTGAAGTGGTGACAAATTTTTTGGGAAATAGAAGGTCTGCAAGCTATGAAGATATGGTTTCTAAACTACTACAGGATTACAAAGCTTTAGGATGTAATATGTCCTTGAAGATTCATTACCTTCATTCCCATCTTGACTTTTTTCCCGACAATTTAGGTGCAGTGAGCGACGAACACGGAGAAAGATTCCATCAAGACATCATGGCTATGGAAAAACGATATCAAGGAAAATGGTCACCGAGAATGCTTGCAAACTTTTGTTGGACACTAAAACGAGATCATCCATCGTATAGTTATAAAAGACGAGCAAAACGAACAAAAAACCTACAGAATAATTTTTTAAAACTTGATTCCCTTAAAAATAAGTTGTTTCTTTATTTTAAATAAATGTATATTTCCGCGGAAATGAGTTTCACACATATTTTAAGTTATCTCTGACCAAGGTATATAAAAACCAGAAGCGAACCACGGCAAAAAATAAATAATTTTTTTGTTGTCCAGTGTAATCATTTTAGATTTTGTGATTGATCTTAACACGTTGCGTGCCAATGCATCACCGATGGTCACGAGAGGTTTTATTCCCCACAGGCCAAGCAGGAATTTCTCGCCGGGTTTCGTAGAAATAGATGCGTCCGTGTTCAGTTGCTACTTATCAACTGAACGAAGCAAACGGAGAAACCGGGTACTGCGCTATTTGTAATATAATTAACTATTGATTATGTTACTAAATCATTAAAAAAAAATTTTTTGCATCACCCGTAATGCATTGGCCTGTGGGTAATCAATTTAGCGAGTTCACCATTGATGCACTGGCCTGTAGGGAAACGTTTTTGGAGGGTTCATCGATTATGCACTGGCACGCAACGTGTTAAATAACATGTAATATGCAGCAAAAATTCCGATGTCAACGTATAAAACCTTACGATTGTGAACTCAAAAATTTGTCAAAAAATTTCCGTAATTACATTTATTCTTCATTATTTTTATATGGATATTTTATGGAAGTATAAGCATCTGATTTTGAAAAGCATTGGTAGTCAAAAGTCCGAACAGGTTGAACACATTTTTTTAAGTTGAATAGTTTGATATTTTTTGCAATTTTTAATACATTAAAAACAGCTGTGCTGAATTTATTGAAAAATCATACGCGTTGATCCATACCACAACCACGTCATAAGGATAAGTGAGCCTAGGTAATATTATTCGTTTCAACCCCTTATTCACAGTGATTATTAACACATTTGATTAAAAAACGAAAACCATCCAAGACATTTTTTTATATAGGTGAAAGCTTTTGAATCTTGCAAACTATATTGCACTTTCGATTAACTCGAAAAGATGCCTAGCAACGCGGTATTGCGTGGCCTGGCAATGAACGTGTTAATTGTGAATTGCTTCCATAGTTCCATATGAATTTTGTTTTCCAATTTAGAAAAACCAATAATTTTCTTCGAGAACTTTTTAAAGTAACTTTTTTTCATTGCTAAACATACAAATCAAACTTTTTGTTTTGTACTTTTTTTATGAAATGAAAAGAACGACCGTACTAAATTTATTAAAAATTTGAAAAAGTCATAGAAATGTCAATACGCTTCAATTGACACCTCAATCACGTCAGTGTAGCGTTTTATTCGTGAGATATCATTCATGACAAAAGTGACCTTGGACGTATCAAAACAAAAAACTGCTCAACTGAAGTGTACCAAAATCTTATCAGCTAGTGTCGTTGCTAATACGCTCCGATTGACACCACGACGAAGCTGATGCGACTTTTTGTTGGTGAATTATCGTCGTAGAAAAATAACCACGCATACACGTACGTATGTACATACAGTGCCGTAAAATAAAATAGCACCACCACGGCATTTTTTCTATTTGTTAAAAATACATACCGTGTCGAAAATTGTTTCAACATTGCTGAAAATATATATCACACAACATGTTAACTTTCCGCAGAAAACAGTTTTTCTTTTTAATTTAACCGATTTTCGGAAAAAATGCAAAATAGATGGAAAAATATAATAGCACAGTTGACAATTTTGGTTGAAGAGTACATTAGTTGAGTTTATTAATTTGAACCCTGTACAAGTTAAACTGTTCTTCTTCGGTTGTCGGTAGTTTTTACACTAATTTAATAGCAAAGCCATCGTTTAGGTCACGAAATGGGTCGCGGAAAGCATTGTAGTGCTGAAAAAGAGACTTTATTCGAAAACTTATTTCAGAGGGCAAAACTTATAGCGAAGTGCGTCATTTTGTTGGATGTTCAAACAAAATGATACGCAATGCCATAACTATCCAAGGAAAAGCTGAAACACGTGGACGTAAACGCGCCATATCGAAGTTGCTTGAAAATCGGTTGATCCGCGAGAGCAAGAAGGATCCTTTTAAGCCAGCAACTGAACTGAAAAAGGATCTCAATATAGCTGCAACGATGCAAACAGTTCGCAATCCTTTAGAACATCACAATTTGAAAGCCTGTAGCCCAAGAAAAGTTCCACTCTTAAGTGCAAAGCATGTTGCCAAATGTATTGAGTTTGCAAAAGAACACCTTAAATGGCCAGTTGAAAAATGGAGGAACATCTTATGGTCAGACGAGCGCAAAATTGTTCTGTATGGCGAAAAAAGCCTTCGTTCATACGTCAGATCTCAACCCTATCGAGAATTTGTGGACTGATGTAAAAAAAGCAGTTGCTGCTACCAAGCCAACCAGCAACGAATCACTTTGGAATGTGATTAAGGAGTCCTGGAGCGAAATTCCACTAAGTCGATGCCAGAGCTTGGTTGATTCAATGCCAAAACATTGTGCAGCCGTTATTGCCAATAAAGGTCACGCAACTAAATATTAAAACTGAAGGACGTCATCAGCTGAACCAGAAAACTACCGCAAACTAATAAAACTAATTAATTTTTTCTATTTGTTTAACCGTAAGTGCACTTTGGAATTGTGGTGCAATATTTGTTTCGCCTTATTTTTATGTTTTTACAAGATTTGAGCATTGGCAACTTTTCTATCGATTTTATAAGCTTGAAATTCATTCAACAGAAAATGTACCAATTGGTACATACTTTTGTTTTCAACAAATAAGGCTTAAGGGGGGTAAGGTATTAAAAGACATTTTTTTTTAAAAATTAACTGAATGCGTAATATCTCAAAAATATTGTGTCAAAGTTTCAAGTCGTTTGGAGCAAATTTGAGGTAGTTATGATAAAATTCGCTTATGAACATTTTATTCCAGATTTTTTAATGTTCAAAACTTTAAAGCGTTTTCCTCACAACTCACGTTTTCAAAGTCGGTGCCCCTCATAACTTCAAAACTACAGCACCGATCCTTTTGAAATTTTGAACACTATCTCTGTACATAATTTACAAGGTAACACTGGAAAGATTTTTCATATTTGATAATAATTTTTATTTTACAATAACAAATTAGCCGATTTTTTCGCAAAAAATCGCGTTTTTCCCTTCAAAGTGTTTCAAAAAAGTGAAAAATTGATATTTCAAAAAACCCTCACAGCCTTACCTGGTGAAAACTATTATCTAACGAATGAACTTCGATTTTTTGGTTGCAGATGATCCAGCACCAAGTTATGAGGGACACCGCAATTCTACTTTTTTCCGAGACACGTCCGAATAATTGCTGCTATTGTTGTATTTTTTAATATTTCTTCGTGAAAATTTTATACAATATCCTTCGAATGTCATACTTTTTTGATACAGAAATTTTAACTGTGTCGTCACAAAAAATTCACAAAAACATGCCTTTTTGTACGAATTAACCTTATCCCCCCCCCCAACCTATTTTTAAAAATATTTAGTATGCCAATTTTCTAAATATGTGAAAATGTAAGAAATTGTATCTATTCTCTCAAAACAATTTTGATATTGACACTTCGTGAAATTTTTAAAGCCAAAATTTTTTGAAAATAAAATATGAAATAAAGTTTCAAGCACATCAGTTTCAGAGTTGAATTTTTTTTATGACAGATAGTTCATAGGGGTGGCTAAGTCTCCAAAAGTTGAACTCACGATTGGTACTCCATTCATATAAAAAATTGTAGCAAAAAATTAATATATTAATCGCGAAATTGATTTTGAAGTGATATTCGGGCAATCGAAATATATCTTTAGACTTTCTACGTTCTATACCAACTTTCAACTTTATAGATATGTGTGTCATTATTATCAGTACAATGGGAAATATATGTTAAATGAAATGTATTAAATTTATTTCGTTATCATTTTTTGTCGTTTTCAGAATTTTGACTATTTTTCATGGAGCCAAGACGGAACTCTGATATATTTATCGATAAGTTCGTTTGTTCATTAAGATATCTACAAGATTTGTTCATAAATTAATAAATAAATAAATATTCCCATACGACTATTGATTATTTGAAGGGTGTGGCTGCTGCATCAAACATTGAATTTTATGTCTTACATTAAAAAAATTGAATATCACAATTGTATAATTTGTGGTAGAATAAAAATAAAGTCTAATGATGTCGTTCTTTACTTTGAAACACTACAGATCAAGAAAATTGTTTTAATCCTTGATTTATATTGAACTGATTAAATTTTATAAAAGATGAAAAGAATTAAAATGTATTATTTTTTTGGGATATATCTCCAATAACGAACTAAGAAAGAGTTAAAGTAATTATTACGCGTAAAAATCAAAAATGCCGAAAAATTTCATAAAACTAACAGTTTTTGAATCGATCCGTGTGTTAAGTTATAAGATGATGATTGAAAATTCAATTTAGATGCAAAATAGCAACGTTTTATTATACTATATTTTACGTTATGATCATCCAAGGAAAGACTTAAATACTAGGAGATTTTTAGGAGATATCAATTTTCGGGTGATATTATCTCATTTAGTTTTGTAAAGAACATTATTCACTATCTATTTCGTGTTTTGTGTTTCTTTTACATGCCTTAATTTTAATTCTCAAGTAAATCTGCAGATATAAGTCCCTTTTTATTCATTTTATAAGAGTATACTGTCCGTGCAAAGGCAATTTAATTACAAGCTTAGTCTTTCAAACCTAATAGCGATGAAATTTGACCCTAGCATATATTTTCCAATCAACAGCAACATTATTTAAAGTAAGTTTTTTAAAAAGTCAGGACAGCTGATATAGAAAAATAGTTAATATTTGCGCGATCATTACATATTCTCCTTATCAAAACTATATATCTCTGCAACCCTGACTTTCACTTGCCATTTTCCTATCGATCTATCAGTTGCGTAAGCCAAGACATCACCAGATGCAGATAACCCACGCTATAGAAACTTTCAAAATATGTAGGAATTTATTCCCTATTTGCAGCAGAGGATTATATACGTTTCCTTACCCATTTTCAACAGCTAACACGCCCGCTAACGCTTTTCTCCACCACACTATCCTTTCACTACACAACTGTCTTTTTTTGGAAACACTAGTTAGTCCTTAGAGCACAACTTCCCACTGTGTTCGAGTTAACAAACGATCGCAGACTGAAAGATGCGTTGGACATTGATCGGAGGCTTAGGAGGTGCCTGCGAGGTTTCCATATACCACATTCAAATATGTGCTCCCCGAACATTCGGATGCTGTGTTCAGACCTTATCACCGGATTTTCTCCCGATTGGATTGACCTTAAGTCGAAACCAAATGATAAGAGCTTCGACTTTTCGTTTTTCTGCTCCTTCATGCTTTTCATTTTCAACGAGATTTGAGATTGTCGCTGCCAAAAGATCTTGCAGCGTAGCTTGTCTTCCCTCTACGAATGCCGAATGTTTTATTTTCGTAAACAATTTAAATTTTTTATATTAGCAAGACGGCAGTTAGACGAAGCAAAGGGTTGGACTTTGAAACAATGCCAGCCGATCAGCAGTTCTGTACCCAGGCGAGTTCACAAGTATGCATTCCAGACTTTGGATTAGCGGCGACTCACTTCTGATTACTGTTGCAAGGGGGTATTCTGTTGAGATAAGGCTTCAACATAGATAGATTTATGTTGCTAAAAAAACGTTCATTCCATCTATCAGTTTGAGTTGATATTTTTTGGCAAACAATGATGTATGTTTCTATAATTAGCAGTCAGGCTCGTATTGGCGAAGAATGATTGCTCATGGAATGTATAAAAAATTGTATTAGATTAGATCGTATAAGGATTTACATATGTACCTTAAGCCCATCCACTACGATAATATCAATTTTAACATGTCTCGCAGCCTATAAACTTCATTGATTTTGCATGACTAAAGCAGCATTGGAAATATGTACATATATTTGGTACAGAAAGAACGATATATGAAACCAATATGAAACCTATTAAAGAAACCTATTTCCTGAGAATAAATAGCCGAATATACGAAGTTGTTGTTTTGACCTTGTTTAAAAGTTAACATTACTATTCTTATTTATCTTGTTTGGGTTTCAACGCTCATATTGTCTATATTTTGATGTTTTTTCACAAAGATTTAATGCTGCAATAAAAACGGTGCAACCCTTGAGGTCGCACCTCAAGGATCGTAAGTAATATCTACATAAATATTAAAAATATCAACCACAATAATAATTATGGAAATAATACTACTTTTAATAAGGATAATGTACCTCTCATAACAGTTATTGGAATGATTTAATATTAATCGTATCATCTACGGGAGCGTCCATTGTTTACGTAAGGATTTGGATGGATGAGGTGTTGATTGGGACAGGTTACAAAGCCTTTCCTACGTAATTTGTTATTTTCATATCGATGCTTGAAGGACAAAGGAGCGCCAGCAAAACTGAATGCAGTTTTTGTTATTACGACCACTGAAGAGATTTTCTCGCTTAGTGGCCATTTTGAATAGTTTCGCTCAAACTTGCCATCACTTCGGCATAATCACTGAATTTGTATTTTTTCACAATTTGACATCAATGAAACTAATATATATTTCTTATTTTCTGTTGGTATTGAAAAACATTTAATATGCAGTCAAAATAGGTTCAATTGCATATACAAAGGAAAATGTATTACAAATGATGAGAAAGTAATTGAAATCTTACGAAAACTAAAGAACAAAACTACTAAAAACTACAATTTTTTATTTGTTGAACGCTTTTTAAAGCATATGATCTTGTAAAGTATTGACTGCAAAACATTTTACCATTCAAAACGTTGATTAAAACAAATATAAAGTTGATTTAATTTTTATTGGTTTTCAAAATTTTAACACCGTGTTAAAACACGGTGCTTTGAAAACTATTCAAAATCTGCTCAAATCATGGAAATAATAATAAACATTGATTGAATTTACAACAATGTCTTTAGAATAAGATATATAAAATAATGTCATTCGTATGAACCCTTCTTACGTGGTGACTTTGAATGATTTTGAATTTTTATTTTAATTTTTTTGTAATAATGGCGAAAATTTTTGCTGGTTTCTCTACAAAAATAATTAGAGTTTATAAATTTTATAAATATCTATAACTGTAATGTGCAAATGAGGTTAAAAATTTATTTTTTATGGAAAAGACTCTTATTTTTCACATTTTTTCTATTAAATTAAAAAACGGCTTGAACGATTTTTAAATAAATTTAAAAACATCACAAAAATGTTAATACACGTCGGTTGACACCTTAACGATGCGAATCCTATGTTTGGTTCGCGAAATATGGCGCATGTCGGAAATGACCTTCAATAGGTCAAAACAACAAACTCTCCCGACCGAAGTGTCCCAGTGAGTTATATTTGTACAAAAACTGTCCACGAACTAACGTACACACACACATACATCTCTCTTTCTAAAAACACTTTAAATATACTCTAACGTCCTCAAAACGTACAGAAATTTCGAAAATTTGAATTTCGATTTTCGAGGCGATTACAAGAACTCCTCATATACTGGGAAGTTAATAATGACAATCAATCCATGATATTTAATAATAAAACAATGTATTCATTTCAAATATTAAAATTATTCAATACAAATAAAAAAGAATCGAAACTCGTACTAATTATTTAATATTAAAATTTATTTTTCGGTTAGTTCGATTATTTATATCATAGATTTATTTTCAAATTTTTGTATGGGATTTTCCTCGAAGTAAACTGAAACAGTTTTGCTTAGCGCTTTTTTGGAACCATTTAAATTTCAAAGGCTTAATGTAACAAGCCCATAGTTATGCTTTTTAAGCTTTAGAACTGGTCACGGGCATAAAAAACAGACATTTTCAAAAACATTTGTTTAAAACAGTTGTATAATGTATTTTATGTTTTTAATTAAACAATTTTATACACTGTATTTTGAGTAGCTTCCACCAAAATATCAAATAAAAATATTGATTCTCGTCCGATCGCTCTCTTATATTCGCGGTGTTCATCAGAACTTCTTAGCGGTTTACCCAAAATCAATGCAGCAAAATATTTTTTCTAGTTAAGTAGCTTATCTAAGGCTTCATTAAGCTTTTTTCATTTACTAGAAACTTAGCAAAATGGTGGTGTCTGAAAAGCTATCTATGCATTTTAAGAGGGTAAACTTTCGTTTATTATTTAAAAAAATAAAAGTTTTGCCCAAAATAACAATCGCTTGAACTAAGCGACTATTAAACTTTATTGTGTCATTTATTTTAGATAAAGCGTTGATGACGATCCAGAACTAATATTTTTATTTAAAATTTTCGTGAAAGATACTTGAAATTCACTCTATAAGAAGTATGTCTAGTGGGTACACAGGGTGTTTCGTATGCTTGATGGCAGTAATTGACACCGTGTCCCGAAAAAAAATAGTCTGGGAAAGGGTAGTAAATGTGAAGGAGTTTCGATATTTAACGGGGAAATGCTGCTCAATCATGACCTGGTCCGGGTCAATCCTTATACCTTTTTTTGTGTGCGGGCTTTTAAAAACGACTATTTTAAACGCTGAAATGAAGTCATTATCTTTAAAAAAAACTGATCCCAAAAGAAAGCATCTGTCTAATGCTTTAATACTTTCTAAGAAAACTGTTGCCTATTTGTGTATGTTTCCATCGAAAAATAGAAAATTCAAATTTTGTGAAATTTTAAAAAATTTCGGGGAGTACTGTCATTGTTGAGCGTAACTTCCTTACAGAAAAATGCATAGGAATCCACGTTTCCTAATCTCAAAGGCTACATTGATATGTACATACATATGTGTGACTCTCTTTTATTTTCAGAAGCCGCGTCAAATTTCCAATATTACTCTTTGATAGATAAGACAGATGTCTTCTGCATGTATTTTTTATGGCACCATACATATAAAATCGAAAATAGTCAGACCTGGAGACCTATGCGGTCACCTAATCGGACCATTTTGACCTAACCACCTTATTGTGAGGCTGCGTATATCTTTGATATTCCGTTTGAGAGCTTGTGGCCTTGCCATCACGAAATTCACAAATAAAATTCATATCATTGTAATCCTCATTTTTAAAGAAAGACAAGGTTAAATTTATTTATTTATTATCAATTGTTTCCCAGTGAACGAGATATTTTATATCCCTTTGCGATTTCAGCTACAAAGTAATAAATGTTAACATTAGGATTTTCGTCAAAAGTTGGATTAAGAAACCTTTAAATCTTGAAAGCGATCCAACTAATTACATAACGTGAACCAACCAAATCGAATACCGTTTCACTATAGGATTATTTCAGGTGGATAATATAGTTGATGTTTTGCCAATTACGAGGGATTTTGAAAATTATGAGTTTTCTATTTTTCGATTGAAACATACGCAAATAAGCAACATTTTTCTCATAAAGTATTCAAGTATGTACTACACAGGTGATATCAAGTGAGGAGTGTCTGTTCAAAACTGTCTATTTACTTTAATGGGCAGCGTGGTTTCGGGGTGTCGGATGGCATACTCTTCAGGTGCTGTCATTTACCATCCGCCACCAGACAGCACGACTACGGTTAGGCTTATTGATGGATTAACCGTGGTCGTGCTGTCTGGTGGCGGATGGTAAATAACAGCACCTGAAGAGGATTCCATCCGACACCCCGAAACCACGCTTCCCATCAAATTAATGATGAATCAGCATAAAATCTGGAACCTAAGAACCTCCACTAATGTGCAATAATAGTGTTAGTGACTTGCTAACCTAAAAGCACACTAGAAGGCGAAGTTGTCAACTAGACGAGGAGGTTCTAACATTTGCTAAATAACTAATGTATATTTACGTTAGAACATATTTATTACAGAAAATGGAAAAAACTTATAACTTTAAAATGTTCAAAATTAGGATAATCTTTCTGCAGTAGTTGTATCAGTAGTAGTTGCCTGATAATCATGATGTACCAATTTTTTTAATATATGCCTGTTATTTAAAAAAGTGAAAAATAAACCTGTAAATAAACTTTTTTGATGAGGACTCTACTAACTTGACACTTTTGTTTTGGATCAAATTGTAAATAGCCTATTTCGATGGAGAAATTTTCTCCAAATTTTGCTTCAAAAGCCAAACTTTTCGCTACGCTAATGTACGTGAGACCAAGTAAACATTGTGTACCATAGCAACGACATAAATTTCGGCAACAAAACAATCCAGTTTCTTGTCATAGACCATTATGGTAGGGACTTCATATTCTTAATAAAAGATAATATTTTTCATTCAAAAATCGCAAGTTTTGATCCAAATTGATATTTTTGTACTGCTTTTTAACCTAAATGAATAGTTTTGCTTGGTTGTTTTTTCGAAAATGAAAAGAATTCAAGTATTAGAGCACCAATCGAAAAAAACGACGGAACTGACCCAAAATGTAAATAGCCAATTTTGACCGGACACTCCTCAAGTGCGAAATATGCTTTATAAAGTACAACACATTACACAATAAGTTGCATTCATCCTTAGAAACTCAATTGTGCAATGAAGCGGCGTGCTGCATTCCCAAGGGTTGTGATATCCATCGCGCCTCTACACTAAATTTAAATCACAACATATTTTCAAACTCACTATATGTTTTTGCAGTGACGATGTTCGATTTGGCAGGATGGAAAAACCGTGAAAAGCCACGCTAAGAGGTGAATGATGATGTTGATGAATTTGGATTTTTTTTTGGTAATTTCAGGATATATCCAGGTTTAGTGGTGGTTGGATTTCATATAGTGAGATTGAGCAATAGTCCAGCCAATTGGGAGTTTGACCGTGCATTTTCAAAAGGCAGAACATTTTTTATTGCAATGCGTGGGGAATGGTATAATTAGCTTAAGTTCAATTTCCTGAGATCCCCGATGATGGCGTTTGGGCTCCATCTTGAAACAAAAGAAAGTGGGACACCCCCATATCTCCGAAACAGTGGCTCCCACGACAGTTGTGTATGGCAGATTACAATTTTTAGCAAGTTGTTCATACATCACTTTTACGTGGTGTCAATAATAAAAAAGATACGATCCAAAAACCATACCCAAAAAGGGGGAACAACTTTTGGGCGCCAAAATTTTTTTAATTTCACGTTTAACGCGAAACACGATGGCATACTTTTCTAAGATAATTTTGTCACAAATCGTTTGCGGTATTGATTGTTCCAATCACTACACTTCAACGGGAGTTATTCTATCCCAAAGGGGTGAAAGTCGCGTGAAAAATCCGTTTTTAGGCCAAATAATCGGCTTTTGATGGCGTTGCGAGACTCGCAGAGCATTTTGGAAAGCAATGTGTAGAATGTCTTACTGTGAGCTTAAATCCAAGTTTCTGGGGTTGCATCCCCAATCTTCTGTGTCCATCTTGGAAACAAAAAAATAGTGGGGCATTCCCCATATCTCCGAAACCATGGCTCCCACAATAAAGTTTAATATGGCAAACTTATGTAGAATTTAATTTGCAGCAAGTCATGCATATATGACTTCTACGTGATTTTCACAATAAAAGAGTTACAAGCTCAAAACGACATCCAAAAAGGGGAGAACATCTTTTGAGCGCCACCACTTCATTGTTTTCACTTTAACCGCAAAATACATAAAAAATAACTTTAAGGCAATTTTGACGGGAGCTGTTGCATCCGAAAGGAGGGAACTCACGTGAAAAACGCATTTTTAGGCCAAATAATCGGCTTCCGATTGCAAACCCCCCATTGAAAAACTCACGGAGCATTTTAGTGGGCAGAAAATTTATAATTGCAATGAGTAGTATACCTTTATGTGAGCTTAAATTGAAGTTTCTGGGGTCGCAGCTCCAATCCCCTTGGAGCCATCTTGAGAACAAAAAAGTGGGAGGGCCCCATATCTCGAAAAGCACCGCTCCCACAAAAAAGTTTAATATGACAAACTTGCGTAAAATCCACTTTGCAGTAAGTTGTGTATACAACATTTTCACGTGCTGTCAATATTGAGATGAAAATACGCCAAAAACGACGTTGAAAAGTGGGGGATCATTTTTCGCGCGCCATAACTTTTTTGTTTCCCCTATTACCGCGAAATTCGTCCGAAAATAACTTCTAGGCAGTTTTATCACCAAACGTTTGCGGTATTGCTTGTTTCGATCACTGCACCTTGTCGGGAGTTATTGTGTCTCGAAGGGGGACAAGTCATAGGAAAAAAGCATTTTAGCACCTGTTTATCTGGTCCTAAAATGCATTTTTTCCTGTGACTTGTCCCCCTTCAGGTTGATCATTTTTTAATGATTGTTTTTTTCATATTTTTAAGAAACTTTTGAAAAGCAAGTCATTGAAAAGTGTGACCTGATGACGATATAATGATTTGACTTGATCGTGTGCCTTTTTTCCCGGAACAACATTTCTCGTCACAATCAGATCGATAACTACGAAAGTTTTAGTTTGTTTGTTTATTTATTATTTTCAAATCTTTCTAATAGCATTGTTTAAGACCTGTTGAGCAAATTATTTTTAACTTCCCAGTATATGGGAAGTTCTTGTAATCGCCTCGAAAATCGAAATTGAAATTTTCAACTTTTCTTTACGTTTTGAGGTCTATAGAGTATATATAAAGTGTTTTTAGAAAGGGAGATGTATGTGTGTGTGTGTGTATGTACGTACGTACGTATGTACGTTCGGGACACTTTTTTCTACGAGCATAACTCACGTAAACAAAGTCATGTCGAGTTTGTTGAGGTGTCAATCGAAGAGTCTTTGCAATCTTAAGAGCTGATTAGTTTTTGGGATACTTCGGTCGGGGGGGGGTTTGCTGTTTTCGCCCCTTGAAGGTCAACCATGTTATGCGCTATATCTCACGAACCAAACATGCGATTTTATGATTAAGGTGTCAATCGACGCGTTTCAACATTGATATGATTCTATCAAATTTTTAAAAAAATTCTTGAAGCCGTTTTTTAATTTTTTTAAAAAAAGTGCAAAAAATTAGGTTTTTTTTCAAAAACATCAAATTTTTAACCTAATTTTCAAACCTAAGTAATCAATGTTTATATAATTTATATACTCCAAATAGTTTTTGTGAAAAAACCAGCAAAAGTTTTTTTCATGATTACGAAAAAAATTAAATAAAAAATAAAAAATCATTAAACGTTCAAGGTCATTTACGTCATTCATTATATCTCGAGAACTAAATATAATATTTCCATCATTAAGGTGTCAATCGACGCGTATTATCATTTTAATGATGTTTTTATATGTTAAAAAAATCTTTAAAGTGGTTTTTTAAATTTATTGAAAAAAATTGGAAAAGTAGTGTTTTTTTCATAGAAAAATTCATTTTTCACCTGATTTGCACATCGTAATAATAAATGTTTGTAGAATTTATAAAATTTTATCAATTTTTGTAGGGAAAACAGCAATAACTTTTTTCATGATTACAAAAAAAATTAAATTAAACATAAAAAATCATTCAAAGTCACTATGGGTTCATTCGAATTATAATACCTTAAATCTCTTATTCTAAAGACATTGTTGTAAAGTCAATCAAAGTTTATTAATATTTGCAAAATTTAAGCAGATTTTCAATAGTCTTCACATCACCATGTTTTAACTTTAATGAAAAAACTGCTTTGTAACCTGTCCCCACTCCGATGAATACTCAATCAATGGACGCTCCCGTAGATGAAACGATTAATATTAAGTCATTCCAATAACTTTTACGAGAAGTACATTTTTATTATTTGAAGTAGTATTATTTCCATAATTATTATTGTGTTTAATATTTTCAATATCTTTTTAGATATTACTGGGAAGTTGACCGTGTGGACCTCATGGGTCGCACCTCACGGCTTGTTTAAATTTTGTTTACTCCTTCTACTCTTTCCCTTTTTTTAACAATTAGTTCAATGAAAATCGCAAAAAAAATTAAAAACCTATATTTCTCTTGATGAAACAAACACGATATCTGGCTCGAGGAACGATAACTGCTACCTTATAGTGAAAGAATCTTTTAGAATTGTGAATGCCAAAGGGATGGGGCGCTACTATGGGAAAATACCACGAATTCGACAGTTTTTTGATGATGAAAACGTTATTGAAAATGTCTCTCAATACTTCAAGAACTAACAAATAATATGTTACTGAAATGTTTATTTACTTCCTTAATAGTATCGTTTGTTTCTATTCCAGATTGGGAAAAGTCTTGTGAGTATGATTCAAATAAAGTGCTAATTTTTAAGTCTAATTGACAACTGTTTTGGCAAGATAGACGCGAAAATATAAAAGGCAGCAAATGTTTGGTCCA
The DNA here is from genome assembly GCA_963942545.1 of Oxycera nigricornis. NCBI lineage: Eukaryota > Metazoa > Arthropoda > Insecta > Diptera > Stratiomyidae > Oxycera > Oxycera nigricornis. The sequence continues at coordinate 92,900,560 of OZ012659.1, forward strand.
CTTTTCTTTGCAAAAATATATAGTTCATTTTATTTTATTATTTTTAAGTCACTTCTCAAGCATTTTTTTTTTACAAATATTGGGCATTAAAAATTTGAAATATGTTGAAATTTGAAAAATCATCTTACTGGAAACATATTTCACAATTTTCTTCTCATCGTAGTTGCTAAAAAAAATTATATAACAGTATGTTGGTGGAAAATAAATTTTGTACAAAGTTTTTTTTAGTCAAATCCTCCCGAAATGTAACTTAAGCCTATCAGTTTTTCAGATGAAATCGCAACACTTCTTTGTCTTTTTTCCAGAAGGAAAACAAATGAAGAGGAGTTGTTCACAGCCCCAGAAACTTGAACTTATGCTCACGGCGGGACCCAATACACATTGCAACAAAAATTTGCCTTCCAACCAAAATCCTCCGTGAGTTTTTACACAGGGGTGTAACGTCGGAAGAAACTTATACAGCTTATAACAAAATTGTTTTGAAATAGATTCCAAACGCGTTTCGCAGTAATATCAAAAAGAAAAGATGATCCCCCTCTTAAAGTGTCGTTTTGGGCTTGTGAGTCTTTTATTATTGACTTCACGTGATAGTAATGAAAGCACAAGCTGCTGCAAAACCTTCTGTGGCAGCCATGGCTTCTGAGATATTTGCGTTTCTCCCCTTTTCTTCTTTTCAATCTGGAGCCCCAGAAACTTGAACTTAATCTCACTGTTAAACTGGCTAAACATTGCAAAAAACTGGCGTGTCCGCTCAAAATGCACGGTGGTAGTCATTTCCAGGATAATTTGGCTCAACTTAATGAGAAAAAAGTATGTTTAATATCAAACTCAAACAATGATATCCCCACTTTATTGCAAATTGCGCCCAACGTGGGTCCCAATGCTACGCATGTTGTCATTGTAAAATTTCTTGAACATAAACAAGTCCATACTATCCACGTGACTAATACATGTACCAATTTGAAGCAAAATACATGCGATAAAACCTTGATTCATTTTATTTCCTTCTTTAAAAAATCCTAAATATCCCCTAATAAGCTGATTTCGTAAATTTAAGTCCAAGTTATTACATTTTTGAAAGAAAACTGCATAAATAAACGAAAAACAAAAAAAGGATCAACAATTGATGATGTATGCATAAGTTTACTATTCAATTAGTATCAATCTGCACAGTAATCACAGTCGTGTCTATTTTCCTAGTGTTAGAGTTATTCTCATTGCAGTTTGGTTTCATTAGAGTGATAAGATGTGTAGATTTAATTCAACTTGTTTATTTTTTTTGGAAAAAAGTGTAGTTGTAAGTAGAAAATAAGGGAGAAAATTGTTAAGAAATCATTCAATTCACAAGACCCTAGATCCCTGCTTTTCTTATTTTTGATCTAACTGTTAAAAACAACCCTAAATCTCGGTTGAAACCCCCTTTATGGCAGCACTACTTTAGTTTCAAGTTTATTTTTCACGAATTATAACCTTTTTATACCGATACTGAGAGCTTTTTCTTCATTATGTGTCTCTAGAGTATGCAGTTCCCATTAGATTTTTTTTATCTGAAACTTATAATTCAGCAACCTGCTATGCTGCACAATCTCAAAAGTTAACATGATTGATCTTCACTGCTGAACTTTCGCTAAGCTACATTGTTTGTTACTTCTAAGTCAGGTTTATCATTTCATGGTATGCTTTTGTTGTCTTTTTATCCAAAATAAATACGGAATCTGTAAACACGCACCTTAAAACTACTGAGTACATAAAGTTTCTATTGTAGTAAATAGGAAATCTTGGTAGCACACACCTGTTCATTTATTGGGAGTATTTGAAGTAGAAACAAGCAGGAGACATTATTATTCAAATAAGTAATAAGCCATCTCAATTGGTGTAGTATTTCAACGTCAGTTTGCTTTTTGAGCAAATGACGAATATTATTATAGAAATGTACAAAACTACTTATTCTTCCATTCCTCTGAGACTCCCTGCCCTCAGGGTCATCTCATTTAGACAGCTTGCATTCAAGCTCAGTCCTACCTTCTTAAGACTGCCTGCTTCCACTTCCATCTCATTATGACTGCTCATCAGTCACCTCTTGACCCATCGATGTCCTCGACTTCTTTCAACTCTGTCGCAGCAGATAAAACTATGCTTCTGTAAATTTTTTAACAGCGCAAATGATTCTTTAGAGCATATGCCTGGTAACATTCTCACAGCGTAAACAGTGAAAGGTCAAAAAATCATTTTAAATTGATAAAAAAAATTAGGATCGTGTAAATATACTTGCAAAATAAATGGGTGGAGTTATTGATAATTCAGACGAACTTTATCAATTAAAGCGAAATCCAAACCAAATATGTAGAACTCTTTCAGTTATCAGGCGAGGATTTTTTGCGGGAAATTTTCCAGTTTTTCAAGAGGGTCAAAGTCCATTCCAGCCAAAGGTGGATGCAATCGAATGTTCCTCATGATAATTTCAGCTCTCCTATAAAAAAGATCACTTTGAAACCCACGCATGATCACATGCGAGTCAACAACAAAACAAGACGCATTTTTTAAATAATTAGGCTCGGTTCTAATGAGCTTGTGTTTGGTTTCGAAATGCAATTGCTTCACATGATGCTGTAATCTTAATCTCTTGGAGCCAAGCAAAGAATTTCGGAATAAATCGAGCATGAACTCTTTTGAATCATCTGAGTTTTTCATATATATTCCCAATCGTTGAATCAGCAGGGAGCGATATATTCTAGTCATTTCAAATTTGATTTATGAATGTCATGCATGATAAGGGACACGACTTTTTAGAAGCACTGAAAAACGTAAAAGGTTTCAAGCTTTTAAGAATTTCGAGTTCATCTTTTCGGCTCAATGAACACAGTTCAAATGATGCAAGATTTCGTTTAGAAATTCGGTGCTCTGCAATTTTTTTATAGCTCAGATAAGGTAAGCCAATTTATTTGGTGAAATGATTTTTTCCGGTGCAATGTATAGTACATACACATATATCTTTCGTGGTTTGATTAATCGAATAATGCATGAAATTGATGAAATAAGGAAATAAGGACATCGCCCACGCCTCCAGCTTAATGGACTGCGGTTTTATATCATGATAAAAAATCTTTAATAAACACTGAAACTAAGCGTTTAATGAAATTTTATTACATCTTCACTAAGCTTTATCTTTGTTCATGCATACTTTTTCATGAATGATTTCCTATTTTTTGTCAATTTAGAATTTCTTTAGATTTTTCGAACTGAAGTGATTTATTTAAAAAGCAGAATTTATTACATTGTAACCAAATAATAATAATAATAATAAAAAGCAGACCCTCGGTTATTTGCTTTTATTCAAAAATGCGGCAAAATGGCACCATTTTCATTGTTCTGATTGATATCTTTTACTGAATTTGACTTTCCAAATGTCTGCACAAACGTTTGAAAACTCTGAGGAGACATTTGAAAAGACTTGAAAAGAATCGAATCCAAGTATGAAAAAAGTTCAAGATTTAGTGAAAGTTTTCAACGGTTTAGAAGATCACTTCTCCAGTAAAGGCTAGAAAATACAAAAAGTATTGTTTAGTTTCATAACATTAATTCAAAAAAGCCTCAATTTTTCACATAATTTTACTTGATTAAGTAAGTCGAGCTCGCGTAAGTCGTATACAAAAGTCAATCGGCACCAAGAGCTAACTAAAACACTAGTATAAAACTAAAATCACTATAAATATATATACATATATATATAGGGTGCGCCATTTTTTGTGTCGGTACTTACTAACTTTGAAATTTGTCAAACTGATTGGTTCGATGAGACATGTTCAGTTGTTTAACAACAGGCACCGTCTGGCAACACTATTCTTCGTTTCGTGTCGAATTTCGTTGAGCACGAGTGTGGGAGAGCGTCGTCGTGCCGTTCTTCAACGACCAAAACGTTCCAATGAACTGGTTGAAGCGGTCAGAGTGACCGTTTCTCAGAACCCAAAAGTGTATCGTCGCCGCGCTCAGCATTTTGGCGTCAGTGGAACCACTATTTGGCGAATTTCGAAGGCTGATTTGCATTTGTTTCCTTACAAAATGCAATTAACACAAAGAATGTTGCCGACAGACCGTCCACGTCGCTTGGAATGCGGCCAAACAGTTGCTCGAATGGTGCACACTGAACTTGATTTTTGGAAGAAAATTCGCCCGAAATGCTCGAAAAGGTAATGCAATATATATATAATGTTTCGTATAATTTTATTAAAATAAAAATGTGGTCAAGGTGGGACCATTATGGTCCACACGACTAACTTTCCAGTGGGGTTAAAAAAGAAACTATGATTTGTTTTTATTATTTATGTTTATATATTCTATTATTATTCTAAAATATTACAATTATATTTTTAAATTTTTTAGCCATCAAAGCCATTTGATAGTGGAAGACGTCTTCGCCCTCGTCATCTACCAAAGTCTCGACCAAATGCAAAATCTCCCAGATCCTAAATACCCCAGATCCTAAATACCGCAGATCCTAAATCCGCCATATCCGAAATCCCCAAGATTCTAAATCCCCCATATTATAAATCCCCATATCCTAAATCCCCCAGATCCTAAATCCCCCATATCAAAAATCCCCATATCCTAAATCCCCCAGATCCTAAATCCCCCAGATCCTAAATCCCCCATATCAAAAATCCCCATATTCAAAATCCTCCAGATCCTAAATCCCCCAGGTCGTAAATCCCCCAGTTCAAAAATCCCCCAGATTCTAAATCCCCCATATCCAAAATCTCCCAAATCTGGCAGAAACTTTTTAGACTACTCAATACCTTTATATTATTTTTAGTTACATGAATCACAGTTTAGTTCGATGTATAAATTCCTTCATATTTTATTTTAGTGTATGATATGTCATATGAAAAAGAATCATATAAACAGTATGCAAAACCAGGATTGTCTGCTATAAAGAGACGCATTTTTGGTCAAATTTTCCTTCGTTTATTTTTTTAAATAATGTTACAGAAAGCTTAAATTTTATTTGTCTCGAAAAACTATTTATGTCTGCTAAGTAAGCGGTGCCAGCATTTCAATGAAAAACTTAATGCACATTTTTGATAACGGGAACGGCAAGACACGCTGGAATTCATTGAAGCAGAAAATGGTTCCTATAAGTTTTGTGAGGATATCTACATATAATATGATATTCTACATTTGTTTATAAAATAAGAGTGCTTCGCGATTCCCAGTTTCTGATGTTTTCTCTGAGTCTTTTCATCAGGCATTTGACTCGGTTTTCGCCCATTTTTCAACTTCCCAGTACAGTAGAATCTCGAAAAAGTTAGCCGAAATGTCCCAAGGGTAATTAACTTCTTGGAACTATTAACTTTTCTAAGTGGTTTTCAAAATTGAAAAAAATACAATAATAAGTATAGATTTTTCGTAAATAACACGCTAAATTTATTTCAATGACTTAGTTTTCATCATTACAAAAAAAATTTGTACCGGCTGGTTTATGGTTCTCAGTCACTCTTGATCATTTTCGTGCGATATAGTTATTTATTTTTGTGGAGTCGTTTGAAGAAGCAATCGAGACTTGTTTGTTTCTTTTCCTTTGTGTAATAGCTCTTGATCATTTTCGTACGCATATGGACAAGGTCTGCCACCTGATTTGCATCGTTATTGTTTTCAAACCATTTTATCAAGATATTGATGCTTTCAACTGCTTTCGAGAAGCTCACTTTTAGTTGTTGAATATCTTCCTCGATAATTGATCCGTCGTTATCATTATCGGAAACTTCGAAATCATCGTCATCTTCCGCAATTTGATCCTTGTTCCAATTTTCAATGATATCAATGCTGATGTCAACATTATCACCCAACTTCGACATCAACTATTGAACTTCTCGAAGTGTATCGTCGTAAGCACTATTTGATTTAATCAATTTAGACAACGGAATGTCGTCTTCACTATCGTATTGATAGGAGCCAAATTGCCCCTTTAGTGACCGAAAAAAGCGGTTGGTTTGAAAAATTCATACGCTCAGAAAAGTTAACTGAAAAGTTAACTTTTTAGAGCGGCACGTGGAAGCTGAAATTCTGTTAACTTAACCGAGCGATTAACTTTTACGCGAGTTAACTTTTTCGAGATTCTACTGTATATGGGAAGTTCTTGTAATCGCCTCGAAAATCGAAATTAAAATTTTCAACATTTCATTACGTTTTGAGTATATATAAAGTTTTTTTAGAAAGGGAGATGTGTGTGTGTGTGTGTACGTACGTACGTACGTACGTTCGTGGACACTTTTTCTACGGGCATAACTCACGTAAACAAAGTCGTATCGACTTCGTTGAGGTGTCAATCGAAGCGTCTTTGCAATTTTAAGTGCTGATTAGTTTTTGGGATACTTCGGTCGGGAGGGGGTTTGTTGTTTTGCCCTTTTGAAGGTCATGTCTGTCATGTGTTTTATCTCGCGAACCAAACATACGATTTGCATGGTTAAGGTGTCAGTCAACGCGTATTAGCATTTTTGTGAATTTTGTGATTTACGAGAGAAAGTATTCAATTTTTATAAAATTTATATATTTCAAGCAGTGTTTGTAAAAACAACATCAAAACTTTTTCTCATGCTAACAAGAAACATTAAATAAAAAATAAAAAATCATTAACAGTCATCATGATCTTCAAGGTCATTTCTTCCATTCACTATATCTCACGAACCAGAAATTATATTTGCATCATTAAGGTGTCAATCGACGTTATTTAAAATCTCTTTGATTATTTTAACATTATAAAGATCCGTTTCAGCGGGTTTTTTTAATTTAATAGAAAAAAATGAGAAAACTTAGGGTTTTTTTCATAAAAAATATTTTTAACCTGATTTGCACAACACAGTAATAATCCTATCAGTTTTTGAAGAGAAACCAGCAAAACTTTTTCATGATTCCGAAAAAAATTCAATTAAAAATAAAAAATCATTCAAAGTTACCATATGAAAGGGGTTCTTCCGATTGATATTACCTTATATCTTTAATTCTAAAGACTTTGTTGTAAAGTCAACCAAAGGTTTAAAATGTTTGGATAATTTGAGCAGATTTTTAATAGTTTTTGCAGTTTTTTAATTAAAAAAAAAGCTGCTTAAATTTTGAAAACCATCAAAATTTGAATCGAATTTGCATTTGTGGTAATCAATCATCATCACCCATCCACCAAAAGCCTTACGTAATCAGTGGATGCTCCCGTAAATGATATGATTAATATTAACTCATTCCTGTTGCTGCTATGACTACCTTTCATTATTATTATTTAAAGTAGTATTATTTTCAAAATTATTATTGTGTTTAATATTTTTAATGTTTATCTAGATATTACTGGGAAGTTGACCGTGTGGACCTGAAGGGTCGCACTTCGCGGCTTGTTGGTGTTTTGATTTCATTCTTTACGGAGCTCTTCCACGTTATTATCAGTTTTTTGGATCTTCTTTAAACTCCCGTTAACGAATGCCCAATATCGTTCGATCGGTTATTTGGTGGATTTAACTCTTTTTCCACGAAATTCATCCGATGTTTTTGAAACCATTGTAGCGTATTTTGCGCGTAATGGGCAGGACCTATATCAGACCAAAATATTACAGTTAGGGGAGACATGGGCGTAGATAGCAACATTTATAAATTAACTTTATGCAAATAAATGGTTTTACTCTGTAAATCACTTCTTTTTGGTAACTATAAGCAACAATAAGAAACTTAATTCTCCCATCTTGCCACGTAGCCCGGGTCATAATAAGAAATTGCTCGGGACAAAACGAGCACTTTTTTTATCGGGCTGACAACGCTGCTAAGTATGCCCTTCTTCGTCCTCCTAATCAATCCCGGCGCAAGAATTGAGGGCCCAGCCGTAGCACAAGCAACCCATCCTTCGATTGACTGCAAATACAAGGATCCACAGTAAATGCAAGCGCAGTCATTTTCATCTTCCTGCTGGGGTGAACCAGTTTCACTTCCTTTCTTACTCATCCTAATTTTATTCTTTCCAGCTTTCTTATCAGGGTCAGGTCTTCTTTTCGTTGGTTGCATTTTCCAAACTAATCGTGAGGTCATTTTTATACGAAGAATCTGTGAGTATTGCAGTCTTTCCTAGTTTTCTAATATTTCTTTCTTCAGTTCGAACTTGTTTTGGTATTGCCCGTTATGCTCCGATCGTTTTGCTCCAACAGATATTTTTTGTTATAATACCAAGCATTCCTAGGGATGTAGGGTAGATCGCCTCCTCATGGTGCATCCTGGATAACGCTAAATGATCTACCACGGCACGACTTTGAATGTTTTTGGACAGCTCTCTCGGCTTAGCAACTATATTTGATGCTTTCGGCTGGTAGCTGTGGTATTCTGTCACCTGAGTATGCAAGAGTGACATCTTGCGGAAATGACTTTCAGGCTAATGCCACTGCTGCCTCCGTCCCTGAAAGGCCTCGTGGTACGTTGAAAACTCGTCGCCAATAGTCTGGCCGTGTAGGTTCAGTTCAGTTTTGACTCCTGATTAATCACTGGCCCAGCTCTGAGCATATATCCTCATAAGGAAGGCCTCCCTGCTTCGGCATAAATACCCATGGGGTTTCAGGAGAACTGCACAACAAGTGGTGATAGCGGCGGTGAGAGGAGACCCAAATTGCAATAAATACGGAAAAATTCAATAAGAAAGATCCACTCAGCCCGGAAGGGAAGTGGACGAAGGAAACGCGGTCTTCTAGTGGGAAGAAGGCCGCGATGCTCAGCCATACCCCCACTTTTTCGAGGGGTGCATGCACCAAGGTAGCTATGCCAGGAGCAAGTACCCTTTCAGTTAAGCCTATTGGCGCTAGCGGTAACACCAAGGTAATGGCGAACAAGCCGGCCCGCACTGTTGCCTCCAACACTGCGTCTACTTCAGGTCTTAAAAAGCAACAAAAACCCTCTATTGCGGCTTACAGGGACGGAATGTTTGCCTTCAAAGTCCTAAAAAGGCTGAAAAATTGACCTTCAGATGGTCTTTTCCAGAAGGACAAAATCTCCCTGGAATGGGCAACCACCACAGTAGAGGCTTACAAAGCCTCTATTCCAAAGAAAGTGGCAACTCATAAAAGATGCAGATCTAATGAGTCTGCCCCAAGTCAGCCGAGCGTCCAACTGCCAGTTAATAAAAGACCAAAATTGGTCACACCCAATCCTGTTAAGGGCAGGAGTTTCAGTGAGGCTGCCAAGGAAAGCCTGGTATGGGCTATCATCGACAGAAGCAGCAGCGTTGGTACCATCTCACCGTCAAATTGGAAGATGGTGGAAATCGCACTTCTTCGGGTGTACCAACCCATACTCGAGGCAAATCCTGGCTCTCCACCAAGTTGTCGTGACGCTGGCTGGTACCAGGGTCACATAAAACTGATCGCCTGCACGGATCAACACTCAGCGGATCTGTACAAGCAGCCTATCGACAGATAGGGAGAAGTCTGGCCTGGAGCAAACTGGATACTGTCTCCAGGGAAGACATCCCGAATCGGCCTCGGTACAGGATGTGGATACCAGTTGAACCATCCCACTGGAGCAAATTGTTGAGATAATTAAGCTCAGCAATGCTGACCTCCCGGTGGAAAACCGGAAGGTAGCTAAGGTAAGCGAGCCTAGCAATGGACAGCGAGAGGCCCTTATAATCCTCACCGAGGAGTCGCTAGCTTCATTGGAGTCGAAGGGCGGGGTGATAAGCTACGGTTTCTTGGCTATCATCTTGCAACTATATCGCAAGGACCGTACTGGGAAGGCAGTACGGGAACCGAGTATGGAGAGTAGGAGTGAGGTGACTGTGGAAACATCAGTAGACCCAACCGTGGACCTATCTGAGTCAGATCTTCTCTCTGATGACGGAAGAAGTACAACCTCCACTGCGGAGTTGGCTGGGGACTTCGTCCAATCCCTCGTTCTGGTCGAGGAGATGTCCTTATCTGACGAGGAGGCGAACAAAACCCTGTGTCATGATTCTGAGGTTTCTACAGCTAAACATCCATCACTTCAAGGCGGCATCCGCCGCACTGCTCCTTCACCTGGGATAATAAGGAGAGGAACTAATACTGACCCAAGAACCTTGGGTTGTAGAAAACTGGGTTTGCGAGCTCAACATGAAGGAATACAAAACAGTATCTCCCTACATATCAGGTAAACCGAGAGCTTGGGCTGTCTCCTGCTATATGGCACATGATGTTCTTTCACCTCCTACTAACCCGCAGAGCATTACAAGGGAAGCCACTACAAGGGGCATCTCTTCAATAGTCGGAGCGGACGTCAATGCCCATCATCGTATTTGGGGTAGCACCGACACGAATAAATGGGGTAAATCACTATTTGAATTCATTTTATTGCATGACTTAGCGATAGCTAACAAAGATGAGGATTCTGCCTTCAATACGGCAAGCCGTAGAAAGGTTCTGGATATCATTCTAACGAACGAGCACTTGAACCAGGCTATCATGGGATGGCACGTACCACAAGAATGCTCGCTCTCCGACCATCTATACATAAGTTCGGATGTGGCCTTTGACCCTCCAAGGAATCCAACCTTCATTAACAAAAGGAGGATGGATTGGGTCAAATACCAATCAGTATTCGAATCTGCGCTTGAAGGTGGACCTCCAGAGATTGAAGACATATGCGGTCTTGAGGAAGCCATTGGGACCCTTACATTAGCGTTCAATGACGAAGAAAGGTCTGCATGTAGTCCATCGAAGTGTAAGGGGTGGAAGAGTGACATTGTGGAGCTGCGGAAGGACTGTAGGAAATCCTTCAATCGGGCTAACGAATCCAACGACTGGTTCTCCTATAAACTCAAACTGAAGGAGTTTAAATGCTCCATCAGAAAAGCCAAACGCACCCCGTGGAGAAGTTCTGTGCAGAAATGGAAAACTCCAAGGATGTCAGTCGTCTGCGTAAAGTCATGACAAACTCCCTCTCATTTTCAGAGTCTGTTAAAGCCGCAAATGGAGTCTGGACGAAATCCAGCTCCGAGACGTTGTCCGTTCTCGTGAATACGCACTTGTCGGGTAGTGAGGGTCTGGCTGACAAAGTGGATCCACACACGCTCCCGAGCTGCATGCCAACCACTGTGCCTGTAAATGACAGGCTCTTACGCTGGGTAATCAGCTCATTTTAATCCTACAAATTCCCTGGCATGGACAAAATCTTACCTGTTGAGATCCAGCAGGGTATCAATATAGCACTGCTATGACAGAACGCCATTTTCAAAGCATGTGTGTGGCTTACATTCCACAGTGGTGGAAAGAAGCTAAAAAAGACTTCATACACTCTTCACCTAAGGATTACAGACCTATCAGTCTCACCTCTTTTCTGCTGAAAACTCTGGAACTACTGATAGAGATCCATCTGAGAGCTATTCTGAAACCACTCTACAATGCGCAGCACGCATACACAAAAGGGCGATCGGTTGAAACGGCTCTTCACACGCTCACCAGCTACATCGAAAAATCGCCAAGCGTCAAAGAATACACGTAAGCGGTTTTTATAGACATTGAAGGGGCTTTCAACAATATCAGCCATAAGGCTATTGGCAAAGCACTCGGGGAAAGCAATGCCGATGGCAACCTGATAGGGTTCATTGGACAACTGCTAAGCAGCAGGAACATCAACTCTACGCTAGGAAACATCACCTTAAGCAGAAGGTCTTGCAGAGGAACTTAGTGGTGAACAAACTCCTGTCAAAAATAGAAGCAACTGGCTGTAAAGCTATCACGTAGCCTATGCCGACGATGTTGCAATATCAATATCGAGCAAATTTTGCTAACACCCTATCCGAAAAACTAAACCACGATAAAGGCATTATTTATGCTATTGAATTGGCTCCCGACGGAGCTTCTTACGAGACAGCAGGCCAAGTGCTCTGCGATTCGATAAAAAGCTCTACGACTCTAGCATGAGGGCAACATTGGTCACGCCACAATACTACGGAGGGATGGACCAACGCCAGGGAAAGTAGACCTCGCTTCTCCGATTCCCTGTTTTCACCATGGTTTCAAGTCAATCATCCCTAGCAGAGATGACTGGATCATAGAAGGAAATAGGATACAGGAATCGGTCGACATCTACACTGATGGATCAAAAATGAATGGAAGAGTTGGCTGTGGCGTGTTCTCAGAACAGCTGGGCCTGAAACTATCCTTCCGATTACCAGACCACTGCAGCGTCTTTCAAGCAGAGGTCATTGCGATTTACAAGGCAGTAGACTGGCTGAGAAGTCAGAAAATTTCCATAAGAAATTTAAACATCTTTTCTGACAGTCAAGCTGCTATCCAATCATTATCCAGCGTGCAAACTTCATCTAAAATAGCTATGGAATGCCGCTCACAACTGAACGTGATGTCGCTTCACTGTGAAGTGATTCTTTATTGGGTACCGGGGCATAGTGATATACCTGGAAACTGCGAAGCGGATGCCTTAGCGAGAGCTAGCACTGAGCTTCAGGAATATACACTTATCCCACAAGTCGGCCAACCTCTAGCCTCCATAAAGCTAGGATTTAAGCAGCACTACGTCGAGGCTGCGTATAGGGTCTGGCTGCTCAAAGAAACCTGTAACAGAACCAGGCAAATTTCGCACGCACCATGCGGCTCCTCAACACAAGGCGTGAAACCCTGAGTTTCATCGTTTCCGTACTGACGGAACACTGACTGATAGGCAGACACGCAGAAAGATTGGGTGTCCCTTTCAATGATTTCTGCCGAAGTTGCAGATCAGAGGAAGAAACAATTCAACACTTTCTAAATAGTTATAGTCGCAGTTTTTCTGATCTTTTTACAGCTACCCCATTCGCTTTTGTGTTGTTGTAGTGAAGGTCTAGAAAAGTCCGTCGAGAGAAAGCACTTACGGCGTCTAGAGTTCTGCAGATGGAACCCGTTCGGAATGCTAGAGACCTCTCGCTCATGCTAGAGCAATTTGGCGAGCTTGCGAATGGTGTAGAACTTTGGAGGCTGGTGTCTTTGAATCTTCTAGGAAGCTTTCCCACTTTCGATATCTCGCAGATGAATATTTCCGGAGATCACCAAAGTTTAAGCGGTGGATATGTTGCAATACTGTTAATTTACAGGCTATCAAGACTATTCTGACAAGGATCCAACGAAATACTGGTCTTCCTATTCTATTAAACTGTATTTACGTTCATAGCTGCGGTCTTGAGCTCATTTCGTAGTTTCGGAGCTGTTACGAAAATCGCTTTTCTTCGATGGGACGGCATTTACTTTTTTGTGCCTTGCTGCATGACTTTTCCGTTTTCTAGTTTTTTGCCCTCGCCTTCTGTTTGGGTTTTATAATGACGAAATCTATACTTATCCTCAACCATTAGATGATTGATTGCAACCCAACAACCAAACACCATTCAGCTCCGTTACAAATATCAAATTTTGAATTCCAGGCTAAACAAATAAATTAAAAGTAGGAATCGAAAGATAAAAACATGAAATCAAATAGCGAACATTTGTTCTCAGGTATTTTGGTAGTATGCAAGCAATTCAAGATAAGTTTGACGGTTATTCCACCCGCATTGTGTGATAACATTTATTCTGGCTACTCAGACGCAACATGGAAAGGACGCGATGTTCTCTCAAGTGGGCGGTTTGAGGATAGGCTAAATTTTTGGTTGTGAAAATGAGTGAAAAATGATAGAGCCACTTTCAGTTTCGGCAAAATTGTAAATTTTTTAAATTTTTCTGTTTTTTTAATTGGCTACCAAAAACGGAAGAAAAAACGACGACGAGATGTAAAAAGAGTGGAGCAGCCACAAACATGCGTGTGGAAGCATTGTATTTAGTATAAATATGTTTTATGCGAGTTTTACACAGTGTGTAAAATAAATAAAATGTATTAGTAAATTGTTTGCTTCGAAGAACAAACGGCCGGAATGCATGTAAATCACAGCATCAACAACGTGCAGAGACGTGCAATGCAACAAGAGTTTTATCACGTTTGTAGTTCGTGTGAATTGTGGATGTTCGATCTAAAGGTATCTCAGAGGCGTAAAGTTTTAAAGTAATATTAAGTTTTTGTGTATTTGATCACATAAAAAAATAATATGTATTGCAATACAAAAGATATCGTGCTGCGATTTGCCCTAATGGCATTTTTTTAACGGTCAAATGTCCAAGCAGACCGTTTTCATGGACTGCTCCCCCCAAATAAACAGTAAAAAACAAGTGATAATATAACGAATATATTTTTAAAACCATCCAGAAGCCTCGCAAAATATTAAACGCTCATCAATCAAGCAATTGCATTTCGCTGATCGATAATATCACAAATATATGAAACATTTATGAAATATTTTTATACAATTAGTTCAACTCTGCTCATTGGCTTCATAAAGCACTTCAACTCTAATCAATTTCCTCAGTTGATACCAAACAAATGAGCCTAGAATCACTGATTCTCTGAAAAAGTTTCTTGCAGATTACAAAATCAACTACGACTCCGGTCCTTCGCTTTCACGAAATTCTAATACTGATTTTTCTTTTATTGGCTTAACAAAAGCAATAATCTTATGAATGGGCTCTGGGTCCTTGGTGAAAATATCAGGTTTTATTTTATAAAGTTTTAGATTGGCAGCACTAATTTTTATATACTGCATAAGTTCACGAATTGTATCATGTGTGACCGAAATGAATTATTAATTTGTGAACGAATCAATGGTCATTATTCCCATTAATAGTCTTCGTTCCCATGCTTCAAATTTATCGGCGGTAATAAATATCCACATGCAATTCCAACGACAAAGTCGAGCTCATAGCACTGAGCAATGCAACAAGAGTCCAAGCTTTCCTTACATAATAAGCTGCTTATTTACAAAGTTGCATTTCAGCCAATTATTTCATATGCAGCACCCGTTTGGGGACAATATGCAAATCACCATAAAGGTAAGCTTCAAGTTCTCCAAAACAAATGCCTAAAGATCATCCTAGACAAACCCTGGTACTTCTCGACCATACGGCTGCATCAACTGGCTCAAGTCGCGACGAAGCGGCATAATGCATTTTTCGAAATAACAGCAATGATTGATAATCCTCTGCTACTGCCTTCTAGGTCATCGCTACATTAAACAAATATCTAGATGTTTAAGCCTATCCTTAAGTTGGTTCTAGATTAGGCTAATTTCTTAGGTGGAAGTATTCGCAAGCCAGGTTTTTTTACACGTTTTTCCTAGCAAACTTGATAACTATAATCTTAAGCAAAAATGCGGATTATATATTAACAAAATTTGCTAGGACATTACGCCTAAGGAGGGATACAACTTACAGTGCAGCCAATTTCTACAACAACTTACCCTAAAAATTAAAGAAAATTACCAAGGTATCATTTTGTAAAACAGCACTGGGGAAACATCTACTTGAAAAGTAAAACTAGGAATACTAAGATTTACTAAAGCTCAACGCTTAGACTGCCACACAGAATGAGTTTATTTGTAAAAACAGACCCTGTGTACAAATATGACCCGGAATTTTGTTTTAATTTTTAAAAAATTTATTTATTCTTCAAAATCAATTTCATTCCCTTCAAAATTAACCCCCTTCGGCTTCAATGCACTTATGCCAACGGTTTTTCTATTCATCAAAACACTTGGAGAAGCTTTCTTTCAGTATGGCCATCAATACCTTCTTCAATTCGGCTTCAATCTCTTCTATCGTGTCAAAACGGTGTCCCCGGAGCGGTCTCTTAAGCTTAGCGAATAACTAGAAGTAACACGGTGCTAAATCAGGCGAAAACGGTGGTTGCGGAACGATATGGGTGGAATTTTTGACGAAATGGTCACGAAAAACGAGCGCAGTGTGAGATGTGCGAGATAGTGGAAAAACCACGAATTGATTTTCCATGAATCAGGTCTTTTGAAACGCACAGCTTTACGCAAACGACGCATGACACTCAAATAGTATTCCTTCTCGACAGTTTGACCGAAACAAACTGTCATTGATTTTTGAGCGACTTTGGCGCGATCTTTTCGGTCTTGTCTCACTTTTGGATATTCGTTTGATTGATCCTGGTCCTGGTCGTAAGCATAGACTCGCCGTGCCGCGACGAATTGAGCAGGCGGTATCTGTCTCGCGTACCGCCTAATGTCTCAAACGCTATCGAATGACCAAGCGGTAGCTGTCTCGAGTACCGCCTGTTGTCTCATGCACGACCGGAACACCAAGTGGTTGCTGTCGCGAGTATCGCCTGGAATTTTGTTCGCTAAGCAGGCCGTCCGGGAGGCTCGTGCCCGAGGATCGCGCCCGAGGATCGCGCCCTCCATCTTTCTACAAAAGTATAAAAATTAAGATGATTCTCTTTGAACATTTTATGCCATTCATACTCTTGTGTTTTAGACATGGCCTGTTCACCGAAGGCCTTTCGCAACATTCTGAGCGTTTCAGCAGCAAAAGTTTCATTCCGAACACAAAATTTAATCGAAGTTTTTTTGTTGAATATTTTCGGACATAGTATAAATCGAAAAAATCACTTTTGGGTGTTTACGAAAATGAGCGTCACTGCTCAACTAATGAAGACATTGTCGTAAAATTTGACACAGATGTCAGTGACAGTTTTTCCAACTTAAAAATAAAAAGATTTGTCCCTTCCAAAATCCCCGCAAAATTTAAATTGAAAATTCTGGATCATATTTGTACACAGCAGTATTAGTTGTAAGTAAGAAATACTTTTTTTTTTGTTATTCTGGGAGAAATATTCTTTGTGTTTCGATATTTTATATCTAATAGCCGGATTTTTAACCAAAATTCAAACCGAATATTATTGAAGTCTTGTATTTCAAAATTTAATAAACTTGATTTTCTTGCTATACACAATTCGTCTTATTCGCCTTTATTTTCCATCATAATGCATAAACAGGTATTTAAATCGTCACTTTCTTTCAAAAACACTATATAATATACGCGGACTCTCAGGCCTCGCATCGGGGCTAGCGTTACAAAAAATACACGTCGGCACTTAAAGGTTAATACGACGAAATCGTAACATTCGAAGCCTGTTTTCCGAAGAAAACCTTTTAAGGTGTCGGAGTTGAACGCATTTTAGTTACGCGTGATCTAAAGACTCCATGGATTTAAGTCATCCATTGAACATTTTCGCGTCTTCTCTAATTGGGCATTTTACATTTATTCATCATATAATCCAATATGTTGAGTATTTTTTTATAATTTCCCTCATATCCGGTTTAGCAGGTAACTTAACCTGTGTGCTACAATTTCACTTCATCAATTCGTTATTTTAAATGAGTATAATTTTAAAATGGAACGAAATAAAAAAGGAAGTTTAGGCCGGCGAAAATATCTGACGTCATCTTTGGCTGACGCTTTTTAGCGAACGGGATCGTTTCCCCTGTAACAAGAGAGAATGGAGATCAGTTCATGCCATTCAATGTCATGGCATACTCGTCCAAGTGTCCAAATTGATGCGTTCCGCGCATCTCTTCTATGGTGACGTCACATTGAAGAATAAGTGGTCGCTGAATTACTTCTTCTGCCCGAAAAACATCAATTCACCCATGGTGAATGCGCATGGCTTGTTAACATACCTTGATAAGATTGTATTAAGTATTGCAGAAGTAGCAATTCAGTTGACGGTATTGGACAATAAATGGTGTCATGACTTATTTTGAGAAAGAGAAGTTATTTTATGAACGAAGGAGTTGTTTTATCACGTTTATAGTTCGTGTGAATTGTGAATGTTCGATCTAAATGTATCCTCATGGCTGATTTTACATTACGTATGGAAATTATCGGTGCTTCTACTCTGCTCTAAAAATTCCGTTACGTAATATAAGGATGGGCCCCTTATATGGAAAAAACAAAAAATTGGATGAATGCAGAATTAATCGAACGAAGCCTTACAATGAATGAACTCAAAAATGTGGCAAATGATGCTTACGTAATTAATGGACGCTCCTTTATTTATTATAAATATTTAATGTTCATTGTTTTATATGGGCATATAAAAAACTTTGGTAAAGGTTAAGATTGTGGCCCGCAGCCTCGAAGGGGGTGGGAATAGGGGGATCGAAAAAAGGGGTACCCCTACTACTCTAGCATTAAAAACTCGCGGCGGTCACGGCTCCATAAGAAGTTATAGGGATTCTTCCACTAAAACCGGAAAATTGGTCTGCAAAACGTGTGTCCAAAGTGTTACCCCTATTTATATTACATTGATGGTAAAAACGACATTCATCAAATGTTTTATAATTTGTTTTATTCAATTTTTTATTTTTTTGTAGATTTTTTTTTAATTTTTGTTAATATTTTCGAATTCTGAACAAATCTAAAAATATGGTCGAAGTGCAACCCTTGACGCCCACACTACCAACTTCTCAGTTCCCAGCTATAATGTGTTTTTATTATGAACTACCATTATTATTAATTACTATTATTAATAATTATGATTTTAAATTATGATAATTACTTTTATTATTTTCATTATTTTTTATCTAGCCATAAAAGCTTTGGTAGAGGAAGACACCTCCACCATCTGCTCGTCCTCTACTAAAGCCTCGGCAACCTTGTCCTCCTCCTTGTCCTCCACCTCGTTCTCCTGAAATATGCTTTGCTAGATGGGGCCATTGTGTTTTTTTAACTCCCAGAGGGAGGGACTCACATAAATATCGGGGTCTAGCGCCAAAGCTGTTGGCATGCGTGAGCTGCCTATATTTCTAATACAGCGCAGCCACAACAAACAATCAAAAGAAAAGGATGCCGATGTAGGCAGTCCGGATTCTCTAGTAAGAATGTTATTTTATTGATTGATTCCCATTTCTTTTATACAAAAATATTGCTTATGTACAATTTACTAACTAATCAAATATTATTTACATGTTCCTGACCTAAATCTATTTTCGATATTTTCCCATGGTCACAAAAAGTGCAAGCAGTTTATTGGCTTCAAGAACGTTACTGCAGATGTAAGCAATAAAATGCCAATAACCTCGGATTCGTTTTCATTGTTATGCCATGCTGAACTCATTCCCAGTGCACATTTTTAGTCTTCAATTTTTTTGCTGAGTCGCTCTTATTTCATTGTTTATAATGGACTTGGGATATACCCACAAAGCATGACTCACAATGCTTTGACTCGTACCGGATTATCAGATGGCAATGTATAAATATTGTTTACGTCCGTTATGGTGGTCGGCATATGTTTTGTTTGCTTGTGTAGTTTGTATTACACTACACTCCACCTCGGCCTGAAATCCACAACCATTATTGAGGGTATTTAATTATTATTAATAATAATCATTCGTTATTAAGAATGTTTGATCGTCTTGATTTTTTTTGGAATAACTTTTTTTTACACAATTGACCAATATCTTGCTAAAACACACAATAATAATATTACTACGAAAGTATTTGGGATCTGCACGAACAAATAGTGTATTTAAAAACTCCCGCTCCCGCCTCTCGGCATGCCGGATTTTTACCGACTAAAAACACCACCTCCTCCTGATCACTCTCTCCATCAATCATTCATTTTCGTTCTTATTAATTGTCGTACCTTGGTGCTTCCCAGACGATGTAGATCGGTATAAGGGATAGCACCTAACTATCAAAATTTAGGATCATTCATGTTATTTTGTTGTTTCTGTTTGATTTCGTTATGCAAAAACTTTGAGTAAAGATGGAGCTGATGTATTCACTTTCGGTTTTGTTCATGTATGAGATACTTTTTTAGCGTCATTTTAAACGAAGTTGTTGAAGTTTGGTATGTCCTTTATGTAGTTTGGTAAAGTATTGTAAAAGCTTGCTGCTTTATTCACGGGATCCTCCTTTAGTCGCTCCGTTCTAGCATATCTGATCATTGTTGGCACTCCGGACATTATAAATATTTTTTTTCCGATATTTTTAACTTCCCAGTTCCCTATGGGAAGTTATTGTAATGGGGTCGATTTTGCGAATCCCAAATTTTGACATATCTCCACGTTTTAAGGTCTCTAGAATCCAAATCCATCGTTTTTAGAGAGATGTCTGTGAGTGTGTATGTACGTATGTGCGTATGTGCGTTCGGAATTATTTTTCGTCTCGATTATCTCGAGAACCAAAGATCGTATTGACGGACCGGTTTTAAATAAAACTATAACGGACCGGTTTTAAATAAAATATAAAACTGGATGACTTTTCAGCAAAATCGGTTTAGCCGTTTTTAATTTAGGATGAAAAAACTGAAAAAAAACGACCAAAAATTGCTTACTTTTAAACTGTTGATACGCACTATTAATTCGTGCAGATACCAAATACCTTCATAGTAATGTTGTTATTATTGTGCGTTTTAGCAAAATTGTGATCAAATTTGTAAAAAAATGTTTTTTCAAAAAAAAAAGATTAATTTATAAAATTCCAAACTTATATTATCAGGTTTGGTTGATATTTGGATATTTTGATAATGTTATAAATAATTTAATAGTGTTAATAACAATCAAATAATATTAGTTATAATTTGATATTGATATAGGACGAAGAGGACAAGGTTGCCGAGGCTTTGGAAGAGGATGACCAGGTGGTGGAGACGTCTTCCTCTACCAAAGCTTTTATGGTTAGATAAAAAATTGATAAAAATAATAAAAGTAATTATTTTAATTTAGAATAATAATGTTTAATAATAGTAATTATTAATAAAAGCAAATTATAGCTTTTTATTCACCCCACTGGGAAGTTAGTCGTGTGGGCTTCAAGGGTCGCACTTAGACCACATTTTTTCAAGGTTTAGTGAGCTATATTCTTTTGAGTGTAGATGTTTATAGATAAATTTAGCTCTCTCCATATTAATTAGGTTTTCTAGGCTAAGCTCTTTAGCTGTTTTGTATACCTCGACCGTAGCGGTTAATGTAGAATTCAAATTAGAATTTCAAAAACATTTCATCGGGTGCACTTGACAGCACTGAAGCGGTTTTGATGCTCTAGTGGGTTTTGTCTTTGATCAATGACATGCAGATTTATAGGCTCTGATTTAGTTGAGGCAACAACCATTCATTCGCACTATGCAGATTTGCCGGATATTCCCGAGACGCACTTTCTAAAGGTGCCATTCGCCGCGCATTCCTAAGCAACCGAAGAATCAATCTAGTAACGGGAAAGCTTTAGGTATTCAAAAGGCTTTCAAGGCAGTAGCCAGCCGTTTGAACCAACTAAGCTATCCACGTTCAGAAGAAACACTACCAAACATTCGATTGGAATGCGGCATTGCGACCTGGCAATGCCACTTGTACTTGTACTCCTCCATTCGGTTGCCTCGAGCAAAAAACATTGCTCAGGAATTCAAGATGGCCGCACGACTGTCAGAGATGTGTGCGTACAATTGCCGCGTACGAATGGGGCCTGTTCCCCGACGCTGGCCTTGTATGCGCGGGACGACCTCCGTCGAGCATCATACACATTCCGACCGTGTAACCATAGCTCCGTTAATCGAGCGCCTGGGTGTGCGTGAAGTGGGATTGGGTGCCTGTGTGCAACACGTCCGATTTCTTGCGCCACGGCCGCGGTGGTGTTGGCTCGAAGCTCGGCAGTCTTGAATGGAAAACGGTGAGAGACAGTGGCCAATGTCGACGACGACGTCCGCGAAAAGTGATTTCGAATGATGCTTGTGGCGGCTGTCGATCCGCGAAGGTACTAGGATACGTGCGATTGCCCGCGTGGCGCAACACGAAGCGTGCCAGGATGCAACCGAGGCCCTGAAACGCGAAAGCACAACGGCGTCGCGGGATAACTGTCAAAAGGGATCGTGAACGAGTGTGAGTGCTGTGCGCCGTGAGTCCTGTGCCTGCCAGGGGAGCGGAGTGGCAGCGACGCTAGGACCCGCATCCGTGGCATAGGAAAATCCGCGTTGGAATTTTCAAAGTGAAATTGTCGAAAACTTGGAGCTGTTTAGTGCTGCTGCTTCTGGTCGGTGCCCCGTCCCACTCTTTCGCAAGCTTAATCTGCATTCGTATAGCTGCCGCCGATGCTGCGTCGCGCGCCGCTCGACTAGATTCCGAAAAGCATTGAAAAAAGAGAATTGTGTATTTTGGTAGTGCATCCTGTTCGCGCGACCGGTGCGCCGTGAGTGCGAGAGGGAGCGCGCGTCTCGCTAGAATTCCAAAAAAAAGACGACGACGTCAAATAAATTCCTCGGCGCCGCGTCCGACGTCGCGCCCGCGCGGCGATAGATAGGTTGACTGTTGCACGTACTTTGTTGTTGGCGATCGGAATTTGTGTACAACTACACCGGCTTAATTGACCCGTCGCACGGCGTGCATACACGCGCGCACGCACACACGCAAGGCCGTGCTCGAGGCGCTGCTGGTGTGTGTGTGACTGTGGAATTTTATCACAAGTGCCCGCGACGTCGCAACCGCCGTCGTCGTCCAATTCGAAATGTCGGCCGCCGCTCTCTCCGCGGTGCCGCGCGCTAAATAAGTTTGAAATTCCTCTTGGAAAATAAAAAAATGCAGAATTGATTTGACGGACCAGAAATCGAGCAGACAGTGCTCGCGAGCAGGAACGGAGGATTGGGAACGCGGTGGAATAGGTGATTGCGACGCGCCTCCGGCAAGAACCGTGCCCAGGCCGAAGTGATAGGGAAATAAATAGTGCATTGTGTAACTGTGCGCTCGCTGTCGTCTATTTTCGGATTACCCACCAGCGCGACAGACGCCGAGCCGAGCGGCCCGAGGCCTTGAAACATGCCAAAAGGACATCATCAGAATGGTGACTTTCCATTGCCTGCCGGTTGGGACATCGCCCGCGACTACGACGGGAAGGTGTACTACATCGACCACAACAACAAGGAAACAACGTGGCTGGACCCGCGAGACAGGTGCGTTGTAGCGCAGTGCAGTTTCATTGAACGCCCAGTCCCGCCGCCCCTGCTCCTTGACCCCGGTCGCAGCACCAACTTGTTGCCGACTTCTTCGGGGCCGGGTCTTCTTGGGCGCTGTAGCGTCGCCCCAACTGGAATGCGAGTCGTGTTGCAAAACAGGCGACAGGCGACGCGCATACCAGCATCCTTCCTGCAATCCACTCGCTCCAAGTCATGCCTAAAAACCAGGTAGTTGCCAAGTGCTTCTGCTGACGTTGATAAACACCAGGACCTTGAGAGCGTCAGATCTTTTTGCTACGGCAAAAGCACTTGTAGTCTTGTACCTCTCGAAGTCAGCTATGCAAGGAACGAGTCTAGCTCAGAAGAATGCACCCTATGTTGAGAATTCCGAAACCTGAGAGTGAATAGGTACCATACGGGTGAATTTAAGAGTTCACCAAATCCTTTGAAACATGATTTATTCAATTTCAGCTTTCCTGACTGAAATCCTCACTTATTTTTTTATATACACTCCCAATCAATAGGACAGATCCCCTACATAATTGATTATTTTTCGGGAACCGGCAACAGTGTTGCGCTGGGAAGCTTCTTAATTTTATTGCATTTAGTGTCCCCAAATTCCTTGGAAAAAATCAGAAGGGACGTACTTCCCGTTCTACGACAGTTACGAAAGGAGAAATATTCGATATATCGCTTCTAATTCTGCACTGTCGGCCTCTAAAATTGCTGTACGAGCTGGGACTTCTGCCAGAGTTTGAAACGGACACAGGATCGATCCTAAAGGCGTTTTCTGTTCTTAATCGTTAAAAAATGAAACGCAAGCCTGTTAGTACAAACAATTCTAAAATTATTTGGTGAGGTTTCAGTAGATGTCACATGGACAAATAATTTGAAGCTTGCGATATTTACAGATGAAAAATGATGGTTCAGAGGGTATAATTAATAGTCTCAAGATTTAAGGAAAGACGAAACAATTTTGTCCAGACATAATGCAAGAGCAAGTGCAATTATGATGTAGGGTACCTTATATTGACGTGAGATCATTAACCATCTGAAAATTAAGGACATCCTCAGCCTTGCAAAAATATTTTTCGAGAAATAATGTCCAAAATTGAAAACATTTTTCACATAAATCAGATAACATTTCAACAAGACAATGCGCCAAATCCATAACGCAAGGGTCTGGAAAGAATAAGGGGAAGGGAGGGAAGGGAAGTTTGTAGCGATGATCGCGAATTTACTAAAACGGAAGAGATTTTGCTGGCAGTAAGGGCAGCTTGGAATGAAATCCATCCAAACCGTCTTACCAATTTATGCAGTAGCATCTCTGATATAATTTTTGAAGAAATATCTAATCAGGGAGGTAAAATATATATATAAATATCCTAACGAGAGTGCCAATTTCACATTTTACTTATGCAATAAAACAAACATGTAGGCTACAATATACAACAGAATAACACAGTTAATACTTTCCGGAAAATAACCAAGTTTGGTCCTACTATAGCACTGGACTATATTATAAATCTTTAAAAAAAACTCATTCTTATTCACTCAATGGGATATACACAGTGGCGGCCTGTGCGCTCTTAGACTGGGGGTGCACAGCTAAACGAAAAATGGGTTTAGTGATATCTCACTCTCTTTTTATGTATGTATATTTCAAAAGAATTCATCATTATAATATTATATGTAATAAAATAAGGAAAATAATTCAAATGATTTAGCAAACATGTATTAACACAAAGTGAAACAAAATAAACAAATCCACTAACTGCAGTGCTTCAATATAAAATATATTCTTCGTTCCTTTTTGGAAGCAAATTTATCCATTACTAAGTCATTAAAATTCGGGAGGCTTCGTGATAATTTTTTTTCAATTGAAAGTATGGCTAAGGTGGTTAATCTGTCTTGACTGATTGTTGATCGTAACAACGATTTTATTCTTTTTTGAGTCGAAAATGATCTTTCTGCTCCCACTGTTGCCATCGGAATCGTGACAATGAGTTTCAAGAGCTGGTAAGTGGCTCTCTCAAGACAATTTTCGATTATAAATTTAAGTAGATTTACTGCTCCTGACATGTTCCTGATCTTTTATAAATTATCTCAAGCTCAGTTTTTAGCCTCACTGCATCTAAAAATCGATATGCTTCAATTGTGCTGCTGAGATAATCGTTTGTAAATTCCTTTGCAAATTTGGAGAAATTTTGTGCTAAGAACATATTAAAAGCGCTTAGATGATTTTTAAACGAAAACCTATCCATGGCGTCGTTAATAATTGTATCACAAATTTCTTTGGCAGCGATAATTCTTGAAATGTAGGGATCACCGTTTTTTCTTTGCCTTTAAATGTCAGTTTCTTCTGGAATCCCTTTTCGAACACTGTCAAATTTATTTATTTCACTTTGAATAGCATTTTTAAAGCTTGCCAAGAATTGTTGTACTTGCACTGAGTCTATACAATGTTTTTGTAACTGATTATATAAGATATCGCAGTGAGGCATTAACCGAATGAATACGAAAAGCCAAAACAGAAAGACAGGGTCCTGAAGCATTCTAGATATTGCACTCTGCTAAGTTTGCAGCGTCGTGACCATCAGGATTAACAAATGTCCAAAAACGTTCAACAGGAGTACCATTCTGTGTTATATATCTGAATACGACAGACATTTGGAACATAGACGACACATCTGTTGTTTCATCAGCAATCACGGATACAAATTCTGCACATAGAATTTCTTTTTTGATATGATCGTGCAACACTTCTAACATGTAATCCAATAACTCATTTTGGATGGATTTTGAAACGCCTTTGAAAACGGTGGCTTTTTCAATGTGTTCCCGCAAAACTACATCCAATTCGGCAGAGAAATTTATAAGACCGCGAAAAATCCCTGAATCCAGAGAACTGTCTTTTTCGTCGTGGCCTCGAACAGCCAACTCAAACACTCCACAAACTTGTATGCAATCTATAATTTTTGATAGAACATAACGATTTTGCTGAACTTTTTCATTATGCTGTTCAACATTTCGTCTGTATGCAGTATCCAGTTGATTCTTAATATCTTGCTTTCCCAGCAAATTGAATTCCAACTGGGCATTTATATGGGACGATGCGTTTCCGTGGTTTTTCATTTTCTGGGCAAAGTGCCCTAAACCAGCTACACCTGTCTTCGTCCAACTAGACTCAATATTATCAAAACCGAATAAAATACACGGAAAGCAATAAAGTTTATATACCGCAAATCCATTTAGTTCTTACATAAAGTTCCGATTTGAATTCACGCTTAAATTGCCTGGATTTAGAATTTGTCACTTGCACGATATTAATTTCTGGAGTTGATTTTCCAGTATCCCTTATTCTAATTTTTTCTTGCAAGGGGAACGTTGCAAAATTGTCTTTTAGATATTTAACACTTGTATTTTCGTTAACACTATTCATTTTAAACAAGTTAACTCGGAAACTCAAAAGTTGAAATACGATGTCTTGCAAGAGCTTTTCGCGATTCTTTGATGGAGCACTAAAAATTTGTGCACCCCGAATAGTGCGAATTCGCATGCATTTCCCTCAACCCGACAACCGTCACGATACCCGAATCAGTCGTTCGTGCGACTTTCCATGATCTCATGCATATGAGCACCGCTATCGAGCGCTTTGTGGAGCACGGAAAATTTGTGCGCACAGAACAGTATAAATCTGCGTGCACTCCCGTCATTCCGATAACCCCTCTGATATCCAAAACAGGTGCACGTGCGATAAGCGATACTTCTAGACATTACTGCTTAGTGTGTTTTTATCATAGGCAATTGATCGGTTATTGTAAATGGGTGTTGAAAAAAACTAACTTTCTAGGAGGCATTCAATAAAGTTTCGTTCGTTTTTCCTTTGACCTCTGGGGGTTCACGTGCTCATGTGCGCATATAGAGGAGCCGCCACTGGATATACACTAGCAAAATTTTGAATTTTCTGCTAATCCATATGAGAAAAAAACAATTGCACAGTCAGTTCGAGTGGCGATCGTTTTTTTTTTGTTCAGTATAGTTTGAATACATATTTCGCCCGTATGCTAAGCGCTTCCTGTAATAATCTACCTAAATAATACAACCATTTCGCTAGAATACTTCTTGGCTATGATTATTGCATCGGAGTTATTTCTCCCCAGGCTTGTTGAAGCGCAATTTTGAGTGATTCCTTGCTCCTGGTGTGAATTTTCGAGATTTTTCTTTTCATGAGCTTCCAAATATGTTCAATAAGGTTTAAGTCTGGCGACTGAGGAGAATACAGCTGTTTTGGCGCGTAATAAAGCAACCAGTTCTTTACAAAGCGTGTAGTATGTTTAGGATCGTTGTCCTGTTGGAATATCCAATGCTGGTCAATACCCACATTGTTCACGGAAGTTTGCAAGTTTTCTTCTAACAGTCTTTTATAATAGTATTGTTCCATAATACCGTCTATAACGACCAATCGGCCAACCCCACCAGCTGCAATTCCACCTCACATCATCACATTGCCACCCGTGTTTTAATGTTGGTATCAAATTCGTCAGTTGCAATGCCGTTCCCTTTTTTCGCCAGATTCTTTCTTTGTCATCATTACCGACCAAGTTGAGCTTGCTTTCATCAGTAAATAAGACAGTTTCCCGGAACTTTAACTCCTTTCGTAAATATCGCTTTGCAAATTCAAGTCAAAGTTGCCTATTCTTTTCAGATATTAGCGGTTTTTTACGAGTAACTTTACTTGCATATCCATTGGAACGTAGCATTCTTTGGATGGTTTTAGGGTGAACACACTTACTCGAAGTATTAGCGACATGCTCCGCCAGTTGCAGACCGGTCACCCTTGGGTTTTTGTCCACCTCTTTTATGATCATGCTGATATCCCGCCTGGAAAGTTTCTTTGGTCGTCCATTTCTTGGCTTATTTTCCACTGATCCTGTTTTTATGCTTTTGAACAATGTATTGGACAGTTGCATGGGATAAATTAAATAAAGCTTCAGTATGATTTCGGTATGATTTTCCATTTCTATGTTCAGCAATAATTGATTTTTTTATTTCAATACTTACTTCCTTACGCTTGCTCATTTTTCACTTCTTTTGCTCACAGATTATTCAAACAAACTAATCATTAGATCGTACTCACGCATTTCATGGGAAATACAACGGTTCTTTGTAGAAAAACAACAGTTTAGCAATGCAATGAGGACCAGAGTACACTATCTGATCAATGTATGAACACTTTTGTCCTTACTGAATTTCGTTGTTTTGGTGTTTTTACAGTTATAAGTTAATTAATGTAATTTTTTTAAATTTCTGTTAATAACAATCATTTGCAGTAAAGTTGCATATAAAATTCTCATATATGTATATTTGCATTTTCTACTAAATTTTTGAAATTTTGAGGGGTATGGACAGTTTTGTCCCTAACTGTATATTAAAGATTCTACTGTTTAAA
Source organism: Oxycera nigricornis (assembly GCA_963942545.1). Classification (NCBI taxonomy): domain Eukaryota; kingdom Metazoa; phylum Arthropoda; class Insecta; order Diptera; family Stratiomyidae; genus Oxycera; species Oxycera nigricornis. Next base: position 92,928,827 of record OZ012659.1, read on the forward strand.
ATTCGACGGATGCATGAATCCTTCTTTTAACATCTTCATCAAACCAACGTACAATGTTGTGTTCCAATAGGGATTGATAAAATCTCTCGATTTTCTGAAATGAGAGTACATTTGTTTTTCTAATTATTTCATATTGTCGCTTGAATGCAAGAATTGCAAGTAAATTTTTCAGTATTTTCAGATATTGGTATTTAATAGTAAAGATGACTGTCTAACGCTAAATTATCTTAGCTATTTAAATGGACTATTCATATAGTAACACACTTACTATGTATGTAAATTTAAAACTAAACTTACAATTAATGACACTTTCAGATGATTTCAAATTAATTGGTTCAATTCCTTCTATTAGTTCAAAATTTTTAAAGTAGTAGTAATAAAATTAGTAAAGAGTCTAGCTTCAACTTTCGGATCAATTCTTTCATTCGGATGTTCAGTAGCTTTTTCAATATCATGTTTTTAAAATGCTCGTCAAATGCTGTAACATTTTTAACTGAGATCACTTTCTATCTTAACAAATCCTTTGATTAAACTACAGTGCATGGGACCTGGAATTTGTTTCCGGCTAAGGAACGGAATGGGAGACTTCGCTGTATATACGTATCCATGCATTGCGTTGTTCATTATTGATCCTTAAAGAAAAACTCTCTTACTTTGCAATTTAATATAAGCAAGACGTTTTGCTAAGAAAGAAGGTAGTGTCTCTTGACGATATTTCTACTGATTTTATGATCATCCGAAATTCACATGTTCCTCATAGCTTCTGTTATTTTCATATTAATTGGAAAGCTTTTGGATTGTTCCTAAGCAATTATCGATGTCAAATTTTTAATAGCAAATAAAATTCGTTATAAGTATTACATATTACACATCTATCTTTTGGGAGGAAGAAATGTGAAAATATTCTAATTTTGTATGTACTTTGGTGTTATTTATGTCAGTTCTTGGAACATCCTCTTCGATACGCTCTCGAGAAATGTACTTTAGAGGATGCATTCATAAGGACGAATAACAAAGTTCATTTTCCTTTCAACTTAAGCCTCAAAAAAATGCCTGTTTATCCAAAATGCACGGTTAATGTCAGACGGGATTTCGTCCGGTCCATAATATGAGTTAAAAGTAATTTTTAATATCATCACAACGTAGCACAATTCGGGTAGTAGGTATACGAAAAAAACTTCACACGATAAAATTACGGGGCCAACTTTTATTCTGAATTAGCTGCCATTTTTTCTATTTGCGATAAGGGATTTTGCAAAACAGCATAATATTGGCATGATTCGATGCAATATTCGTTTTCTTTTGTTTTTAAAAAAAACGGTGGTAAGTTCCTGGACAGCTGAACATTTTCTTTACATTCAATAATGTGGAAAAGGAAGCAAATGAAAGATTCAGATATTTGAATCTGCTTTACCATTTTCAGCATATCAATGAAAATAACTTATTAACTCGCTTATCATTATAAAGTAATAAACTATTTATGAATCAGCTTTGAGTATTCAAAAAACAACTTTCTAATACATATAACAATTTCGATGATTCACTTTAACTTTAATCGGAATCCTAATTGCTTTTCACATTGCTCCTGAAGCAGCGATAGATTGCATGAAAATGGCACCAAAAACTGAAAGTGCCTTATTGTTTATTCTTTTATTCTGATGAAAAACCAGCTAGAATTGAAATCATACCTGCTACTTTTCAAAATATGCATATTTTTGTATTTTCTAGCGTTTAAAACTGAAGTTCGTGTTTAATAAGCCTGTTGAAAGGTATTATACACATGATTTCACACACACAAACACGCACACAGAGCCATCCATCCACCCACCCACACAAATATCATCTAATTAGGGTGTGCTTTTTATCCCCTGTCTGCAGGTCTATTCCACGTGATACAATGGATTACAAATTCCAACGTTGATTCTAATTATTTATTACAAAATTATAAAAAAAAATATATTTTTCGTCTCAACGAAAAGTAACTACCGCATTTTTCAAGCGCCTTGAATATATTGGATCTGTGATTAGATTTATATTAAATATCTTCCAGAATTTTTCAAATTCTCGATGGCCTGCTCTGACCACAAGCCTAAACCATCACCACCTAATTGGATCTTAAATGTTGAGATACTCCCGTACTTTCTAAGGATTTGCGAAGGCTCGCCAAATGCAATGCATACGGTCCAACCTTCTGATAAATTTCGGGTTCATTGAGCTGTGCACTGTGCTTTAAAAGGGACCTGCATGCATTTCCTTCAAAAATTTTCCCTTGGTAATTCTTTGCAACTAATTTCAACTTTGTTGGCCAAATAAAGCATTTTCACGCCCTACGACATGAACTATACCATTCCAAAACAGATGCTTTACAAATCCTAACAAAATATGCAATTCAGGAAGAACACCTTTCTGTAAAATGAAATGTCATCATCTTCATCCTTTTCTTTTTTAACTAAAAGAGAATGATTGGACCGTACTGTGGTGGTACTCATTTGCGTATTTCTTATAATGACCGAAGCATTTGAATTTTTTATGATTCACTTTTAAATTTTTGAAACACTTTAAAAATATATTTTTGCTGACAATGTTCGTGTCTTGTTGGTCAATACATTTACCTGATTCGTGAAATTAATTCAAGGTAATGAAACAGTAGGGACAAGGGTAAGCTGCCGATGCGGTTTGTAGGCCAAGTATGATTAATATAAATTTAAAGTCAGCGGACAATTTGAAAGGAATTTCATTCAATTTTGTCAATTCGAATAAAATCTTCACGTTATTATAAGTCTCTTTAATCATTGGAACTATACATTGTAGTATTAATCTGTATAGGCTGTTCAATTTACGTTCTTTTGATGTACTATCTCCAGTAGAGTATGAGCTTCTTTCCTTTTTTTCTGCATCAAAATGCCATGCTTCTTCTGTTAAAACTCCTAGAGAAATTTTGAAGAATTCCTGTCCTCCATCGGCCATTACCTTTATTCTAACATTTTCCATTGATGCTATGTCCCGCGGATAATCCATTGTATAACGTGGAGTAGGCCCACAGACAAGGAATACCATTTAAAACAAGCCGCGAGGTGCGACCCTTGAGGTCCACACGGTCAACTTCCCAGTAATATCTACATAAACATCAACAACATTAAACACAATAATAATTTTGAAAATAATACGACTTTAAGTAATAACAATGAGAGGTATTCATAGCAGTAACAGGAATGAGTTAATATGAATCATATCGTCTACGGGAGGGTCCATTGATTATGTAAGGTTTTTGGTCGATGAGCACAGATTGAATATTCACGCGGATCAATCGGTGGGGGCCTTTTTGGTCTTGAAAAATTTTGTATATGCAGTCAAAAATAGGTTCAATTGCATGTAAAAAGTTAAATGTATTTCAAATTATGATGGTTATTGAAATCTTACGATGACTAAAGAATGAATCTACTAAAAACTACAATTTTTTATTCGATGAAAGCTTTTCAAAGCATATGATCTTGCAAAGTATTGACTACAAAACATTTTACCATTCAAAGCGTTGATACAAATTTAAGCATATTTTTTTAATTAAAAGACTAAATCTGCTCAAATTATGCAAATATTTTAAAACTTTGCATGAATTGACAACAATTTTGTTAGAATAAAAGATATACAAGTAATATCATTCGTATGAACCCTTTTTACAAGGTAACTGAATGATTTTTTATTTTTAATTTAGTTTTTCTTCATTATCATGGAAAAAAGTTTTGCCGGTTTCTCTTCGAAAACTGATAAGAATGTATAAATTTTATAAACTGGTATCACTGTGCTGTGCAAATCAAGTTAAAAAAATATTTTTTATAAAAAAAAACCATAGATTTTCGCATTTTTTTTCTATTAAATTAAAAAAAACGGCTGAAACGAATTTTTAGCATGTTAAAAACTTCACAAAGATGTTAATATACGTCAACTGACACCACAATGATGCAAATATTATTTCTGGTTCGTGAGATAAAGTAAATGATAAAAATGACCTTGAAAATCATGATGACTTTTAATTATTTTTTATTTTTAATTTAATTTTTTACGTATTCATGAGAAAAAAAATTTATGTTTTTACAAAAATTGTTTGGAGTATATAAATTTTATAAACATTCATTACTATACTTCGCAAATCAGATTAAAAATTTATTGTTTCTACAAAAACTAATTTTTTGCACTTTTTTTCTTACATTAAAAAACGGCTACAACGATTTTTTGCAAATTTCGACAGATTCACAAAAATATTTATACGCGTCGATTGACACCTTAATCATGCAAATCATACGTTTAGTTCGCGAGATATAATGCATGATAGAAATGACCTTGAAGATCATAATGACTGTTAATGATTTTTTATTTTTTATTAAATTTTTCACGTAATCATGAGAAAAAGTTTTGATGTTGTTTTTACAAACATTGTTTGGAGTATATAAATTATATAAATGTTGGTTACTTCGACTTGAAAATAAGGTTAAAAATTTATTGTTTTTGAAAAAAAAAACCAATTTTTTGCACTTTTTTTAAAAATTAAAAAACGGCTCCAAGAAATTTTTTAAAAACTTGATAGAATCACATAAATGTTGATACGCGTCGATTGACACCTTGATCAAGGAAATCGTACGTTTGGTTCGCAAGATATAACGCATGACAGAAATGATCTTCAAACGGGCAAAACAGCAAACCCTCCCGACCGAAGCGCCCCAAAAACTAATCAGCTCTTAAGATTGCAAAGACGCTTCGATTGACACCTTAACGAAGTCGATCGGACTTTGTTTACGTGAGTTATGCTCGTAGAAAAAAGTGTCCACGAACGTACAGACGTACGTACGTACGTACACACACATACATCTCCCTTTCTAAAAAACACTTTATATATACTCTATAGATCTCAAAACGTAAAGAAATGTTGAAAATTTCAATTTCGATTTTCGAGGCGATTACAAGAACTTCCCATATACTGGGAAGTTAAAAAAAGCGCGCTGTGATATGTATCCGTAATAATATCTTATAAATGTTATAATATTCGTGTGTGTGCGTGGGTATGTGTGTGAAATCTTGTGTGTAGTATTTTTCAACAGGCTTATCAAATACAAACTTCATTTTTAAACGCTAGAAAATAAATAAAATATGCATATTTTGAAAAAACTAGGATTTCAATTAAAGCTGGTTTTTCAGCAGAATAAAAGTACCAATAGTAAAGCATTTTCAGTTTTTAGTGCCATTTTCATGCAACCTATCGATGCTTCAGGAGCAGTGTGATTAATTGACCCACAAACCTTATAAAAGTGCATTCATATCTAACTTTGTTTTGACAGTTGTTTTCATAGGTTTTATTTGTGATTATTGGGAGATGCACCTAACGCGTACATTGTGAGACACAGGACCATACCCCTTAAAAGTGTGGAATATTCGTTCTTTTATTTCCTGTTGAATTCTTTGGATAAAAGTCATGAATTTGGCCAAATACTATAAATAATTAGTACAATAGTCTGAGCCATGTAAAGAATAGTTATTTAAAATCCACAATAATGCACAACAGATAGAATTTGCCAACTAGCTACGCCTTGCTTCACTAGAAAGACATTTGTTCCGTGCGTTATTAATAATATATCCTTGCTGAACTGAAAGTTTAGCTTCAAATATTGTACGATCCTATTCATTCAATATATGCTAACGAACAATCAACTCGGAATAGAGACCATAAAACAAATTTTCCATCCACTTTACGCTACCAAACAGTTTCGGTGCTCGCACACAGTTCGCAACATTTCGTTCAATGACGTACCGAGTGTGAGAATGAAAACCATTGATAATTAAACTTTGCTAGTCGTACTGAATCTATTTTTTTTTTGTTCATTGATTTGTCGATTTTCACCTCAATCGTTTGATTTTCTCAATTGGAGCGAATTTTCAAAAGTCACGTTCTCGTCAATTGTGGTGGCAAGATTATGTGTGTATTTGTATCTGTATGTATTGATTGCGGGAAATACTTTTCCGAAATGAAATATTGCGCCAGAATTCATAAACACCACTAATAGCATGATTGGAACTATTTTTAGAATTGAATGGCATTTTCAAGCAGGAAATTTTGCAAGTAGACTGCGTGCAGAATCGAAAAGTTATACTTTATGTGTATGTTGTTAATAATTGACTCAGCACAGTAATTCGTTCAAAAGTGAATTGGTTGATATAGTTCTAAATTTTGAAGTTAACAGTAATCTTGTGTTTAGGCTTCCATGATATACTTCAGCGCAACCAATTGAAACTAAACGACATATTGACACAAAAATTTTATTGAAAATTTAATTAATTTAATTTTCATCTAAAAATTGTATGAATAAATGAATAATCAAAAATAAAATATTATGTTTAATTGTTTTAAAAAATGAATTCAGAAAAAATGCCGTATTAGATTAGAAACAGAAAAAAACATCTTTATTTTTCACCAATAAGGCATTTTCTCCATTATACAATAAGGTTCGATGAGCGTAGTGGCAAGATATTTTTCCAGGACGCGGCATCGCTAGCAAATGATGTACGAAACCGTGCAGCGACTTAATAAAATTTATTTTTTCTGTCGAGAATCGCACAAACATATTTCTGACGCGATCCAAAAATATCCTTTGCTCTTATCAGTAGGAGTAACTTTCACGATAAGGATGCACTATTCTATACGAGAAATTATTCTTCTTGACTGAACAAATTCACGATATGTTCGCTTTGAACTCAGTTGAGTAGTTGCAAACACCATAATGTAGTATCAGTTTTCACTCAAGCCAATTAATATCGTTGAATCCGTTGAAAAATTCAAAAGTCTACCTCTTACGGTCCGCACTCCAATCTGTACTCAGATCTTTATTCGTCGCTCGTCGATGCAAATGTGGCTACAGAAAACGAATCGCAGCTATCATCTAAAGCCGCTTGAGGCGATGCAATACAAGCTCGCAGTAAATCTTTTTGCAACAATATTTACCTGTTTAGTGATTTTTGCAAATAGCTAATTTTTGGAGACTTTAATCTTGAATAAAAAATTAATATAGAACATTATCCAGTCTGCGAATATTTCTGTGTGAATTCTTTCTAAGTTTAAATTTTTCGTCTATTTTGGTTGGGCGACCTGTCCTGAAAAGTTATTTTGCTCAAAAGATAGGTTCGCTACAATTTTTTTTATGAAAACTGTATTGTATTTTGTGTTCTAAACAACAACCAATAAGGTAAACGTACATTATTACGGCCTATTAAGCATTTCACTGAGAAAGTTTTCATTTTAAATTTCAATAAACAACCGAAACTCCGTCAAAATAACTTTCACATCAAAACCAACCGATACGGTCCAGTTTTTCACTTTTTGACGGAACAAAATAAGTAAAATTATGTTTTTTATTGATAAATTAAACATTCATTCAATTGTCTTCAATTCCGTTCTAAAAATATGGCCATGCAGGTAATCCCGTTCGAAAAAGTCCCTAATTGCGGCATATCCGAAAACTTTACAAATTCTAGCCAATAAGAAATAAATCTGCTGAATTTTCATATAATTGTCTCCAATAATGAAAAAGATTTTCATCTTTAATGTCTCCCGACCACACTCCATCTGCACATTGGCGGAAAGATTCAATTTTTGTGGCTCCTATGTGGTCCTCAAACTGACGAAGAAACTCATCTGGTTTTGTCTTCGTATTTGAAACATCAGATATTTTAACATTGACACCTGAAAAAACACTCTTACTCTCGTTTACACTTGTATTGACAAGCCGTTGATAATTTGGAGCATTGGGATTAAATGAATAATGTCCACATGTTCGAAATCTCTTTTTATAGTCTCAGCTTTCAATGTGAATATGCATTCTTGCAGAATTGGTGCGAAATCTTCACGTTTGAGTCGACTTGCATTGTTTTCCATTCTCCATGTATAGATTTTGCTTTTCCAAGTGCATTGAGTGGATGAAAAACAGCTACGTCCATTGGTTGCATAATGTGGGTCGAGTTAGGAAGCAAGGCAATTAAAATAATTCCATCATATTTACAAAATTCACTCAGTGTTAGTGGCAAATGGGATGAATGAATATCACAGGCAGTTTGATGTTTCTTCTTCAGTAGTCAAGACAGTTGGTGGACCAGGCCGTTCTTTCTTCGTATATTTATTTTTTATTTTATCTAGGAGAGTTTGCCTAGGTATAGCGTAAATTTTTGCAGCTTTATAGATGCTCATGCCTGGATTTTTGATGTCATTAACAGCTGCAGCTAGTGATGCTGTTTTATAGTTTTTGTTTGGCATGTTTTCTATAAAATAAAATTATTTTTTCAAGAAATACAACTAATAATTAGCAACGTAAACTAAACTTAAATTTAATGTAACTACGTGATTTGCAAAATTAGTCTTAAAAAGTCGTATTTAATATTTAATTAGATGCAACTTATTAAGCTGTAAATTTTTTTCTTCATTTTATTACTTCAATTCAATTAAAACGCTTAGCACGGAATAGTGAATATCTGATTTTTATAGAACCTTAATCCGTTCTAACAATTTTGAGTTAGATAAAAAAATTTTTTTATAAATTTTCGTTCAAAATCATTAACACAAACTATTAAAGAATGAAATATTATAAGAAAATTGAAATATTTTGGTATTAATCATTAAAAACATTGAAATAATAGAAATACACTGGCCTCAGCATTCTATTAAAATTTCGAACATATTAATTATGAATAATTAAAATATTGAGAACTAGGTTGATTAAATGCTAGCACGGATTTACGTCATTTATTTCTTTACAATCTTATTTAATGATACATACAGAAAATAGTTTAAATTATTTGAATTTAGATGTTTAAAATAAAAATAATATAAAATCATCTAATTCCTTATTTCCGTGCGATGAACGGAATAATGTACTTCACGTAAAATATATGAACATAATTCCGTTCATCAATAAAACTGCTTTGTATGTTAAACGATTAACACAGTGAATTCAATTATAGGAAAACCAAATCGACTAAAGTATTATCAATCTTAAAATGATTGCATAATTGAAAGAGGACTTACATTTAGTTTTTTACAGCCTTATCAAGATTCACTCGATCCGTTGTTCGCTCACTCACTAATCTGTCTCAAACGACGCTCAGTCACTGACTGACTATGAATATCATTTGTTTTGTGAACAAAACAAAGTTGATGTTATTTAAACGTGTATTATTGATCAAATAAATGATAACGTTTGTGTCGCGATTTTCGTTTCGTCAAAACATTTTACCAATTCCTTATTTTAAAAAATATATGGAAATAGGCTGTAATAACGTACTAGGCCGTAATAGTGTACGTTTACCTTATTAATAAAATTTGAAAGATTCCAGCAGAATGTTCTCTCATTTGAAATGTTTTTCATTTTATTAAAAAGTAGTATAGATTCTTCAGATTTTCGTTATAGAGGCCCTGCAGGTTAAGTATGTGTGTTGCTGCCTGAGCCCACCTTTTGACCGCCGATCGCGTGCGATACCGCACAATATGCGCGATTATGGTCTCCACTTTTCCATCCATTATAGTGATTGATATGGACATAGTGAATTTGGACCTTTCACTCTTGCGGCAGTCAAAACCTGCTGTCATGGTGAATACAAGAGTGAATCGAATTTAAAAAATTAAAGAATTAAAAAAATGTTTTCCAATTTCTTTCCTTTAAAGTTTCCTGGTTTGTATTTTTCATTCCTTCCATAGTTCAATAGCATTCTCAGTTACAACCTTGACTTGGATGTGAAGAATTGGTAGAATAAATAAGACTCGTAAAGCAGCTGTTGGACAGGATTGCATTGCTTCTGTAGGGGTTCGACATGCTAGTGTTTGAATTTTTTATAATATATAGTTATTGCTTGAGTTCTACTTTATTCAAGGCTTTGGCCACCATAATGAATTATAAATTTTAAAAAAAAAATGAATGTGCCCAAAAACGTCCCTGCATACCCAAGGCTGATGATCGGTCTAGTGTCGATGCACAATCGAATTTGTCTTCGCTGGGGATGAAGATCACGACGCTTTACTAGGAGTTAATCCGTTACCATGGGAACAAAAGCCCATGCAGAGTTTTTACTTCGCTCCGGTCGCGGTGAGGATCCTGTTGTAGGGTAAAACGTGGTGTCTATGTTTGGCTCATTTGTGGGTACAGCTCCGAGTATGACAAATTTATGTGAAATCCGCGAAGTTGCGTTTTGAACGCATCGATTTCTTCAGTAAGGTCACTGAGCCTGAGCCACCATTTATAAGGCAAACTGGTACTTATTAGCCACATCGTTGTTGTCCGTGATTCTATGCAGTATCTACCGTGGTGGACCTTCATGCTGCAAAATTATGTATCCTTAAAAATAACATTTGCCCGAATAGAAAGGCTTCCGAGGAAGAATGGAAGATCGATTAATTGGCTTTCTTTCTTTTCTAATAATAGGCTTCCGGTACGTAAAGTGTTAAAATTCTTCTCAACTTTCAACAACACACAGCGGAAATAGTTTTTCAACATTTCTCAAGGTTTAAGTGTGATGGGCTATGATTTAACATTGAATAAACGACTCTGTGTCAAGCATGTCACTGTTGTTAGTGTCGAAAAAACACGCACTTCAAAAAACAAAAAAAGGAAAATTTGACGCTAATATCCAAAGTGATGAAACAAACACATCTATGTATGTTCAAAGATAGGAAAATGAAGAAAGCACGGAAACGATTTCATTTTTAATATGACTTCTTTTAATTGATTTGACAATAGCGAACAACATAACGATTTAAAGCAACCAACTATCAACTTCTTAAAGATATTGATAATCAACGAAATTTTTAAATTAATTACATTTTATCTGAGTTTCAAGATATCTTTGATTTGCATCAATATTGTATAACCCACAAAATGTTGCTGTCGTAATGTTGTGTCGAAACATCGACAACTTCTCTTGGACTGGAATCGCATCAAAGTGTAAAGCTTTCAGCAGATACTTATAACGAAAACACTTCGCTTCTGATCGTTGCAAGTTTGAATACGGACTCTCGATAATATTCTGCATTTTTCATATGAATTAAATTTGAAATAAATTCAAACGAAATATTGGAACATGAAAAATTATTTTTAAAAAATTAAATTTTTAAATGTCATGCGTTGTCTCTCAAATGTTAATATTTTTTTCAAATATTACTCGAGCCGATTAAAATTGGATTGAAGTTATTAGGATTTGTCAAATATTGTCTTTGCGTTAACAGATTGATTTTAGGTGTGCATCTTCTATATCTATTTTAAATTAGTTGGTAATTTTTTGGGCGAAAGTGCAGGCATTGAGTTTGAGGATTTTTGACACATTGTCACATGCTTAAAATTGGTCACCTCTAAAATAATGTAAATTTTCTTTTCCATTAGCAATAGGATGTATTTGTAACTACTACTATTGTTTCCTTTACTGCTCTCATGTTGTTTTGGAAATGCATCGATATTCCGATCACCCGTGCCAGAACATTTTTCGTTTAACGTTAAACGACAAAATAGAATAGCTTAGCGGCTTACACTTTATAATACTCTTAACCCTTCGTCTGCCTACGTTTTTTCGGTACCTTCGGTCTGCCTACATGGGTCGTTTTCGTCTTGCCGTTTTTTCAAGCTGTTAAAGTGTTGCAAAAAATCTGAAAAAATTCATGGAGGTTCTTCAAACCTTTAACTTGAAGTATCAACCAGAAAATTATCAACAATTATTACAATTTTTCAATATATTTTTTATCAAAAAAAATGAAAGAAAACAGAGTAAATGCATTTGTTCACTAAAAATCATAACTTTAAGACGAATAAAGATATCGAAACAAAAAAAAAAGAAAATTAAAGGGAAGAGAAGAAAAATACCTCATTCAATTATTATTAAAAAACCCTTAAGTTTGCAACCTCAAAATGGCAAATAATTTGGTTCTAAATTTCGTACTAAAAACGGTAATAAAAATATAATAATTCAAAAATTAGTAATGAAATCAATAAAAAATCAATATTTACGAGCCTGAACATGTTTTTTTTCTTGAATAGAAAAATACAAATAGAGCGTGCTTATTTTTATACTGTTTTTATTGATAGCACTGCTAACAAACGACCCGGCGGTGGTCGTCGCACGTCGGTTTTTTGCATTTGAAGCAACAATTTTTTTGTCTTTTTGTGTGGGACAAAAATATATAAAAAAAAAATTCGAGAAACTGAAAAAATAATTTTAATAAATTTTTTTCGCGGTCAGCCACAATTAACACTTTTAAACGAATAAACGGAAAAAAATACTTGCCGTCGAGATCAACGCCTTTTGCCTACGTGGGTCGTTTTCGTCCGGATCGATTTTGATATTGTCACCACGATGGCTAGAACGGGATTGGGACAGCGAAAGTTGGTAGACAGGTGCTAGAGGGGCGTAACGTTTTTTACAGAGGCATAGCAGCGCCCTTCCTAGCGGTGTACAAAAGTTACAACTTTTAATTTTCGCACGGACGAAAACGACCCAGGTAGACAGTCGAAGGGTTAATTTCAATTAAAAATTCCCAAAGAGGAAATGGTTTTGCAAATTTTGAAACACCAACCGAAAAGTTGATACTAAATTATGATCATAAATACTATAGAAAAAAGTCAACGGTCTACACAATTTACAAATCCAATTATATGTTTCCACTTTCATTTGAAACCACCTCGCGACATTTTATACTGCACAGTCGCTTTTACAAACCAGAAATACTTACTTGCAAAAAAGCGAGACTAGGGATTAAGCTTTGCCATTCTAACATTCAAATTGGATTTGCTTTGCTCAGGTTAAAACTAGGATCCTTTGTGGGTTTTCTTTGACTGCGAACAGTGAATTTAAGACTTTGTATCATATTACACCAGTCACCTTTCGACATTCGATGATTACGGTGAGTATAATCGTTACAAATATAGATCCCTTTGGGGACTGTTTTGTGTGCTTGGGGTTTTCTGCATGGAAGTAAGATTAGATGAATATAAATGGGCTTATTTTGCTGTTTTGTTATGCACATTTCCTAAAGAGTATCCAGTTTTTAAGTTTGAAACGTTTTAACAGTATACGATATCTTTTGAACATTGGTGAAATTTTTGGCAAAATTTTTAACAAAAATGTCTTCCCTGCATAGCTGCTATAAGACTTTACTAGTTCGCATTCACTTTTAAAATTCTTGATATTGGAAAATTTGAAAACATCAGTGACGAGAATGATAAAAAAATATTAATGTCTATGATTGTGTCCTTATTTACGTCCAAACAAGATCAACAAGCAATCGAAGCATGAACATCAAATATAGATAAGCTATTGATTAGATTGCCACTTACCGTTCCCTCAGAGCACTTTCTGATATGTGGACTATGTAGTTGAGTGGACAGTCACAAAGTTATTTGTTTCATTGACTTAGCCACCGGTAATATTTAATCATTATCAACGGAAATAACAATGGAATTCCTTGTGTACATAACGCGATGCCAGTTGACATTCATGAAGGGTTCACGGTTAGTATGGAGCAAAGAACTAAGCAATTGAACCAAATCGAAAATATTGATAAATTTAGTTTGTAATAAAGATTGTGATTGGAATTTTTATTACATCAATTTAAGATTGTATATATGTAGAATAGCACACATAATATGAACTTTTTTGTTAAGGTACTAGCACACTTCTCAATTTTTGAAAAATCAATTTTTTTTACGGATTTCGATTCCTGAGTCCTTCAAGAATAACTCACTAAAATTTCATAAAGAAATTCGAAACCAATCCCGAGATATAGTCTCTTTAGTGAGCGCGCGCTCTCGGCTCACCGCAGGTGTAGTACGCAGCTGTCGGTCGCGCGGATTAAAATATTTCCCTTTCTCCAAAATACCGGTTACATGTTTATATCGAGTTTTGTTAGCTTTCTCATAGGTTCTCAGTGCTATTTTTGGAGAACTGTCTTGTATAAAAATGTCTCCGAGACCTTCTAACTCATATAAAAAAGGGAAAAAAGATGGAAAACCGAAAAAAAAAACTACGAGACGTTCTCGCGAATTTTGGGGCAATCAACACTCAGAAGCACATAGTACTTCTTTTACAAGTAAATCTGCAGAAAAATTTACAACGAGCACTGACTTTGAGGTTAAAATTGAAGAAGGTTTTAGTTTCTGCATCTTGGCTTTTTAACTCGTGTTTTCGGCGTTGTCTACTATGGTAAAGTGCAAAACTTGTGACAAAGACGTAAAGTTTTCTAAAACTGCTTTGCGTGGACTTGGATTCAAAATCAATATTGAGTGCGAGTGTGGCGATCGAACAATAAATTCGTGTAGTAATGTAAACTCAGGCTTTGAAATCAATCGGCGTTTTGTGTTTGTTATGAGATTACTTGGCGTCGGCTTACATGGCGTGGATCTGTTTTGCTCGTTGATGGATCTTACGTCACATTTTAATTCATCAACATATTATAAAATTGTAGAAAGTATTAAAATAGCATCAAAAACTGTTTCTGACATTTGTCTTATAAAAGCTGGCGAGGAAGAGAAGCAAAAAACAAAAGAAGCAAATTTAAACGAAGATGAATTGGCAGTGTCCGGTGATGGTACGTGGTCAAAACGTGGTTTCAGTTCGTTGATCGGTGTATGTACTGTAATTGGTAAAAATTCTGGCAAAATCTTAGACTATTTTGTTTCATCAAAAACTTGTAAACCCTGTGAAATGGTGAAAAAAAAACTGAACCGCGTTGACTTTGAAGTTTGGTACGAGGGTGAACATCACGAAGAGTGCAGCGCTAATTATGAGGGTAGTTCCGGCGGTATGGAAGTTCAGGGAATGGTTGAGATCTTCAAAAACTCTGAAAAGCTTCATAAAGCAAAATATGCTTATTACATCGGCGATGGGGATTCAAAAACCTTTACGAATGTTGTAGATTCCAAACCATACGGCGACTTTTTAATTACAAAGCTCGAATGTGTTTTACATGTAGGAAAACGTATGTTCCGCCACCTCAAAGACGTTAAAAAGTCTCTTACTGAATTAAAAAAATTCAAAAAAGCTGAAGAAAATAAAAGACAAGCGGCGGAAAAGAAAGATGAATCTTAGGAAAAGCCGAAAATTAAACAACCTCCACGAAAAAAAGTGAAAATTTCGGAACCTGCACCACCAAAAACGTCGGACTTGACAGGGAAAGTCATGAAGGAGATGTCAGCTCATTATTCTTTGGCTATTCAGCGTAATCCAGATTCTGTGGAAGATATGAAGAAGGAAATATGGGCCGGATTCTATCACAAGATTGCTACTGATGCTTTGCCGCAACATGAAAATTGTAATCCAGAATGGTGCAAATACCTCCAGGCAAAAGCAAAAAATACTAAGTTCACACATAAACCAGCTTTAAATTTAGAAGTTCAGGAGCTCGTCAAGCCTGTATTCGAAAAGTTAACAAACGATGAATTACTTGCACGTTGTATGGGCGAAATACACAAAATAACAACGAATGTTATAATAGCACTCTGTGGGCGGTCGTTCCTAAACATACGTTTTCAGGCAAAGAAGTGGTCGAAGTGGCTGTACAAATAACCCTATCAATCTTCAATGAAGGACGTATAACACTCCTAAAAATGTTAGAAATAATGGGCTGCACCATAGGAAATTTCGCTTACCAATATGCAGAGAGAAAAGACGAGCAGAGAATTTCGATGGCTGACAAAGCTAGCAAGGCAGCAACGAAGGAGGGACGCTTAGAGAGAAAAAAGGACCAATTACAACAACAGCAGGCATTTGAGAATGAAGGTTTACTTTTATATGGTCCAGGCATTGCTGACTAACTAATTGTAAGCCATAAAAATCAATTTTTTAAAAATTATGTACAAAAAAAGATTAAAATAAACTTCAAACGCGTTTTACTCGAAACTATGTTTTTCCAACTGGCGGACAGTTAATCTCCGAATCTACTCAATGGATTTGAATAAACTTGGATTCATTTTGTTTGTTGAAGCATTGTGCAAAACAATCGATCTCAATTAGACTGAAAAAATCAAAAATCGATTTTTACCATCAAAAAACGTTGAAAAAAAAGGTCAATTTTGTGAGTGATTGTAAAAAGATATACAGTGGTGGACACCTAAATAGAACACTTGCAGTTCTATCAATAAAAGGGATTTTTTTCAGTTTTTAATGAAACAATTGTTTTTGTACTTATGTGTTTATAAAAGCTTATTTAAAATGTGAAACGATGACTGTATTTGTTTGTAAGTAAAAAAATATAAACACACTAATTGAAATATGCGTGGCCAAATAAACAGTACATTAATTTGCATTGCAGTAAAGTTTAAAAAAAAATATTTTTAATTAACCGTATAAATTAATATTTTGTTGGAAATCCTTTTTAAACACAGCTGAACGTCGCCTTGGTAGACTCTCCACTAAAGTTTGACAGAGTTCGTTAGGAATAATCTTCAGGCGATCTGAATTTGGTCCCACAATTCAGCGGGATTTCTATGTGAGTTTCGACATCATTTCACAGGTTCTCGATCGCATTTAGATCAGGAGACTGGGCGAGCCATTGTAGAATGGTGACACTGATTACTAAGGTAACCCTTCACAAGACGAGAAGCGTGCTTAGGATCATTGTCGTGTATAAAACGCCATATCAGTGGCAAATTTTCTTCTGCAAAAGGGATCATGTGGTCCTCAAGAAGTCGTTTGTAGACGTGTTGATCCATTTTCGTGTCTATCTTAATTATTGATCCCACCCCATGCCAGGAAAAAGCAGCCCAGACCATCACATTTCCGCCACCATGTTTAACATTTTCTGTGTGTATTTGGGATTGTGTTGCCAAACATACCTTTTCCCATCTGTTCCGAAACAGCAAAACTTAGATTCATCACTCCACAGCACATTTTTCCAGAAGCTTTTCGGTTTGTTTAGATGTTCCTTTGCAAACAATTTCCTCATTTTTAAGTTCTGGTTTGTCACAAGTGGTTTTTAGCGTTGCATCTTCTCAGATGTTTTTCTTGCAGACGCCTTCTAATTGGTCTCTCTGACAGAAATATTGTTTTCTTTCAGAATATTGCCTTTTATTGCTTTGGAGCTCGATAAGGGGTCGGCGACACTTGCTCTGTATATAACATAGTCCTCTTTTTTCGTTGTTTTTCTTGGCCTTTTAGCTCTCGGAACGTTTTTGGCACCATCCGCGAACACTGCAGGTGCTTGGATATTTCAGTAATTGTTGAACCTCTGTCTTTCATGTTGCAGATGATCTCACGCTTTTCTTCGGAGCAATGTGACCCTCTTCCCATCTTCAAAAATATTTCTTCATATTCAACTTTCTTAGAAAACTAATGTTAACTGTACTTACTTTCAAATGAATTTGTTATTAGTCAAGAAAATTCAATTCGATACACTAAAACTAAGCGTGTACTATTTAGGTGACCAGATAAAACCACTTCTTTTTACACTGAAAGACGCAATGCAATGGGAAGATGCGTTGCATATTTTATGACGATGCTCACAACTAGTTCTAACATATGTGAGCATGCGATTATAAATGTAAACATTCGATTCCTGGCTGCATGTTTACAGGAAATTTAAATTGAACAGCCTGCGAGGATAGTGTTCTATTTACGTGGTCACCACTGTATGTACATTCTGCGAAAAGTAGCCGGAAATTCCTTAATTTTTCTGTCGTAGACGAGTTGAAAGCTCATCGTCTGTTAATATTCCGTTGAAATTTTGCTGCTGAAACATGCTTCGCAATCATCGCAAAAGATTGCTATGAGAAGTGTCCGAAAATAGATAAAAGCAGCCGTGAGTGATTTTACTACGAAAATCGTGCTAACTGAGTTACAGCTATGTACATACATATATAAAAAAATCATGAATATTTCAATATATGCGGTCATGTGTACATGTTTCCGAATAATGCGATATTAGTTCGTTGAAAAAAAAAAGAATCTATGACAAGAACGTGGTTCCGTCAATTCTTTAGAGTTTGTACATACACTTATAAGAACGTGCTTTATATCTGAACAATACTTTGTATCTACGTTATCTTCCGCATTTAAGACAATATTTTACACATTTTGTTGCTGCTTTTTAAATCCACGTGGCGACAACAAACAAACGATTGAAGCTTAGAATTTTTATATGTGTGTAATAAAATATAAAAAGATATATTAAAACCACAACTTAGCGGAAACTACTCATAATAGGTGAATGGACTAAGCTAGTAAATATTGACAGGATGATAGAGCCAAAATAAGCTATAACTTCCGTTAGACGCAGAATATTTAAAAGATGATTCAACATTAGTGATAACTCGTCATTCATGTAATTCTTAATAGCAAATTGCTGCATTATTTTGTCGACTTGACTGCCATCAAAAATGATGGAAAATGAAGAAAGAGCTGTCACTAAATATTTTTGCCTACAAATAATAGATTACAATTCAAAAAATACTTCGACTTGGTGAATTAGATGGTTGTTGGATCATAAAGTAAATGTTATTCCTCTCAAGGTAAAGTTTAATTTCAGTGCCCAACGGTAGTCTAGGATCGAATTCCGCCCCATTTCGTTATATCCATAGCTATGTTCTGCAAAATAATTATGAATGTAAAGAAAAGAAATCTTACCAAAACCTAATTTTAATTAAATTTTATTTCCACTCAAAAAAATATTTAACTTTCAGTCTAATGAGTGTAGAGGACTTAAGGGGTCTACCCTCTTTATCATTTTCAAAAAAATAATTTTTTTTATTGCATTTTGGAAAGTATATATACGCAGAAATATCATATTAAAATTTTGTAAACATCGGAGCAGTCTAACTGTATTTTTGGGCAACTTTCACTTTGTCACTCGAGCGCGATTCTTCATTATAAAAAAATTTAACCGCGTTTTTCTCGAAACAACGTTTTTTGACGCCGCGTTGATGGAATCTCGGGAACTACTGAACCGATTCTCACTAAAAAAATTACCAGACATTCTTTATAACTACAGCTATAGCGCGAATAAGGGGTTTTTCAAATTTTGATTTGAAATATTTTTTTGGCCAAAAACGGCGAAAAAAACATGTTTTTTCGTATTTTTTCGAAAAATGTCTGTCATTTTGTCAATTTTGCACAAACCAAAAATTTCCCTATTCGCGCTTGAGCTATTGACATATTGAACCTAAAACTATTTGATTTTTTTGTTTCAGATCAACCATCTCGAAAATTTCATCTACGGCGCTCACCCTTTGGTTTTTCGATATTTTTTCAACCAGTATTTTCATTGATAAAAACTCCCATAAATGATTAAAAAACAAGCCGCGAAGTGCGACTCTTGAGGTCCACACGGTCAACTTCCCAGTAATATCTAGATAAACATTAAAAATATTAAATACAATTATGAAAATACTACTACTTTAAATAATAATATTTAGAGGTACTCATAACGGTAACTGGAATGAGTTAATATTAATCGTATCATCTACGGGAGCGTCCATTAAATACGTAGTGCTTTTGGTTGTTGGGGGGGGTGGATTGGTTTGATTGAATATTCACTCGGATCAATCGGTGGGTGGTGGGGGTAGGTTAAAAAGTCTTTTCTACGTTATTTGTTATTTTCATATCGATGTTTGAAGGACACAAGAGCGCTAGCAAAAATGAATGTAGTTTTGTTATTACGCCCACTGAAAAGATTTTCTCGCGAGGTGGTTATTCCAAATAATTTTGTTCAAAATTGCCATCACGCATAATCATTGAATTTGTATTTTTCCAGGATTTTCCAAAAATCAGGCTAATACTTATTTCTTATTTTCAGTTGGTCTTGAAAAGCATTGAATGTGCAGTCAAAGATCGATTTAATTGCATGTAAAAAGTAAAATATATCTATTACAAATCATGAAGGAAGTAATTGAAATCTTACGAATACTAAAGAACAAGACTCCTTAAAACTACAATTTTTTATTTGATGAAAGCTTTTCAAAGCATATGATCTTAAAAAGTGTTGACTACAAAACATTGATTAATACAATTGAAAATTTGATTTGATTTGTATTGGTTTTCAAAATCAGCAATTTTTTATGAAAATTAAAACACGGCACTGTAAAAACTATTTTTTTTAATTTATTTTTTTTTGTAATAATGGAACATGGGTTTGCTGGTTTCTCTTCAAAAACTGATAAGATAATATTAATTTTATAAACGTTTATTACTGTGTTGTGTAAATCCGGTTAAATTTTTTTTACGAGGATTTAAAATTTATTCTTTTACGTTTATGCATTTTTTTTAAATTAAAAAACGGCTCCAACGATCTTTTAAAAACATGAAAACATGATGAGAATGTTAAGGTGCGACGGTTGACACCTTAATGATGCAAATATTGTATTTGGTTCGCGAGATATAGAGAATGATATGAATAACCTTGAAGGTCATGATGACGTAATGATTTTTATTTTTAATTGAATTTTTTTTCATAATTATTACAAAAACTTTTGCTGTTTTTTTTTCAGGCACAATTTAGCCTATACAAATTTTATAAACATTGATCACTGTGCTTTGCAAATCAGGCTAAAAATTTATTGTTTATGGAAAAAACCTTAATTTTTTGCACTTTTTTTAATAAATTAAAAAACGGCTCCAACGATTTTTTTAAAAGTTTGATGGAATCACACAAATGTTAATACGCGTCTATTGACTTCATGAAAATCGCATGTTTGGTTCGCGAGATATAGAGAATGACATGAATAACCTTGAAGGTCATGATGACGTAATGATTTTTATTTTTAATTGAATTTTTTTTCATAATTATTACAAAAACTTTTGCTGGTTTTTTTCAGACACAATTTAGCCTATACAAATTTTATAAACATTGATCACTGTGCTTTGCAAATCAGGCTAAAAATTTATCGTTTATGGAAAAAACCTTAATTTTTTGCACTTTTTTTAATAAATTAAAAAACGGCTCCAACGATTTTTTTAAAAGTTTGATGGAATCACACAAATGTTAATACGCGTCGATTGACTTCATGAAAATCGCATGTTTGGTTCGTGAGATATAGCGCATAACATGGTTGACCTTTAAGGAGTGAAAACAGCAAACAGTGAAATGTTTATTGGAACATTGTCTAACATTTTGAGAGAGAGAGGGAGAGAGAGTAAAACTTGTCTCTATGGCTATCATAAATTCAAACATGAAAACTAACTGCCAGTTGTCGCATATCCCTTACTGCAACTGCAACATTTGCCGTTAAATTCAGATATTTCCCGGATTAATTTAAAAAATCTTCCAAATCAAATTTCTACTTTTCCTTATGAAATTAATGTTCTTCCATGAATTTCGATTTCAATCAAATAGAGTGATGGATATTTACTTAAGTCAAAAGTAAATGTGTGTTTTACCGAATGTTTACAATGAAACGATCTTTAGGTAGTGCTGCCATCTCTAAAACCTGCCCCCCAGGACCGGAAGCGTAAGTTCCCCGGATTTTGGAGCTTTCACCCCGGACATTTCAATACTTTTTTCATTCACTTACATCTTGATTAAAGTATATTTGACTCCGTACTTGATAGAAGAAAACTTTAATTTAAGTCTCTTTTGTTGCATGAAATAGTGTGTCTAATCGTTGTTGTCACGACAAGTGAGTAATTTTGCTTTATTTTTTAACCTTCTTAGGTATTAAATAAAAGATAAACAAACCCAATACTCAGTTAATAAAATTAAATGAAAACTTGTTTAACTTTTTATTTTACCATACAAACAACAATATTTACTTTAGTTTTAAAAGAACTTAAATCTTAAATAAAATTCAGAAAGTTATAATAGTTTATGTTTATCGGATTTAGCAATAGCTTTCAGAACTTCTTTCATAGTTAATAAAAAATTATAGAATTCGGTGCGATCCGTACAGCCTCTGAAATTGAATTGAATTTTCCGTAGTGACGAGACTTTCAGGATTCAATGCATTCCTTTCTTTTGTCCACTGTTGCGTCATGAGAGAAAATATTCTTTCAACATGCGCATTATGCGCAAGGATGGAAAAAATTGAGCTATTTTTAGTAATTCTTTTGGTTTATGATCAATTCAGAAATGGTCTCGGAAGTTTCATTTACCGTGGTCGCTACTTCGAGGAGTTTCGTAGTGATTCCTTCATTTCTTACATCGAAATATTGAACTACCAAAGGAAATAGTTTCTCACTGCCATGGTTGCTAGCATCAGTAGCCGCGCTTATAAACGGAATGTTTTGGAAGTCATTTTTTAGTTCGGCAATCAACAAAGGACTTAAAACTCCTGTAGCTATTGCTGTAGCTTTAGTACGATTACATGAATGTTTTTCAGCTATTTCTGACCACGAAAAGATTTCGCGATTGAGAGCGCAAGGACAATCCAGAGAATTGAAAGACATGTGATGGCTGACTGTATGATAAACGAGTGCGCCTTTAGCTGCTAGAATTTGAAGGTCTTCCGGGTTTGATGTTACAAAAAATGTAGATATTTTTGAAGAGCCTGCTTGATTTTTCATATTAGTTTTTGTTTTTGTGTGTTCAAATGTTAATTTATGTCAGAAACGTCTTTGTCCGGGTTGCACCCGGACTACAATTCAAACCCCGCCCGGACACTCCCCGGACGTGTTCCAAACTAGGACAAATCCGGGGAAACCCGGACGGATGGCAGCCCAACCTTTAGGTAAACTGCCTCTAACATGTGTAAAAATTTCAAGTAAATAATTTTGAAGGTTTATTGGCTTGGAAAATTCTCACGATCTTGTGTTGAAGAATCTTGGATATGGACAAAGAATCAAATCGTGAAATTTTCTCAATTTTATAGTGTGAACTGTTTCTTCTTTATTTAAATGTCGAATCTTTATTATGAACATGCGATTATCAGTAGTCGTTCAGTTTATTCTGCATGCTAAATATTATTTCCGGTTAAAGGACATTTCTCATGACGATTTAGATAGTTGAAGTTGCACTTTACCTTTAAAAATCAGATGCAGAGCAATGTATTAGCAATTTAGTGGAATATTGGTCGATTTCCAAACGATTTCACTGATTTATAAAAGACAAATAAAACAGGAATGGCAATAGCAGAAACCTTTAAGAAATATCAATAATATAATAAAAAAGACTAGCTCGCTGTGTGAACTACGTTCCAACGTGCTTGTATAGCCGTATTTTAACGGAATTTCACATAAATGTTATCTGGAACCAATCAAGTCGCAATCGCCAACTGCCGTTGTCCCCGGCACGTCTTAGCGCACATATGCTCACATACCCGCGTTTCGTACGAGTATGATAATAGGCATTGGAATGCGAACAAGATAAAGGCCAGAAAAAATGTTAACTTTTGCGTCATCGAAAAACATGTCATATAATTCGTTTCATTCGAATTGATGTGAGTTGGGTTTGAGTATCTGTAACTGCTCTAGGCATGCATGAATATAGGGTGGTAAGTACATAGTTGTACGGCAAGTTGGCATGACGGACTGTTTCGCACCATCGTCTTACAAACGATGAAAAATACCTGTGTCGATTTTTTGCAACATACCCATGTACGTCTTGCAATTCAAACAAAAGTATGTATCGTGAAACAGTTCGACATACATACCTAGATATCCACCCTGTGAAATGATCGCTTCCCAAGATCAGTATGGCATATTTACCTGCTGCATGAGAATAAGACAAGGGTATGCGGATGAACGGGGGCAGCTTGGTCCACACTTTCCCCGCGCTAAAAGCATCAGTAAGGTCTTTCGCAATCTTCAACGTTTACATTAGCCGATTTTTAGCAAACATCCCTGAACGTTGTTTGCTTGATATCTTCTAGAGAAGAGCTCTGATAATAAATTTTATTTAATTTCTTGATCCGTAAAGATGAACAAGTGAATGTTTACACTTCGTCGTTTCGAAGAACGTTGAATTCATCGTTTTTGTGCTTTTTCGTAAACAATCTGAGAATGCTTAAAACAGCAACGACTTGATTTTGTGGTGCTGGCAAACGTTCATGCCTAGTTTGATAGGATTTTATACAAAGACTTTGCATAAATATCGAAAAATAAGCGAAGGAATGAACCAGTTGTAAGATCCATTTGGTGTTTTGTTTTATTTTTTTGAAATCATGATTGCCAAACGTGATTGGAAATTTTCAAGAAATGGTAGATTTCAGTTGGATATATTTGCTCAGAAAAGGGATTTTTCGTAGTCAGGTTTTTGCTAATGTATGTCAAATTTCATGTTGTTTATTTTGTCTACGTCCGGTTGCTAATACGGCAGACATTTCGCAAAGAAACCAGAAATATTGCTCGGGGTAGAACATATGTATGTACATATGAGCCTCAAATGGTTTCAACTTTCAAACTAAAAATGAAACTTGATACTTAAAAATCGGATTTAAAAAAAAAAGTATTGCAGTTAAGTAATGGTGAGAATTGTTGAATTAGTGATAAGTCATAAAAATCTTTCGAATTTTTCAGAAAAAAATGTACATACGTTTATGCTCCACTCGTAATTATGGATTACCGTAGGAAAAATCCGAAAGAAAAAAACAAGTGGAACGTTTTATATTGTCAAATTTATACATATATTATTATTAGGTGTACAACTTTGCTCCCTTCGTTTTTTTTTGTAATTTCAAGGCTTTGTTTAAAAAAATAGTTACATATTTATGTTTGAAAACATTGTCCATCGCTTGACACTACTTTCGCCCATCTTTCGGGTAGCATACGAATCACTTGCCGGCAAAATTCCTCATCCTTTGCTGAAATCCATTCGTCGATTCAATTTTTGGCTTCTTCATAAGAGTGGAAGTGCTGGTCGGCCAGGCCATGTGCCATCGATCGAAAGAGGTGCTAGTCAGACGGAGCAACATCTGGAGGGTACGGCGGGGGAGGAACCTCCCATTTTAACGTTTCCAAGTACGTTTTGACCACTTTTGCAACGTTGGGACGAACATTGTCGTGTTGCAAAATTACATTATCGTGTCTCTCGTTGAATTGTGGACGTTTTTCCTTTAATGCCCGTCTCAGACGCATCAATTGCGTCCGAAAAAGTGCACCTATGATTTTTTCAGTCGCTTTTAGCAGCTCATAGTATACGACACCGAGCTGATCCCAGCAAATACAGAACATAACCTTGGAACCGTGAATATTTTGCCGTGGTGTGGACATGAGAGTATGGCCGGGCAATCCCCATGATTTTCTGCGCTTCGGGTTGTCGTAATGAACCCATTTCTTATCACCAGTTACAATACGGTGCAGAAAATCCTTCCGTTCAACATCTCTTGGCTTTAATTCGTAGGGTACCCAGTATCCTTCCTTCCTTCCTTCGTTTTTCACCACATTGGATCTAGTGAGACTCAACTTCTAGAAGTTCTCATTTAACTGCAGTCGTATTTTGTTATCTTCTTTTCAAGTTCTTTTCTGAATATACACTTGCCAGAAAAAGTATCCGTTCACGATCAAAAGAAAGCAACATATTATTGGATAATAAATGATTTGTAAGTCTTCGCAAAATATCTTTATTCTCTTTATCACACTCCTACACACGTCTTCTTTTCGTGACCCCAGCTGAACGATTAGAGGTTAATTTCCGGTCTGAACTTAGGCAGACTCTGCTAATTCTTTTAAATGCCATCTCTTGTTCGGCACATCATTTAAAACAATATTAGGAAATTTATGGTAAAGAAAACTGCTACATTTAAATATTTAAGCAACATCATTTATTTATTAATGAAATTACCTTTTCCTCAAATTTTTTCTTTGGTATTCCTTTAAAAACTAGGTTTTATAAATAAAAAATAAAAAAATTCACTTAAACGAACCAGAAAAAGTATCCGTACATGACAATATCAATTTGAAAAATTCAAATTTTTTTATTACATATCAGGGCTTAATAACCTGTCGGATAACCTTTTCGCTTGAGAACCTCCTTAATTCGATGTGACATGAGGTGGACCAATTTGGCTGTATCCTGCCTGGTAGTTTTGCCCCATTCATCGACGATTACGTTTTTCAGCATTCCTTCGAAGTTATGCTGTGCTGACGGATCCTGCGCTCCAACAAATCTCACAAATGTTCAATGGGATTAAGGTCTGGGGATTGGGGTGGCGTACACAGTTGATGTTTTGTGTTGTAGAGCAACCAAAGCTTCACATTGTGTGCTGCGTGCTTGGAATCATTATCATGCTGAAACCAGAAATCGTCACCAAGCCCCAACTGCTGAACGCTTTGCTTCATAATTACCTTCAAAATATTATGGTAAGCGTATTGATCCATAGTTGATTCTATAAACACAATTTGATTAACTCTTTCTGCCGCCATACACCCCCAGAGCATCGCACCAACTTCATCATGTTTGACAGTTGGTATGAGATTTTCTTTTTCGAGGGCATTACTGCTTTTCCACCACACTAACTTTCTTCCTTTTATTTCAAATATGCAAATTTAACTTTCGTTAGAGAATAAGACATGTTTCCAAAACTCTGGAGGCTTGTTTATATATTCATTTGCGAAATCCACACATTTCTTCCTTGTTACTTCCGAAATGTATACATAGCTTCTTACGTGCTATACGTGGGCGATATCCATCTCTCTTTAGTATTTTTCGTATGGTATCCTCGTGGAGAACCTTGCCAAAAGAATCTTTTATATTTCTACTAATTTGAGAAGCAGTTACACGAGGATTATTTTTAACTGACTGCAATACGTTTCATTTTTCGCGTTCAGTCAGTATGAAGGGTCGACCATAACGAGGCTTTGACACCATCGAACCATT
Organism: Oxycera nigricornis; assembly: GCA_963942545.1. NCBI lineage: Eukaryota > Metazoa > Arthropoda > Insecta > Diptera > Stratiomyidae > Oxycera > Oxycera nigricornis. Next base: position 92,955,576 of record OZ012659.1, read on the forward strand.
TGTATGAAATGTAAATGGACAGAAAAATCAGTTCTGTCTATTATTTGACCATTTTCGCGGAAATTTTTCCCTTCACTCCTAAGTTTCAGCATAATTTTCCTCTCATTAGCACTGATTTCGTTCATTTTGGGCGCCATCTTGTATTCTAGTGCACAAAAAATTTAAAATAACTGCACTCACTTTTAAAACTATCACAAATCAAAGTAGAACTATTACCGGATCTAAATACATATGTACATATGTATGTCACTGCATAACAAGGGGAACCCCACGCAACGAGAAGCGTGATTTGGTTGATGGAAGGTATTTTTTTACAAACAGCAGCATGAAGTGAATCAAATCAAATCCTCTGTTATTTTTAGAGTCTCGTAACATTTTGCTATCATCTTCTTCAACACGGCATTATTATTTTCTAAGCTCAATGATCCTTGCGTAGTACGTGCCAATGTTTCGTATAAATTGGCATTCTTCATTCATTTTCATCTAAATAACGTGATTCTAAACCCATAACTGATTTTGCCACACACAAAATAAATTCACAGGAACAACTACTAATTAATCACCCAAAAAATAGTGGTACTGGACTTCAATCATGGATTAACACCTGGTGTTGAAATTGTACAAATGTGTGTGTCGGAAGCACATCAAATGCACCTTTGCGGTTATTTTTAATATAAACAAATTAATATTTTGAGTAGATTCCAGTAAAGAATGAAATGTTGTGAAATATGTTTGAGCAATGCGAAAAACAGTACTTTAACGTTGTTGGACACGATTGAATCAGATATTTTCATTGAAAATGAACAATTAATTATGCGAAACAACAAATTTTGATAGCGGATAATGTGAATTTTCCAAAACAGAAAGATAATGATTGATACTGCACTTTGTTTACTTTCCGCGTTTCATACGAAAATGGGTGAGAAGACATTTGAAGTATATTATTTAAGGATTTACATTAAATCAAATTGGCTGTGAGTTTCTTATTAAAAAATGAATTAAAAAAAATCTGAGTGGATTCTTTTTAAAATCGCTATTTATAGAAAATTTAAGAACAATTTTTAATCTTCTAGTGATAGTACTCTTTCTGATTATTTTTCAAAAAAATAATTCCAGTCGAATGGCTACCGTGACTTGCTTCGCAATAGTTCAGGCTCTTTCTAAAATGTTTCTAATTACGAAATTTAGATGACGCGAAGTTGGCAGTCCGTGTAAAAAGGTTCTATCTAGATTAATTTATAGGACGTTTTAACTTCTTCCGGATAAGTTGGTAAAATGTAGATAGAACCTGTTTAGAGGAGCTCTTATATTGTTTGTGGCCCTATTCTAAGAAAAGCTCGATTTATGTCTTGTTTATGTGCGTCAATTGATTTTGGATCATTGGAATAGCAACTTTCCACAACATTTTTCATATAAAAATAATGGGCGTCAAATTTCACTTAAGAAGCTAATGGGACTTCTTTTAGACTGAAAATTTTGCTCAACTTTTGCAAAGTTTCTGTATTTGTGTAGAGATTTATTTTGCACCAAAAGAAATCACCGGAAGTAAGGTGTCTTTTAGACAATTCTTCATCGCATCGTTCCTCACAAGAACTAATAACCAATAAGCTTTTACAATGTAAAACTTAGGTACTGTTTTCAAAGTCGAAACAATACGCACTTTAAAAATGAACCAACAATTAACGCTCTTTTTATATGTATTAATTTTACCACTCATGTTGTATGACATCACCGTTGCCAGATATTTTTTTTGGCAAAGTAGGATTTTGAACATTTTTGAATAAAGGCGGGATTTTTTCGTCGATGGCATGACTATTTTAAATTCACTTAAAAAACGCGTTCGGGAAAGCAGTTTGATGTTGGGATACTTAATAAGAAGGACACTTGTTTAAACATATTCCTGGCATCATTTTTTAGAAACTGTTTAACGAGCTAGTGCCATTTCTGTACCGTGGGATACGTTCAAGGATATTTTCAACAAATTAAATACTTCATATAAGTTATCTACTGAAATATTGCCTGTCAAGTTTGATAATGTTACCCGCGCCTCCGACGCGCGGCGCACTGTCAAGTGATCCCCGAAAAAGGGACTAAGCTTGCCCCGCGCGGGACATTTAATTTTGATTTCAAAATAGGGGCGTCTGGCAACGCTGTATGACATGCTACCATTGGTATAGATTTTTAAGAAAATTTTGAAGGTTTATTTTACAATAATCAACTTCATAGAGACTAGGTACATCATATTTGGCTAGGTAGGTTAGGTTGGTTGTAGCAGTAGGCTTCTTATTTGGCACTTAAATTGCCAATATGTTCCTTTACAAAACCAACGCGTTGCAGTCGATTATTGTCAGGTTTTTAGTAGTTTTTTGCATGCTATGATATTCAGCCTTTTTATGGATTTTTTTCTCAGTTCAAGAATGTAATATTTAGTAATTGTTCCTGACGATAGTCGATATCCTGTTATTTATGGATTCTGCTTCCTAGATTGATTTCTCTGGAAAGTTTTGCCATGTGACCGAATTTTGGCTTTCTAATCAGAACTTCCGAGGATTTAAAGTTATTGGTAACCGTTTGAAATTGAGAACAACTGTCTTTCTATTATTTGTGCTATATTTATGTAACTTTTACAATCCTTGTTAATTTTTACTCTTATTTTCCGCTCATAAATTTTCATTTGCCTTTCACAATCAGCAAAAATCTTCTGGACTACGGAATTTACTAATAAAACAACTAAAGATAATCGCCCATTGATAAATAGTCGAACTGACTGTCCAAAGAATGTACGGAGCTGCAATAAATAACCGGGACTTCCCTCAATTCGAATTGAGCATTAGCTTTTTGCTACATGTTTTTCGGCAATTTTTTAGAGACAAATTATTACCTATTACTCTGCCGTCCTAAGTCAAAATGTCGTAACTCATATGTGAGATGCGATATTGTTGGCTTAGGACGGCAGCTATATTTCAATCCTTTTTTTAAAATCAGAGCTGCAGATTTTTATAGGAAACCTTTTTGAAAAATGTTAACTGAATAGGCAAAAGAAATCTGAAAATTGCTTGTCATTTTTGCTATAGATATGTAGATAGTTTTTTTGGCTATCCAATCCACTGTAGTCTATAGACATGTAACACCACAGATTCTAAAAAATATATTTTAGCCGATATATATAATGTTTTAGTCGAGATTGCCGGTCGGTGTCTGCACGGAGACGCTAGATATGAATTTATTGGTAAATAGTGTAGGCAATTATTATTACCATGTCTGCCACGCGCGGTGTTGGAAGATGTGAAAAGATCCTTCTAGCTTCGGGAGTATGCGCCAGTCGTTTGATTGTCAGTAATTGGGTTGCTGGTATTCCTCACAATAAAATGGATGGAATGGCGAACTCAAAAAGAAAAAAATACCATTGGATTTGGAGGAAATTCGCTTGTAACTTTGTCTTTGTATTTTTCTTTTATTTGCATTAAATACATCAATTATTGTTAGTTGCTTTGAAAAAGCAAGATTCAATAAATTGATGACAGTGAAACTTTTTAGTACAGCCGTTTTTTTAATGAAAACACTGCAAAATTTCAAAAATAAATTGTTTTTCGATCTGATTTGCACATTTAACAAGCAATGTTTCTACATATAAAATGCTTTAACAGTTCTGGTCAAATAAAATACAAGCTAGATCCACTAAGTTGCTCTAATGGGCTCTTATCATTATTTTTATTTTGAGGATAATTTTTATTACTATTGGTTTTAATATTTACAACTGTGTACAAATATGACCCGGAATTTTCAATTTAAATTTAGCGGGGTTTTTGATAGGGACAAATCTTTTATTTTTAATTTGGAAGGACTGTCACTGATATTTATGTCAAATTTCACGGCAATATCTTCATTAGTTGAGCAATGACGCTCATTTTCGTAAACAGCCAAAAGTAATTTTTTCGATTTTTACCATGTCCGAATTCAACAAAGAAGAAGGAAATTGTTCAGAGTGTTGCAAAAGACCTTCGGTGAATAGGCCATGTCTAAATCACAAGTGTATGAATAGATAAAATGTTCAACGAGGGTCGTGAAGGCGTTGAAGACGAACCACATCAAAGACGGCCAAGAACATCAACTGATGAACATCACGTCCCGCAAATCAAAGAATTGGTGCTGCAAAATCGTCGATTGACTAATAGAGAGCTTGCTGATGCTGTTGGAATTTCAAATGGGTCAGTCAACGCCATTCTAAAAGATGTTTTATGCCTCACAAGAGTCAAGTCGCGATTAGTGCCAAAAATGCTCAATTTCATGAAAAAATAGCGTCGTGTTGAAGTGTGTGAAATGATGCTTTCTGACTATCAGGATAAGCTGAAATGCATGATTACGGGAGATGAGACTTGGATCTATGCTTGCGACCCGGAAAGAACCGATCAATCAACCGAATATCGTCCCAAATGTGAGACAAGACCGAAAAGATCGCGCCAAAGTCGCTCAAAAATCAAGGTCATGTTGACAGTTTTCTTCGATTATCGTGGTGTGGTGCATTATGAATTCCTTCCAACCGGTCAAACTGTCAACAAGGAATACTATTTGAGTGTCATGCGTCGTTTACGTGAAGCTGTGCGTCTCAAAAGACCGGATTTATGGAGAGACAACTCTTTGTTTTTCCACCATGATAATACACCATCGCTCGTTTTTCGTGACTATTTCGTCAAAAATTCCATCCATATCGTTCCGCAACCACCGTATTCGCCTGATTTAGCACCGTGTGACTTCTGGTTATTCGCTAAGCTTAAGAGACCGCTCCGGGGACACCGTTTTGACACGATAGAAAAGATTGAAGACGAATCAAAGAAGGTATTGATGGCCATACCGAAGGAAGGCTTTTTCAAATGTTTTGATGAATGGAAAAACCGTTGGCTAAGTGTTTTGAAGCCGAAGGAGATGAAATTGTTTTTGAAGAATAAATAAAAGTTTTAAAAATGAGAACAAGATTCCGGGTCATATTTGTACACAGTATCGCGTGGACCTCAAGAGCCGCACTTCATGGCTTGAATTATATTTGAATGTCGTAAATAATCTTCCTAGTTAAAACAATATGACCTACTCAATTATTTGGAATCATTGATAAAGATAATCAATCCTAAGGCGAAGGATGTTGCCAATTCGGCCAGGGGGGGCCAAAATCATATGGAAGATATTGAAAAATAAATTGTGCGTATTTTCGTTGTGCTATCGCAGAGTAAAGTAATTACGAAAAGACGAGAATTTTTGGACTACTTCCAAAGAACATTGTTTCTTATTGTTGGTCGCCTCCCATACTCCATCATGACTATGGTAATTGAGTTCTTATTGCATGACACTGCTATTTATCCACGAAGAACACCATTGAATAAAGTCTTCTCAGCCCGGTTTCAATTAGTATAACGTGTGAAATTCGTATTGCATTGAATTTATCAGCCAAGCGTCGTCAACTTGAATGAATGCGTGAATTCTTCACGACACATCTTCATACTTTGTGCTGGCAGCATTTTATCTTATTGAATAATCAAATCTTTTTTTTAAAGTTAGCTTCAATCCCTTTGCTGCCGGTGGTATGCCAGGTTATTAACCGGCATTTTCCCATCGCGGCAGCCTCCCGTGCTGTACAAAGCCCTTCGTGTCGTCACACAAGTGCCGGCATATCTCGTGTGTAGGGAAATTAAAACATGAGCCCGTCAACAGTCGACAAAGAGCGTATGTGCTTCTTTGTACACACAACATACATAGAGGTGGTGTACGTATTGTAATTTGTTAGGATTTTCCTGTATGATCAAAGATTCTTTACATTCATTTGCTTTATTTACATGACGTCGGCATTGTCCGCCGCTCGCAGTCGTCGCCATCGTTCTCAGCTCGTGATTGTGAGAAAGCCGAGGCAGATGAATTTTTAAAATGACTGAAGAAAAAATCAAAGAAATGTAAATAATTGACGCGCTACTGTACACAATATTATGCTGCGGTAAATAATTCCTGTGACATTTTTCTCATATGTCAGTCATCTGAATTTTTTACTACATGTATGTCGAGATTTCTTACACGTACCACGGACGTACACACGAGATGTGATTTAATGAGAAAATATTTAGTTGAAAATCTACGTGAAGCGTTATAGTATTCTTTATTTTCTACCTTGACTTACGTAGTCTTCAAAACAAGCCGTGAGGTGCGACCCATGAGGTCCACACGGTCAACTTCCCAGTAATATCTAAAAAGATATTGAAAATATTAAACACAATAATAATTATGGAAATAATACTACTTCAAATAATAAAAATGTACTTCCCGTAAAAGTTATTGGAATGACTTAATATTAATCGTTTCATCTACGGGAGCGTCCATTGATTGAATATTCATCGGAGTGGGGACAGGTTACAAAGCAGTTTTTTCATTAAAGTTAAAACATGGTGCTGTGAAGACTATTGAAAATCTGCTCAAATTTTGCAAACATTAATAAACTTTGATTGACTTTACAACAATGTCTTTAGAATAAGAGATTTAAGGTATAATGATTGGAATGAACCCTTTTTACATGGTGACTTCGAATGATTTTTTATGTTTGTATAATTTTTTTTTTGTAATCATGAGAAAAGTTTCTGCTGGTTTCTCTACAAAAATTGATAAAATTTTATAAATTCTACAAACATTTATTATTACGATGTGCAAATCAGGTGAAAAATGAATTTTTCTATGAAAAAAACACTACTTTTCCAATTTTTTTCAATAAATTTAAAAAACCACTTTAAAGATTTTTTTAACATATAAAAACATCATAAAAATGTTGATACGCGTCGATTGACACCTTAATGATGGAAATATTATATTTAGTTCTCGAGATATAATGAATGACGTAAATGACCTTGAACGTTTAATGATTTTTTATTTTTTATTTTTTATTTAATTTTTTTTCATAATCATGAAAAAAACTTTTGCTGGTTTTTTCACAAAAACTATTTGGAGTATATAAATTATATAAACATTGATTACTTAGGTTTGAAAATTAGGTTAAAAATTTGATGTTTTTGAAAAAAACCTGATTTTTTGCACTTTTTTTAAAAAAATTAAAAAACGGCTCAAAGAATTTTTTTAAAAATTTGATAGAATCATATCAATGTTAAAACGCGTCGATTGACACCTTAATCATGAAAATCGCATGTTTGGTTCGTGAGATATAGCGCATAACATGGTTGACCTTCAAGGGGCGAAAACAGCAAACCCCCCTGACCGAAGTATCCCAAAAACTAATCAGCTCTCAAGATTGCAAAGACGCTTCGATTGACACCTCAACGAACTCGATATGACTTTGTTTACGTGAGTTATGCTCGTAGAAAAAAGTGTCCCGAACATACATACGTACGTACGTACATACACACACACACACACATACATCTCCCTTTCTAAAAACACTTTATATATACTCTATAGACCTCAAAACGTAAAGAAATGTTGAAAATTTCAATTTCGATTTTCGAGGCGATTACAAGAACTTCCCATATACTGGGAAGTTAAAAAAACTCACGGTTCAATAAATCTTATCAGTCTGAGCCACATAATTTTTTCAATTAAAATAAATACAAAATACCAATTTGGATAAGTTCCCACCATTAAACTGAACTCTTATTAGCACAATTTGGCGCCAGCGATGTATTTATTGAAGCATACTTATTGACGTGTGTTTTTATTGAAATATGCGTAACTAATGAAAAATGTGTCGCTGATGCGTTGAATCCTCTTGGCAAATCTTTCCGAGTATGGTTTCAATTTATAAAACACATAGTCACAAAATTGAAGGCACAAGCAATAATCATATATAAACTAGTGTCACTTTTTTATATTAAATTGTTGACTATCAATACAAAAATTAAGAAAAAATAATTAAATTAATTTTTTTGAAGAATTAAGTAACAAGAAAAAATTAACAAAAAAAATTCAAGGGACAAAATTGAAGGCTTAAAACTTCAAAATCACTAGAAAAATATGAAATAATTTATTATTAGTACTTACCAGGCGTGCAACCTTAAAACGGCTGTTTTTTTATTTAGCAAAACACAATAATTAACGCAGAAAAGTGAAAAATATTTTATTCGAAGTAATTGCCCTCGTTGGCTATATATTTTTCCCATCTTTGAGGAAGATTATGGATTCCACCCCAAAAGAATTCATCCCCTTTGGATAAGAACCACCCATCGAGCCATTTTTTAACATCTTCATAAGAATTGAAGTGTTGCTCAGCAAGCGCGTGTCCCATCGACGCAATCAAATGGTATTCGAAAGGGGGCAGATCTGGAGAGTAGGGCGGGTGGGGTAGCAACTCCCAGCCAAGTGCATCCAACGTATCTCGGACCAATCTTTCTGTGTGGGATGATGCATTGTCATGCTGGAAAGTGATACCCTCATGCCGATCCGCGTATTCCGGTCTTTTTTTGCACAATTCACGATCCAATTCGATGATTTGTTGTTGGTAGCGTTGAGTATTGATCGTTTCACCAGGTTTCAACAGTTCGTAGTAAACCACCCCCTTCTGGTCCCACCAAACACAGCATTGTCTTTTTCCCGAATCGATTTGGCCTAGCAGACGATGTTGAGGGTTCGCCGGGGCCTACCCACGATTTTTTGCGCTTAGGGTTTAATAAAAAAAGATCCATTTTTCATTGCCAGTGACGATTCGATGCAAGAAGGATTTTCTGTTGTGCCGATCAAGCAAGATTTCGCACGTGTTCTGGCGTCGTTCCATCTGTCGGTCGTTCAATTGATTCCCGACCTTTTGGATCTTTCCCATAGCATGAAGCCGTTTCGAAATTGCTTGGCGGCTAACATTCAACTGCGCGGCAAGTTGTTTCTGCGATTGGGTGTCGTCTTCATCCTAGAAACCTTCCAATTCGGTGTCCTCAAAAACTTTTGGTCGATTTTCGCGCTTCTTGTCGGTGACGTTAAAAATTCCGTATTTGAATCGCCGAAACCACGCTCTGCTCTCTCTGAGTTGAGAGCATTGTCGCCATAGACCTCCACAAGAATTCTATGCGCTTCGGCGGCAGATTTCTTCCAATTGAAGAGGAAAAGCAGTGCTCCCCGCAAATGCTCTTTATCTGGCACAAAATTCGACATGTTTATCGAGATCAAAGGACACGTTATTGTTCGAAACTGCTGACTTTGTCTTTTGTTTACTAATGACAAAGATCAAAGCAATGTGAAAAAAATGGCGGGCAAGGTTGGCTCACGCCCCATGCGCGCGTACTGCCATCTATTAGAAAACGGCCATTTTAAGGTTGCACATCTGGTAGTTGGATATCCTTTGGCTTTGATTACTGCTTGTAGTCTTCTAGGCATACTTTCCGCTAACTTTGTTGTTATGGTTGGGCTAATATTTTACCATTTCCTTGTTATTATTGACTTCAGCTCGGATTTATTCGCAATTGAAAATTTCCGAATTTGTTGCTCAAGTACTGACCACAAATGTTCTATTGGGTTAAGGTCTGGTGACTGAGGCGGAGTTTTTAATTGTTGCGGCGTATTCTAAAGCAACCACATCTTGACAATATGTGCGGTGTGCTTGGGATCATTATCTTGTTGAAACCAAAACACATCCGATAGTCCTAATTTAATAGCACTTGATTTTAAAGTCCTTTTCAGAATATTGAGGTATTTAAATTCGTTCATAGTGGTCTCAACAAATTCCATTTTGCCGACTCCTCCTGCAGACATGCAGCTCCAAACCATCAGATTACCTCCTCCATGTTTTACGATTCCGTACAAATTATCTTTCTTTAGCTCATTATTCGCTTTCCTCCAAACTATTTGTGTGCCATCAGAGCCAAATAGGTTGAACTTACTTTCATCACTGAATATTATGTTTTTCCAGGAATCTGGAGACTCATTTTCGTAAGTTTTCGCAAACTGTATCCGTTTTTTTCTATGTGCTTCTGATATAACTAACTTTTTACGGACTATTCTTCCATATAAACCATGGTTTCGCAATGTTTTTCTAATACTTTCCTTGGATATCGGTTTTTGGATCACATGAGAAACTTCAGCCCTCAAATTATTAACCGGCTTCTTTGGACATTTTTCTATTTCCCGTCGAATGTATTGCTCATATTTAGCTGACAGTAATTTTTTTCGTCAGCGTCCCGTTTTATTAATTAAAGTTCCGTCATTTTTCCATTTGTTGACTACAGTTCTTACTGAAGAAAATGATCTCCCAACTACTTTCCCTACTTCCCGATATGTTTTACCTTGACAAACAAGCTTAATAACAATCTTCCATTCCGCAACTGTGATTTTTTAACTTCCCAGTATATGGGAAGTTCTTGTAATCGCCTCGAAAATCGAAATTGAAATTTTTAACTTTTCTTTACGTTTTGAGGTATATAGAGTATATATAAAGTGTTTTTAGAAAGAAGTATGTATGTGTGTGTGTGTGTGTACGTACGTGCGTTCGCGGGCAGTTTTTCCACGAGCATAACTCACGTAAACAAAGTCGTATCGACTTTGCTGAGGTGTCAATCGAAGCGTCTTTGCAATCTTAAGAGCTGATTAGTTTTTGGGACACTTCGGTCGGGGGTGTTTGCTGTTTTCACCCCTTGAAGGTCAACCATGTTATGCGCTATATCTCACGAACTAAACATGCGATTTTCATCATTAAGGTGTCAATCGACGGGTATTAACAGTTTTATGAATCTGTCAAATTTTTAAAAAAATCGTTGAAACCGTTTTTTAATTTTTTTAAAAAAAGTGCAAAAAATTAGGGTTTTTTCAAAAACACAAAATTTTTAACCTGATTTTCAAACCTAAGTAATCAATGTTTATATTATTTATATACTCCAAATAGTTCTTGTGAAAAAATCAGCAAATTTCTTTTTCATGTTTACAAAAAAAAAATTAAATAAAAAATAAAAAATCATTAAACATTCAAGGTCATTTACGTCATTCATTATATCTCGAGAACCAAATATAATCTTTCCATCATTAAGGTGTCAATCGACGCGTATCAACATTTTTATGATGTTTTTATATTTTAAAAAAATTGTTAAAGCGTTTTTTACGATTTATTAATTTTTTTTTAGAAAAGTAGTGTTTTTTTCATAAAAAATGTCATTTTTAACCTGATTTGCACATCGTAATACTAAATGTTTATAGAATTTATAAAATTTTATCAATTTTTGTAGAGAAACCAGCAAAAACTTTTCTCATGATTACAACCAAATTAAATTAAAAATAAAAAATCATTCAAAGTCACCATGTAAAAAGGGTTTATTCGAATCATTATACCTTAAATCTCTTATTCTAAAGACATTGTTGGATAGTCAATCAAAGTTTATTAATATTTGCAAAATTTGAGCAGATTTTCAATAGTCTTCACAGCACCATGTTTAACTTTAATGAAAAAACTGCTTTGTAACCTGTCCCCCCTCCGATTGATCCGCGTGAATAATCAATGAAACCAATGCACCAAAATCCTTACGTAATCAATTGACCCTCCCGTAGATATTACGATTAATATTAAATCATTCCAATAATTTTTATGAGAGGTACATTTTTATTATTTGAAGTAATATTATTTCCATAACTTTTATTGTGTTTAATATTTTTAATATCTATGTAGATATTACTGGGAAGTTGACAGCGTGGACCTCATGGGTCGCACCTCACGGCTTGTTTTCTCCGTTTATCCATTTCGGTTGTTTGGGTATTTATTTTTGTAAAAGTATTTAATTTTTTTTTTTTTAAGAAAAAAAAACACACTTAGGTCAACTAGTCACTAGCGTTCACCATCAATATTTGTAAAGAATGAAAAGTAATTGCATCATCAAATTCTAAGAAATATCTTGTTAGATGCACTTGTGCCTTCAATTTTGTGTAGCTCGTAAGTGGTACAGTTGACATCAAAATAGCAAAATCTGTGATACATTCTATTTTTTGGCATTAATTTTGTGTACATTATAAAAAAGATTACGCACTTATGAAATAAAATACCAATTCGATAAATTTACTACAATTGTAGTAACATTGAATAATATTTTGGCATTTATATGGTTGTGCCATCAAGTTTAAGACTCAAGACTATGTGTAGATGTTAATTTTTTTTTACTTTGGCTTAGTCTGATTTTTCTGCTACATTTTTCAAACCTTACCATCCCGTCCCGTTGAGTAGTATTTCGCGTATTATACGCTATGATTTCTGTTAGAACCAGTTAATAGGGTAGTAAATATCCAACTCTTTTGCAATTACGAACCATCTGACGTAGGGTGAGGTAGTAAAGATAAAATTTGACGAGTTTCATCTAAATATAGACGATGGCAGCGAACTCTCTCACGATGCTTATCTGCATCGAATGTGATATGAGTCTGAAGCTGAAGCAGTTTTTCTTCAAATCATCTTCGTAAATGCAATCGTAAATTGTTCTCGTTAAATGTTGCCAGTTGAAATCATTCCGTAAACAGTGAATTTTAGTAGGCTTTTTGGTATTCACGAGCATTGCAGGCGCGATCAAACCAGGACCACCATCGTACAGGTTTCACAGCAGAATTTCTAATTCATTCATACTATGCCCGTTTCGCGTAGTTTTGAACGACGATGCAAAAACTCCCATAAACATAAAGAGAATGGGAAACGGAAACAGATAAAAGATATGTAGATAGTTTATCGCGTTTCATGTTGCTGCCAAACGTGAGTACGAAACTGCAACATTTTTTAGATTTCCTAATTCACTTCATCATACATAATTTCACCTCAGGAATGAAGACCAGCCTAATCCATGATGGTTGTCGATGGTACGTAGTACCATAAGAGATGGCCTGTGTTCGAGTTGGATTGAAGTCGGAGGGGCTTGGAGCGCGCCATGCAGAATCAACTTGCTGGATCGCAAAGAAACTGAGGCGCGCGGAACAGCAAAATCAAGCTGTTCTCCGTCAGTAAGACTAGCGCACATTCCTCGACTGATAATGCGTCGATGGCGTCAAATATGGCGACAGAGTCTTTGGATAAGATATTTGCTTCGTTGGTTGGCCAGCGTTGTTACTCCGTTTGGCGTTGCCAGCTTTAAAAGTGGGCGATGTAATCGTACACGAGTTACGGTATTGTCCTGGGATGAAGCTAGATAGAACCAATGCTAACCTTATTCCATACGCAAGAACTGTTGCACTTTTCCCACTGATTGGCAAAATGACGTAGAGCACGCTTCTTCAAGCAGAATAGTACTCATGGGATCGGTCATCTCTTTGAAAACCAAACGCATCTGGTAAGAGAGCATAAACATTGGCTGAGCCTTCTCATCCTCAAGCGACCTGGGAAACAAGTAGAGCTGGCCAACCCATTGAAACTTGTTCGACGCTCGCCAAGCAAGCATGAATGTCTTATACAGTTGAAAATTAGATTTTTTAATTCGCATTCCATTCGCATTTCTTGCCGACTAGGCGTACGTGTGTTTGTTGAGCGCAACGTAATAACCAGTGAATGTATACAATCATTTAGTAATAAGATCAGAAAACAAGCGAACATAACAAGTAATTGAACGCGCATAGCTTGGAAACTGATCGTTAGATGTCTAGCGAAGCGAGGCGGGGGAAGACACGCAAGAGCAAGTGAAGCACGGGCTGAGAGGCGTCAAACGGGACGGGGGAGGGTATCTTGAAGCAGGCGAAGCTATTTGGTCAAGTCGCGATATCTGAAAAGTTGCTGTTGACCACTCGCGTTCTGGTATGCGAAGGTCGAATGCTCGCGTTAATGCCAAACACAACAACAAAAATACTAAGAAGTCAACGCGAAATGCGCGCGCCAAGAGGCAGTGGAGGTACAATTGAAAAGATACCGGCGGCTGCTGACATATTTTGCATGTTTCCCCCCACTATTACCATCCGAAAACGTCCGCGTAGTCACTTGGTTACTATCTTTGGTATGCAAGAAACGCTAAAGTGGTTGAAGTTGTAGTCATCGCGGTACGCACTATACCTCAATGTCCAACACCCAGCTTGCAGATGGTTTCCGAAGCTGCTGCTCAATAACGTGAGTTTTTTTTCGCCTCAGTTGATCTTCATTGTTATGATTTTCAGTCGTTGCGAACGGCCAGCGTGTTGGCATGAAAGTTTTAGCAAACACTACCATCGGATGAAGCAATAGTTAACAATCAGCTGTACTCGAGGTTTCTTCACCGTTGCTTCGCGTAACTTTTCCACATTCGCGTACGATTATGAGAATATGTTGCTCGTAGTTGGTCATAGCTGCGGTGATAACTCTAAGGTGATAATGTTAAATCTGTACCCTATTTCCCTTTGCAAGGAAAAAGAAAGCAAAACAGTTTTTGTATAAAATATCGGTCAGTCATTTATATAGGCATCAAACTACTTCAGCACATATACAAATTGAATTGGTTTGAGAATACTTCATGGCTCTGATTGCTAGAAAATACAAAATATAGAAAACTTTGACTATCTATCTATAAACCTATGTATATTAGCTGTAAAAATTGAAAAAATGTGAAAAAGGACAATGCAAGAAAAATTGTCTTCATTGGCGCTCCGGCTCAAACCGAGCACTTACAAGGAGAGGCCCCGTCTTTTGTAGTCTCAGATTTGGATGAAATTTGGCACATAATAAGAAGACGTCAAGGATATTCGATCCTTAATATGCATGGATGTATGTGCGAATACAGTAGAATCTCGAAAAAGTTAACCGAAATGTCCCAAGGGTAATTAACTTCTTGGAACTATTAACTTTTCTAAGTGGTTTTCAAAATTGAAAAAAATACAACAATAACCATAGAGTTTTCGTAAATAACACGCTAAATTTATTTCAATGACTTAATTTCCATCATTACAAAAAAATTTGTACCGGCTGGTTTATGGTTCTCAGTCACTCTTGATCATTTTCGTGCGATATATTTATTTATTTTTGTGGAGTCGTTTGAAGAAGCAATCGAGACTTGTTTGTTTCTTTTCCTTTGTGTAATAGCTCTTGATCATTTTCGTACGCATATGGACAAGGTCTGCCACCTGATTTGCATCGTTATTGTTTTCAAACCATTTTATCAAGATATTGATGCTTTCAACTGCTTTCGAGAAGCTCACTTTTAGTTGTTGAATATCTTCCTCGATAATTGATCCGTCGTTATCATTATCGGAAACTTCGAAATCATCGTCATCTTCCGCAATTTGATCCTTGTTCCAATTTTCAATGATATCAATGCTGATGGCAACATTATCACCCAACTTCGACATCAACAATTGAACTTCTTGAAGTGTATCGTCGTAAGCACTATTTGATTTAATCAATTTAGACAACGGAATGTCGTCTTCACTATCGTATTGATAGGAGCCAAATTGCCCCTTTAGTGACCGAAAAAAGCGGTTGGTTTGAAAAATTCATACGCTCAGAAAAGTTAACTGAAAAGTTAACTTTTTAGAGCGGCACGTGGAAGCTGAAATTCTGTTAACTTAACCGAGCGATTAACTTTTACGCGAGTTAACTTTTTCGAGATTCTACTGTATATACAAGAGCTAGTCTACAGTGTGATTTCCTGGTTCGTTAGATAACTGTTAAGTAATAACGTCCCTAGTATCTACTAGGTAGCGACGGTGGGCGCCACCCTGGTTTATTGCTTTTTGCCAAGGTGACTATGAGACACGAAGAGGCCGCTAGGTTGATTCTAGGAACAAGGAATGATCTTGCCATCAACTACGTTTTGCTCGATTACAACCGTTTTTCACTATTCAACCGTTTAACAATGAGTTTTCAGTACAATTTATATACATATCTAAATGAACGGACAGTTTGATGATTTTTAAAAATAAATGTATTTGTAGGTGAACATTGCTGATTTACCTTAAACTAATTACATCCACAATAATTCAAAAAAAACAATACTCACCGGCGGTCGAACACACGACGATGGCAATTATTCAAAAAGAAAAACAATACCTCGACCGGGGATCGAACACAGACCCCTTGATCGCAAGCTAGTAGTGCTGCTACCTACACTGCACCCATTCTGTCAGATGCAAAAAGTTACTAATCGATAAGCGACGCTAAAAACTTTAGAGGCGTTTTTCTCAAAAAGGGAAGAGTGTTGCGGTCTAATATTTTAAGGATCGAATATCCTTGATGTCTTTTACTTATGTGCCAAATTTCATCTACATCTGAGACTACAAAGTCGGAGCCCCTCCTTGTTCGATAATGCCATGAAGGTTTGCTAACTCCTCGCTGGTATGACGTCCTATTGTCACCATTAGATACCAACTCTGCTTGATATCAAGCGAGCACCACGAGAAGGTGCAAGCGTATGGTCGAATGATTTATTCAAACGAAAAAGTCCTTTGGTCAATATCCTACCAATGAAATCTTTACATAAGAGGCATTTTAGCTGGGTTCATATATATTTTCGACTTTACACGTTGAAGATTGAAAGCTTCAAATTTCTTTTGAAGAAGAAAACATCGTTATCGATGCAAATAAACGTCTGTAGTATATTTACCAACAATATACCATATCACAAGTGACTTTTTCTATTGTAGAAAAGCTTTTCGAAGGGCTTAACCCATTCGCTGCCAAGCCCAAATCATATGAAGTGATTCCCGTTCCCAATTACATTTTAAGTGCTATTTTTTTTACCCAAGTTATGCTATTCCTTGGTGAAAGCTCATAAATTTATAATATATAATCAAAATCAAAGACGAGTATACTCGTCTCTGGCAATGGGAAGGAAACAGGACTCGATATCCTTTTCAGTATTTTTGCATTTTGTTTTCAGAAAAGCAGGACGAGTATACTCGTCTCGGCAATGCATAACACCCCGCCAAAGACGAGTATACTCGTTCTAGGCAATGAATAGATTAATGACTTTCGTGGTAATTTAACCTGCTTTTGCGTAGACTAAACCAACCAGCGAAAAATGATGTTACTCGAAAACAGTGAGAAGGCAAGGCCTAAGTTAGATGCAAACAAATTTGAGCATCCATTCTTTCAATCTGACAATAATGACTTTCTATTGTAATTTTTTTTATCGCGGGAATGTTTAGTGTACCACAAGTCTACGATACTGCCATTATGACCTATATTGGAAACAGTGATATTTTTGAATCTTTACCTTGCTGATTCTCAGAGTATCGACCTTGCACCAAATGTCCCAAGTTTCTGTAAAATTAAATGATTTTCATTGCTAACAGATACTCATTTGTCTCGTTTTCTTAACTTTCTAATTGGTGCAATCGATACCTCAAAATCTGCGACTAGTCTGCTCAATGTCGTAGTCAGATCTAAATTCAACTTTATTAGTTAGAGAAATTTGCGAATTCCTCTTGGAAAAATTTCCAATAAATTTCTATTCTGAATTTTACAAATCCTTTACGAATCGTTCATTCATAATGCGTCGAAAATTGCATATGCCGCTTTTGTTGCGCTTAATTGGGAGTTAAACTTTATATATTGATTGCCGTTTCAATCATTATAGAAAATGGCATCAGAGGGCCAAAGGGAAACTTTCGTATTCAGTAGAACTCAGAAATAACTGCGCTTTTTCGTCTTAAGTTCATATATGCAGAAAACCTGATGATACCTGGCAAGAAATACTGTTTGGGCTGAAGTAAAAAAATCTATGTATATATATATAATCAAATATTTTTATGAATTTACATTCATTTGCAAAATCTCGCAATTTTATCTCCTGGCTTTTGAGTTTTCGCTCTTAAAGTGCGATTAGATCCATACAAAGTCCTCGGCAATTCCTGAATGTTCACTAAAAGTCTAATGATTCGACAAATCATTTGAATAGGGCTGCTCAGTGTCATGCACAAATTAGTTGTTTATCAAGCTCCTTAAAAACCAGATAATAAATTTTTGGCAACCGTATATACGACGCAGAAACATGCACACTACGCCCGTACAGTCATCTTTTTCTAAAGACAAAAGCCATTCGCCAAGCTCAACGTCGCATGTGCTAATGGAGTTGAAATTCGAGATCGGGCGAAGGTATGGCCACTTTGATGTGTCTTAAAATACCGACAATCAATTAGATATCTGCACGCCAAATTTTTGGTTAGGCTATACCTGAAATAGGCAATCACATTCATAGGATTTCGGCATATTTTTGTGGAAGTTTTACAGAAGACATATGTGTGTAGGTGCAGTTTTATCACCGTTATTCGTGCCGTTGTGAGGCCTAAGCAATATTACCAAACAGGGCTCACAATGGAAAATTATAACATTCCTTGAAAATAAGTTAATATGTAGAAAGTATTAAAAGGCTTTTTTTTAACTGAATGCATAATATCTCAAAAATATTGGAGCAGAATTGACGAAGTTATGACTTATGATAAAATTCGCTTATGAACGTTTTATATCAGATGTTTTAGTGTTCAAAAATTTAAAGCGTTTTCCCCACAACTCACGTTTTCAAAGTCGATGCCCCTCATAACTTCAAAACTACTGCACCGATCCTTTTAAAATTTTGAACACTATCTCTGTACAAAATTCACAAGGTAACGCTGGAGAGCTTTTTTCAAATTTGTTAATAATTTTTATTTTACAATAAAGAAGTTAGCCAATTTTTTTCGCAAAAAATCGCGCTTTACCCTTCAAAGTGTTCCAAAAAAGTGAAAAATTGAAATTTCAAAAAAACCATCCCAGTGTTACCTGGGGAAAACTATTATCTAACGAATGAACTTTCATTTTTTGGTTTAAAATGATCCAGCACCAAGTTTTGAGGGACACCACAATTCTACTTTTTTCCGAGACACGTCCGAATAATTGCTACCATTGCCGTATTTTTTAATATTTCTTCATGAAAATTTTATACAATATTCCTCGAATGTCATACTTTAATGTACCATTGGTTTTAATACAGAGATTTTAACTG
The DNA here is from genome assembly GCA_963942545.1 of Oxycera nigricornis. Classification (NCBI taxonomy): domain Eukaryota; kingdom Metazoa; phylum Arthropoda; class Insecta; order Diptera; family Stratiomyidae; genus Oxycera; species Oxycera nigricornis. Next base: position 92,974,439 of record OZ012659.1, read on the forward strand.
TGTCGTCACAAAAAATTCACAAAAATGTGCCTTTTTTTTGTACGAATTGACCTTAACCTGTGTTATCACTTTCCAAATCAGTTTAAGGGGTTATACCTATGTGACTTAATTTTTTTTCCAATTTGTTTTTATTGGCTAAAAGTATGCTAACACATCCCTAGATTTGAAATCAAAAAGGTCCAAATACTAATATACTTCAGAAAATTTTTGAGAATCAATTTTCTGAAGCAACTCCAATGCTCGAAACACGTAAAATTTGCTCGCTTTATACTATATAGTAATTAATATACACTGTATAGGGCACGTTCCTTCGTAAACGACGCTAGGAGAGCTTCTGTTTACTCGATCGACTACACGCTGCATTTGAGGTTAAAGTACTATGTTTTGATTGATATTTTTACTGTTGTTTTGTATAAAAAATTGTTAGAAATGAGTAGTAAACTGTACAGTGGCCGTAAAGGCAGTAAAGCAAGTAGTTAATCGCAGAAGCGCAGCAAGATCAGCAACACGCGTTCGCCTAATCGCCATTCGTTTGAGACTCATTAGGATTGACTGCAGAACCTAATTTTTACAATTTCTGCTTAGAAATAGACGCCGAGCGAATAAAGGCTGCTGAGCGCTCAATTTCCGACGTTGCAAAAGAGGCGAGACGCGGCCTTTTAGCATCAAGAAAGGACGAGGAGGAGAAATCCACGGTCTTGGAAGGCCAACTGTATGGTGCTGGGATAGCAGAGTAAAGGTTAAAAAATTTCATCATCATCATCAATGGCGCACCAGCCCAAATCGAGCCTTGGCCTCCCGAAGACACTGCCTCCAACTGTCTCGGTCCAGCGACCGCGTCCTCCAATTAGCGAATCCCAGCAAGGATTCGCTGTCGTTGTCAACTGCATCCTCCCATCGTTTGCGTGGTTTTCCTGGTGGGCGGCTTCCTGTTGCTCGGCCTTTCATGGAGCGCTTGGGAATTCGCCTGTCATCCATACGCTCCACATGGCCAGCCCACTGAAGTCGTAGCAGTTTCGTCAGAATCGATACCGGTGGCTCGTCATAAAGAGCGTACAACTCATGGTTGTACCGGATTCGCCAGTCCGGTCCGTCCTTCACGGGCCCCAGAATCCGTCTCAAAATGCGGCGTTCGAAGACGTCAATCCTTTTTTCTGAGGCTTGAGTCAAAGTCCATGTTTCACATCCGTAAATCAATACAGGACGGATGATCGTTTTATAGACGCGCAGCTTATTTTTTCGGTGCACTTTGTTACGTTTAATCACCGAGAGGACTGAAAAGTATATTTTATTGGCTAGACCAATTCGCCGTTCAATTTCGTCTTTTTCATTCCCGTCTTTGGCGAGGTTGACACCAAGATAAATAAAAGAGTTAACGCTTTCCACACTGTAGTTATTTATCGTCATGTTTTGTCTATTGGTTAAAAAATTTGTATATAGTAAAATTTTGAAAATTCACAACTTTATAAGGTTTTGAAACTTCAAACGCGTTTATCTCGAAAGTGTATTTTTGAAATTTGCCGGAAACGAAACTCTTGCAGTTTTCATCCGAATGACTTGCCGTTATAACTGTAGCTTCTTGATATGATTATCTAGTGAAGTACACACGATTTTAGCGATTGGTTTTGTTTAAAAAAAGTTATAAACAATTGAAGTCATTTTTTTGGGTCGGAAATGTAATTTTTTTGTTAAATGGTTGCCATTTTGCGAAAAATCGATATTAAACTATTATCGTGTGTACTTCACTAGCAAAACTCATGGAGTTTATAAAAAAAAATTTATTGTTCCAAATGCAGATGGGGCTGAGAAACTTGTCCGGCCGCGGAACGTCTTTTGTAAATACTAGTGACTTTGAAGTGCACTACAGCCGCCATTTTGTATTGAATTTAAAATAATTTTTTTTTGCACTCCCGAAAAGTTGCCCTTTATATTGATATATTATTCATAAATGAAATTTTTTTTTGAAAATAGCTTGTTTTTTAACCTTCATATAGGTATAACCCCTTAAGTTGCTCATTGTTTACTAGATAAACCTCACTTAATATGTGTAAAGCTTCCCTTCACAATATAACACTCCCTAGCAAAATATTCAAATGTTACTATGCTTTGAGTATTCTCAATTGCTCTCATGAAATATATCATTTTCTCAAAGTAATCAAAAAATGTATGCACGAAGGAGTAATTCTTGGTGAAAATAAATGATTTTCATTGAAAATTTTGAAAGCATTTTCGAACTGTTGTCATAATCGAAAATTTTAATCATCCCGTTATACAATTTTCTTATAAACTGTTTAATTTGATTATGCATTCCTGGAAACTTATAAAAATATATTGAAAACTAACAAACCCTCCAGAAAACATAACTTTTCTATTTAATGCATTCAAATATTTTTTATCACTTTCCAAATCAGTATAAGCTAAAAATGTTGATATTCCAAAAATAAAATACAAAATAAACAGGGCATTTTCAAAATAAGAAAAGAGACATTTTTTGGCAAAACTCATTTATTTTGTTGGAAATAGTCTCCTTGACACTCTATACATGTCGAACGAGTATTTCAAGTCGCTTGTAGATATTTCCTTGAATATGTCTGTGCAATGCTTTTGAATGCACTTCACGCCGGCATAACGCTTTCATTCAATGAGCAAATGCATTTTCCCGAATAGACAAATTACACAATGCTAAATCAGGCGAATGCGGCGAGTGGTTGGTGGTTGAAAAACGATTTTTGTTCAACAAATCAATTACAAGTGTTGATGTATGAGTTGGCGCCTTATCCTGCAACAAGCAACAACATTCTTCTTCACGATGTGCTGGCCGAATATGCCGCACTAGACACTACAAAACACCAAGCATTATCCGTCTGGATCAGATGGAACGTACTCCTTTTGTATTATTCCTTTCGAATCATAAAAGCAAATCCATTGTCTTCATTTTTGATTTCTCCAAATTCCTTTTTTTCGGATTAGGCTTATTTTGATGCTTGGTTTCTGCATCTTATTGATAACATCACGTTTCTTTACCAGTCACAATGTTCTGCAAGAAGTTTCGGTAGTTTTTGACTCTCTGATGATGTCCTTCGAATATTGAAGACCGCGCAATTTTCTGTCATTAGTCGATTTCTAATCGTCCGATGGTCATGAAATTTTGAAAGAATGTTCCTTTTCAACTCAGACAATGGGATCTATTTGAAAAAAATCACGTTTGGTACTTTACCTGATAGACCTAGAAACCATATTTGAGTCCGGGAATTCGCCAAAATTGGCCTTGCCATTGATGGATCGCAAACCATTTAGTAGCTATTTCATCTTGTTCTCAAACTTAAAAAATGCCAAGGCTGTTTGGGAAAACTCAACAACAGATCTGCTACATAAAACAAACTGCGACGCCGAAAATAGCTCGGATAGAAAATGTTCACAGTCGCTGGTACTAGCCCGCATGTTGTCAGTGCTTCTACCTTCTTGGCGGCTCGCTCCGCGTGCTTCCAAGACCACTTGTAAATGGCCGATCAATGTTGACTTGCTGCGATCGGACAACATTCCAAAGGCATTTCTCACAGTGAAACACGCAATTATTGGCAACTGGAACCGCCTAACATGGCCCGTCCAATTTCTAATATAAATAATTCAGCGTCGGGCACCAGCACAGCGCGGTGTCGGATTTCTTCCAAAAAACACCAAAACATTTGGCTTTTTTTTTGGTGAAATTCGTGGTGATAATCGCGTCTGTTTTGCGAAATCGAAGTGCTTGTGGATCAGAACAACGGCAACACGGGCGCATCTCCTTCGTACAAATTGTAAGAAAATTTGAAATATGGCCTCTTAAGCGTTTATGAGCAAAGGTGGGCATTTCACAGTTCATAAATCATGCCGTCATTAGCATGGAATGCAGGTACAACTATTACATCGGAACGTCGGCAGTGGTGGAGGCAGCACATGGGTGTATTGGCCATGAGGAGGAGATAAGTAGCCTCTGGCCACATAGCTCCGCGGTGCTATACGCTAAATAGCTAGCTAACTAAAAATAGCCTCAGAAATCCCAAGAATTTCACAGTTGGTTGGCCGCGCTTCAATTATTCGAAATTATCGCTATAAATTTTTTTTTGGGCAGTTCAAGAGATACCGAAAATTTGAAATTGCATCTATAAATTCCATCATACGATAATGAAGTAGGCAAGAGGAATTCAATTAGGTAATACTCCCTTAATCATACTAAATAGAATACCGTTTAGGAAATACAATGGCGCCATGCTGCGAGGTTGCGCCTAAGTATGTCTGAATTCGTTCCATTTTTGAATAACATCCGTAAATAGTATCTTCCCTGCAATTATAGCTTAAGTGACTGCTCTTTGAGTAGCCCATAATAGGTGTTTTGCTTCAACACGTGTAGCAACCAAGTTCCTATTAAATATGTTTGACTTGGGTTGAATGCGTGAATCTCTTAATTTAAGAGGTTTTTTGAAACAACATCGTGTGTACGAAAATATAAGGCATTTGAGACGAGACGCAAAAAAGGAAGGTGTCAAGGCTTTTATTTCTTGTTTTCTCATTCGTGATAAGCGGTATGCTTACATTGGAAAATTACTTCCGCTGTTGGTTAACAAGTGCGTGGAAGCTTAAAATGAAAGTAATTAGCGCAAAATAAATCCATTTGAGAACCAGTCTCAAAAATTGCACATCAGGATGAAACGGCAAAACAGTCCACTGATTGCATTAGAGTGTGTTGCACACAAACGTATCGCCAAAAAAAGCATGAAAAACACTATGAATCGTTTGGATTAAAACTACATAGAAATTTATTTTTCGCCATTGTATCAATCTGGAATCCAGCCGCGGTTATTATCAATTATCACCTGACATTTTTTTGGTGCGACTCTGACTCAATTACTGTGCGTATTCCATAGTAAAACCTTGTCATATCCTTTTCAGGGCCCGCGTGAGCTGCTATGTGGTGGTTATATTTTTACCTTTTTTGTTCCTCCTTCAGTAGTGACCACAGATTTTCTATCGGGTTCGTATCTAGACGTTTTCTTCTTTCCAGCTGGTACAGAGACGACTCCGATGTTTAGGAACGTCGTTCTCTTCAAGGTATATAAACTAGACATGGTAAACCCGTGCGCAGCTTTTCTTCCGACTCGCTCGCACAGCGGGCTTTTCGTGCGCCATTTTGCCCAAAAAATTCGGGCTGCCAAATGAACAAAACATAGGGTGCACATCTGGCAAGGCGAACGAAAACGAGGCGCCACAATTCAAAATGTATAAATGGCGGAAACCGGCGGCGGATAGTCGGTGCATTGCGTGGGAAACGTGTAAACGAAAAACAAGTGAAGCGACGATGGTGACTTGCTCGGTGCGTGGGTGCAATAGCAGCAACAATAAAGCTTATTTCCAACATCATTGCCATTTTCCCTTTCCTACTGGGCGGAACATGTTTTCCAAAAGGTGTTGATGCTATTCCTACTGGGCACTTTTCGGCGACATGGGGCTTCAGTGACGTACATGCGCAGAAGTGAACGCATTTGGGAATCGGGAAGATGTTACCATGTCTAGTTTATATACCTTGGTTCTCTTGCAGAATTGAATCGCGATAGTCGGCTCCATATAAACCACAGTATATATAAGACCTAATCTGTTGTTACGTCATCCGACGCGGTGGGCGTGACCAAATATACCCAAGTGGAATTTCATTCTCACGTTGAATGAAGCCAGTTTTTCTTTTTCCGACTGGGAATGGAATTCTTGCGAATATGACATCGAACAAAAATTTTCGTAACTGTTATTGGCTTGACGATGAATGCGCTGAATGTGCTGAATGTCGAACAGTTACAATTCGTCTATTATTTTTAAAAATTGATTCAAATGTCTTGCGAACTAACTAGATGACAACAACTGACATTTATAGTCGATAAAAAAAATTTCGCCTCTTCAACTTAACGGCATGGAATTTCAAGACCAGCTTTGGTATGTAACATTAACTATTGCTTTTATGTCTAGTGTGAAATACATATTATTATAAGGTGAACAGGGATGCCCAAATATTCTCCAATCTATTTTCTAAACAGATTGGCAGCACTACTGGGCGTGTCTGTGCGATATTACGTCACTCGACACGCGATCCTAGGGCAACAAATCATACCTGGTCTGGTTTATTGACATACCTTGCGACCCAGTATGCAATTGAAGCCGTCAAACACGAAATTTCCTTTTAAGAAATGGTGCCATGTGCTTGCAAAAATTGACGTTTGCTAAGCACTGCCAGATTTGCAGAGGATAAAGCACTTTCGCGGACTTCAACACATGAGACATTTTTTCAGTCATTTTGGCTTTTTTTCTAAATCAATTTGTCAAAAGCAAATGGAATTTGTGTCAGCAAAGACGTTCCACCAATGTAATTCAATGAACCGAAGTTTCTGTGGTTTTTTTTGCAGGGGTAACATGAAAAAAGCATATACGAGGTCTGGCAGTGCCCCGACCAGTAACTAGCTGCTATTTTGTCATAAATGACATTAAACATATGTTGAATGACAACATATGATAAATGAAAATAAACATATGACTTTGTCCCGTAGAACCGCGAGCCGTACTTGATAGTGTGCCTTTATATGAACGATTACCTACTGGTTTATATCACAGTATAGATAGTACTGTGATATAAACTCAACAGATTTTAGTGTTAGCGTTTTTATAAAATTATTTCAGCATTCAGGGTTTTCGTAACTACGATTACCTTCCCGAATCCGCCTTTCCGAGAAGCATCAGTTGGGCACCTTTGCTGATTGTTTTACTGTACGCAGCAAAATTCTTTCACGATTTTTCGCCCTGGCTCTCTTCCAGTAATTACATAAAACAAATAAGATTATCGTAAAAATCACGTTGCCTCCAATCAAGGTCCGAATTTCGCTTTACCCAACTAAGTCTATTTTCGATATGCTTTTCGGTCAACAACGGCTTCGCAAGTGTACTTCTAATTTTGATGCCAGACTTTTGCAATCTTCGTCCTATCTTGCTAGTTGCTAAACTAACTTCTATGTTCAGCAGTTTCTGTCTCGCATCTCGTAGATTCAGTGCCATATGACCTTACCACTTTTTTTTATATTTCATAATTCTCTTTCACAATACATAATTATATTTCATAATGCTTTATCCCAAGGCTGAGGAGTTAAGCGAGCAGGGGGCAGAGTCCTTTACTTTTCAGCTTAAAACACTTTTGTTTTAAAAACTGGCAACTTTCTTCCAGAACGCAGTGATTGTTGTGTTCTAAAAGAATATAATGACCAAATATAGAGGCGAGCTTCAGAAGTATGTTTCTGATATAAGCATGATGTCAATCAGCTCAATTTTTGGATGCAACATTTCAACCAAAAAGATAGATTGTGATGGTGTCTCGTCTCCATTCGCCGAAAATAGGTTTTTATTTAAATATGATTAACGTTTGTTATATATGAATACTTGAAAATTAATCGCTCATCTGGTGTTATCCATTAACAACCATTTAGTCCAGTCAAAGCGTCCGAATTTTGACGTAAACCGTGCATTTTCAAAAGACAGAAAACTTTATATTGCAATGCATGGGCAATGGTATAGTTAGCTTAAGTTCAATTTCCTAGGGTCGCAGCTCATGGCCTCTGGGCTCCATCTTAAAAATCTCCGAAACCGTGTCTCCCACAAGAAATTTGTGTATGGCAAACTTGCGTAGAACATAATTGTTAGCAAGTCGTCAATACATTACTTTTACGTAGTGTCAATAATAAAAAAAATACAAGTCAAAAACCACACCCATAAAGGGGGGAACAATTTTCGGGCCCTGCAACTTTTTTAATATCACGTTTAACGCGAAACACGTTCGGATACTTTTGTAAGACAATTTTGCCACAAATCGTTTGCGGTATCGATTGTTTCCATCCCTGTACATTAACGGGAGTTATTTCATCCCAAAGGGGAGAAAGTCGCGTGAAAATTTCGTTTTTAGACCGAATAATCGGCTTTTGATGGTGAACCTCCCGTTGCGAAACTCGCGGAGCATTTTGGAAGGCAGCAAGTTTTTTGGCACAATGTGTAGTATGTCTTACGGTGAGCTTAAATTCAAGTTTCTGGGGTCGCAGCCCCAATCCTCTGGGCTCCTTCTTGGAAACAAAAAAGGTAGGACACCTCCATATCTCCGATGCCATGGCTCCCACAAGAAAGTTTAATATGGCAAACTTGTGAAGAATTTAATTTGCAGTAAATCATGCATACATCACTTTTACGTGGTTTTAACAATAAAAGAGTTACAAGCTCAAAACGACATCCAAAAGGGGGGCGACATCTTTCGAGCGCCACAGCTTCATTGTTTTCACTTTAACCCCAAAACACATTGAATATACCTTTAAGGCAATTTTGTCGCAAGTCGTTTGCGATATTGATTGTTTTAATCGCTGTACACTGGCGGGAGCTATTGCATCCCAAAGGGGTAAAACTCACGTGAAAAACGCGTTTTTAGGCCAAATAATCGGCTTCCGATGTTAAACCTTCCCATTGCAAAACTCACGGAGCATTTTAGTGGGCAGAATTTTGCAGCTCCAATCCCCTTGGCGCCATTTTGAGAACAAAAAAAGTGGGACGGCCCCATATCTCAGAAAGCACTGCTCCCACAAAAAAGTGTAATATGACAAACTTGTGTAAATATCAATTTGCAGTAAGTTGTGTATACATCATTTTCACGTGCTGTCAATATTAAAAGAGTAACACGCCAAAAACGACGGGGGGATCAATTTTTGGCGCGCCACAACTTCATTGTTGTCCCAATTACCGCGAAATTCGCTCGAAAATAACTTTTAGACAATTTTATCACCAAACGTTTGCGGTATTGCTTGTTTCGATTACTGTACCATGGCGAGAAGCCGATTATTTGGCCTAAAAATGCGTTTTTCACTTGAATTTCCCCCCTTTGGGTGACATAACAATTCACGGTAAAACTCCCATTTGACTGGACTAATTTTAATCCTAAGTCGATTATTGAATTTTGATGTTTTTCTTTTCTAATCATCTTCGATTGCTTCTTACTATAAAGATGTACATATAACAAAAATCATTGAGTCTCTGAAAATATGAATTGAAAATTCTTTGTACACATTGCAATGACCATGAACATGCCTTGTGATCCTATTCATGTAGGCCAATGATGGACCCTGTATTTTCACAGCTCTTCAATGCATTTCTTTTGTAGAAGTGAGTTTGATAACGTCCTTTTCTTGCGAACCTTTCGGAATTGCTTTGGTCAGCTTGATTTTATCATAGTTAACAAAGATTTTCTGCAACGCCTTGCATTAAGTGACTCTTCTCGGAAACATTTTGATGATTTATAATGTTTTGAATCCTTCCATGCGAATAATTTGCTGAACATCGCAACACATTCCATTTGCTTCGGAAAAATCGGCACCACGGTCAGACATATTCCATTTCGAGCGATCCTCATTAAAATTCGTTGGATTTCCTTCGCGTGGAAACCATTCGTTGCATATTATACAAAACCTATCGTCTGATAAACATTTGAATAAAATATGCAACTGCAATGTCTAAACGTGCGTCTCAATATTTAGTAAAGTCGTCAGGAAAAAATAAGCAGCTGCTGAAGCGAATCAAATTGTTGGACGTGTCCACCCCCTCCCAGTTCACGGACACCTTCGTCGATCGAGTGAACAATAGCCTTTTCCATTCAATGGTTTATTCATTAACTAAAAATTGCTGATGACAATTTCAACATTTTATCACGAACTATTTCGCTGACGATTATTAAATAGAACAAATAATGCTGGCCGATGCAAAAAAAATATCTTAATGCCATTGCCGGCTAAAGTGTCGTTGATTGCAGTTAGGAGCTTACTCGTAATTAATTGCTGCTGATTATGTGGCAATCAAATGTGTAATAGTTATGTCTGAATGGATTGTGAAGTGAATCGGATGGTTATGTGTGGTTGGAATCAATCTGTGACATTTGTTTCCATGTCATGATTCCATTCGTTCGAATAGCATGTGACAGACTGTGACTTCAGAAACTGTCGCGATTCGTTTGCCAATTGGCTTTGAAATTGACATCATGGAAGATAAGCAACGAATCATGTCAACATAATGTTGGAAAGTACATTTCAAACTGATGTATTTGATATTAATCGTATCTAAAGTGAACAAATTTGGCCTTAAAAATTAGAAAATGATTTGAAGAGCACATAATGCTCATTGACATTTCGTTGGTTTACCTCAAAAACTGACCAAATTATAAAATGCGAACATTGTTTTCAACTGATCAAAGCACAAAAAAGTGTTCCATATTTCATAGAAAAAAATTACCAGGTACATTTTTGACATTCAAATCGATGGGTTTTAAAGTTTTCGAAGGATTAACTTCAATAAAATGAAAACCTACAAAGCAGTTAAAGTTCAAAATTTGTTTTTCTTCGTAGTTGAATATTTCACCTAGTCAATTTCTGAAGTATATCGTCGATCTATTTAGTCACAGCACTAGAAATCATAAATCATTTGTCTAAGGGTTGTTAATCATTATCAGCTTGAAAAGGGAACAACAATTAACGTTCACTCTTCCCACGTACATATGCATAGGGTGGACCATTTGTACGCTGCTTTTCAAAGTGCGTGTCATTTCGACATTGACAATAATGATACATATGACATCTTGACAAACATATACAGTCAACGGCTGGAATGATACACTCATCGAAATAATTATATAGGCAATGTTTGTTTCGGTTTTAAAATTTTGATAACGGAATTTACTTCGAAACAGGTTTTTCATTTGTTGAATACTATGACAATGTTTAGTTTATTTTGTTATAAAATAAGCTTAAAATCCACGCTCTCACACAAAGAAAGAAGAATTCTCAACTTCTCTTTTATTTGCTGCGTAATATTTATATAGGCAGTTTAACAGTTGTGGTTGTTGTGTGAGCATTTCGTCACCAAAGACAAAAAACACGTAAACTTAAGTCAGTTGAAGGTATTATATCACAAATTACTACATTAAAAAATCAATCTTCACTTTTTAATTAGTATGCCCCGTGGAAAGGTATTATCTGAAGAGGAGAAGGGAAAAATCATTGCCTATAAAGATCTAGGGTTTTCAAATCGGCTAATCGCGAGGAAATTGCAGCGATCTGCTGGCGTGGTCAATGATTTCTGCAAAATTGGCAAAAAATATGGCACAATGAAACGTAAAGGACGAACATCGGCAATCACAGAACGTGATATAAGAGAAATAAAACGACTTGCTACTGGAGAATTTGTGCGGCAACTAAGGCAGGAGCTGGTGTTCGTCGAATGCAACAGATTTTAAAAGTAAATTTAAAGTTAACATATGACAATAAGTGTGGCAAACCTGCCCTAACTCAAAAGCATAAAAATGCAAGATTGCGATTTGCGGAAAAACATCGTTTTTGGGTCGATGAATGGAAAACGGTGATTTTTTCCGATGAAAAAAAATTCAATTTGGATGGCTCAAATGGTGTACACAAAGTGAAGTTCGAAAACGACGAAATTTTGGAGGTGGTTCGCTAATAGTTTGGGCTGGCATAAGCTATATGAAAACTACGCCAATTTGTTTTGTAACGATAAGAATGGATTCTGATTATTATGTACAGTTGCTTGATAATGTTCTTGTGACATTTTTGGAAGAAATGTCTACATCAGAATTCATTTTTGAGCAGGATAATGCGGCAATTCATGCTTCGCGCAAAACAAAATCGTTTTTAGAATCGCGTAGCATTCCAACTCTTGATTGGCCAGCAGTAAGTCCCGATCTAAACCCGATAGAGATCCTTTGGGCTAGATTTTCATCAAACGTTTATAACCACGGACGGCAATTTGATAGTGTAAAGGAGCTTAAATTGGCTATTCAAGAAGAGTACAACAAAATAGAGCCATCCTACATCCAAACGCTTATAGACTCTATGCCAAACCGTTTAAAAGAGGTGGTCAAGAATAGAGGGGGTCACACTTCATCTTAGTTTTATAATGTTTTCTTTTTTCTTCATGTCAGCAAAAGTGCCTTTGTATATATTTCGTACTAAGTTTTTTTTCTTCATAATTACTTTCAAAGTGCTAACTCAGGAACAAGTTATTTATCATTAACTTTAATTGTTTCTTCTTTTCAAATAAAATCCAATATATTTAAAGTGGAATGCTCTTAAGTTTTTGTTAAAATTGCAAAAAATGTACTGCCTATATAATTATTTCGCAGAGTGTATAGCAACATAAATTTAAAGTTAAGGGCATATGTTCAAAGTATTAATAAAAAGTATACAGAATATATAAAGTTTATGATGAAAATTCAATAAAGTCATTAAACATAACCGAAGTATACAACTACAGTGTAATCTTGAAAATGACAACTAACAAAAACACAGACTTGTCGTAATTTCCGAAATGTTGCAATTTTTGGGTCATGTTGTTATTTTTGTAAAGAAGAGCAGACACAATAACTAAATACAAAAAAATAATTTTAGTTTTATTTGAAACGAATAATCCAAAGGGAAAAAAATTCACACAACCTTTACGGTCGAAACATTTTAATATTTTTTTGTGCTTGGATTTTATTAAAGAAAAAAACAACCGTTGCCCGTTTTTGGCATTCGCATTGTTTTACAACAGCTGTCTCCTTCAACGTTGCAAAACGATTATGTCCTGTAGATCTTCATCATTTTGCTCAGGTCATTGAATACAAGTGTTTAAACTTCGTATCACCTCCTTACTTTTTACTCTAATATTTTTTACCCCACATTTATGCGACTTTATGTCATATACCTGTTGAAAGCAAATTTCGGGTTCGATTTCTTTTACCCTATCGTTAATGCAGGGTTGCCAAGTTGGGGGGGGGGGTTTCACCCCCATTTCGGGGTATTTTACATACCTTTGGGGAGAAATTGGGGGTCAGTTAATTATAATTTTATTTTGGGGGTGAAATGGGGGTTTTATCAAATTAATCATTTCTTTGCAAAATGTAATTTATGAATTCTGATTCACTTATTGCACACTAAAAATAATTTTTATTGTGCCATTCGAAGACTTCAAGTACATATTGGCATATCCAGCAAATTATCATTGATACCATGGAATTCATGAATGTGAGGCAGAAATTCCTGGGATTACCCTGATGGGCAAAATCAAACGACAAATGTAGGCAAACAGTGCAGTAAACTTGTTTTAGGTTTGTAGATAATGTGTTAATTTTACATATTTCAATAAATTACACATGAAACTCCAAAAATATATTAAAAGTTTTTCTTTAATTTCATTATGCTGCTACTTGTGTTAATTTTAAGTCTCGAAAGTATATTTGTTTTATTTTGACTATCACTATGAAATACAGATGAAAATTTACTTGTTACATATAGTTATTTGACAACAGTTTTTGCTAATTATCAATGTTTTTTGTATGAACTTTGTAAAAAAGAATGCTCTCAAATTATTTGGGTTTTTTTAAAAGAATTTCGTCCGATTTGGGGTTTTTTATTGAAGTTCAGAATGGTTATGCTGCACCCACAGAATAAATACCCTCTAAAAAGATCTAAAGCAAAATGAATTCAGACGATAAAGGTCATAAAATGTGCTTTGCGAATTCCAGCGGTGATTCTTCGAATAATCTGACTTCTGACCTCAACATCATACTATAGAGAGAACAACGCTCGGTGTGAATGTTCTTTTCGAAAGTTAATGAACTGTTGTGGTTAAATGAAAATGATGTTATATGTATTATTAATTTGATTTTTGAGAATCCAGGAATGCGAATGCGGAATCATCAAAAGCTTTCTATTTTTAACCAAGTCAGTGTAAATTCGCAAGGGCTAAAGCTAACTAAACATGATGCATTCATCAAATTGTTGGTTGTTCCAAAACACATGTCCGCCCTCAATTATTTTTAAAATAGTTGATTTGTCTTGATGCTCTAATATCTGTGGCTTCAATGAGAATTCGCGGAAAATTCCATTGATGGCACTTTTAAACGCTGAGATAATCATATCTACAATCTTTTTGATTGTCGCTGGCTTTTCTTCAGATGCTTTATAGATATTTTATAGCCAGCAATGAAAAATATCCACAACAATGTACCACTCCCGTTTATAGTGACTAAAACCAAGAATTTGATTCGTCGTTTTTTCCGCCAATCTCCAAATCAAATTAATACTGCTATTTCATACATATTTAAATAAGCAACTAAACTTTGAAAAGCGGTTTCATTTTTAATGCTGTCAGAAATGTTTAGTATTCTGAATATTTTACTATTTTATTAAGATCTTCACACGAGGCGCTCAACGAAAAAGCTGTTCGGAACGTATGTAGATGTGCAAAAGTCAAAAGAAATGAATGCGATCTTTTTTCGTCCATTTAGGAGATACGAAATGTATTTAATTTGAATGTGAATTTGTTGAAATAGCGATGCAAATGAGACAACGGCATAGACGAGATGATGATGACGACGACAACGACTCGAGGTGGACTGCGACACTCTTTTGAAAGGAATCTAAAAGAATATCGCTTGAAGCTAATGCGAAAGAAGGCGAAAAGTTGATATTCACTACATTTGGTGCGGCTAAGAACTGAAATTTACATAACAAAGTCATTAATTATGTGCTGTGTGAATATTCTTCAGACTTCTTAATTGAAAATCTACTTGGCTATGTAGATATTTTTTTTCATTCCGTTTGGAATGGGAGCATTATAAGAAGAGTGGATCAGAATATTTTTAGATTCTTTTGCGATGCTTGGAATTGAAAATGGATTCCAATAGAGAAACTAATGGCACCAATAGAATTAACTTTTGATGTTGCGTTAAAAAAATTGGCAAAAATCTATTTTAATAAGTTGTAGGATTGTGAAGAATCCAGAACTTGTTTAAATTATGAAAATATGTTAGATACAGTAGTTTAAGTTGGCAAATCCAATTCTCCAGGTTCATTTTTTCTCTCTCGAAAAAATAAAAGATTTAAGTGATACTGGAAGTTGATTTAAATGTCTTGAAAAACCTTAAAGCAATAATATTGGCTGCTACAGTGTTTATAGGAAATCAAAAACTTGAGTCATTTTTCTGAATTGAGAATCAGTGCGAAAGACTGACATAAAATGTAAACGACATGAAGAATCATTCTAATCGGAGTTAGAAGAGAAGTCCGAGTTTAAAAAAAGGTATACATTGTTTATTCGCCTTCCGTTCAAGTTTTTTTTGCATATGCTTGCATCAATTATCTTGAAACGGGTGCATTGCTCATCAGGGACATCCTGAAGCAGGATGTGAGATTTTTCGAATTCAACTTGTTATAAGCAGAAGATTCCGGTTACAAATCGAGTGCTTGGTCAGTTAACAAGAAGCTCGTCATCAACATTTAGAAAAATGATGACAAAGTCATCTTCTATGTAGTCAAAATCAAGCTTATTTCCTGAATGCGGTATAATTTTCCTGAATTTCAAAGAATGATTCAGCCAAAAAAAATATTTGCCGCTATGCATTCTAGTCAAATTTTATTTCAGATAAGTTTCATCATAGTTGATTTCAATTCTTTCTACGATTCACCTTTGTTTTCCATGACATCTTTGATGCTGTAATCTTTCCAAAAATTGCTGGAAGTCTCGCCTTCGGGATGATTAACAAGTTGCCGAAAATTTCTTCTTAAATAGTATCCTTTCAAATTTGCTTTTGTATTCCGATCTAATGACTGAATTTGGGGGTTTGTATTTATAGAAGCTGACTGAATTGTAACATCTAATGATTCAGGGAAATTTACCGAGTGTCTTGAAGCATTTTACAAAACAAGCCAAGCATTTTCGCTCGTCTTTTCACTATGCAAATATTTTTTTGTTTGACTTCAGATCAAAACCAATCTTCAAAAATAGTTTTGGCTAATCAATTTTTTTTGTTTGATCTCCAACTGAGTGATAATTGCTTTGATCCCACCCTTTTAAAGTCCTTTGATTACAATCATGAAATTTTCTGCAGCATTAGCGCAAAGGAAAAAAAGTCAGTCGTTCTTTAGAAACATATTCGGCATTTTCCTTTGAAACTAAACTTTTTCGAGGTAAGCATGGTTATCGGAAGGTGAAGGCTGATCCAAATTTCCTATTTTGTTCAAGATAGTGCACAAATGAGGAAGTTTCCGTTACTAGAAATTTGAAATTAAGCCCTCTATTAGCCCGCCTACACATTGCGGACAGAAACGTCGGCCTACCGAAATGTACGACGAACTTGTGCGTTAAGAAGTTTACCTTCATGAATCGGTTTTTGGCTTTTAAATATGTTTTCAGGTGACTTCGACCTATTTGGGTTGCAATAACTCCCGTTTGCGTGCACTGATTGCAACAAACGATATCGCAAACAACTTGTGACAAAATTGTGTTGAAGTAAACCTTCAAGGTTTTTCGCGATTAGAGTCAAAACAAGAATGTTGTGCGCCTGAACAATGATGTTCCCTTTTTCAGTGCCGCTTTTGGCGTATAAATGTTTTGTTATTGATGGCACGTGAAAAAAGCTGGTATAAGTTGCTGCAGATTAAATTTTACACTTATTTTCCATTAACAACATTTTTGTGGCATTGTAGTTGCTGAGATATCGAGGGAACCAGTTTAAGTTTTCCCTCTGCTTTTAAACATAGTTTGGCAACATCCGTCAGGCACACAAAAGGTTTATTTCTTCATGTTGGCTGTATCTAGGATCATTTTAAAAATATTTTATCCTGTAACAAATAAAACTAAGTAAATAATGTTTATTTGAGACCGGTTTCATAAAAATTGTCCATTGTCCATTTTTGACGTTGTCTCACTTTTACTCTTTTGTGTTGTCTAGGACACCACTCGGTTACATCTTCCGTGCATTTGTCTTTCTTGTTTCTTATATGGCCTGGCCATTTCAGTTTCTTGATACAGTAGGTAGCCTCCATAGTTTTGGTTTGGCTTCGTATGGATCTTAGTTTTATTTTAACTTTTGATGTTGATCATATTTCGCTCCATGCAGTGTTGAGAGGTATCTAGTTTATCAGCATCATAATATTGGAGAGTTTATTGGTAAAAAGGAGCCAACATCACTTTTTAGCGCGAATCCCAATTACATAATTGGTCAACGCGTTGTCTTGAAGATTTTCTGCATTCGGGTGTAGAAATTTTATACAAATATTACCCGAAGTATTTTTGAGCATTTGCTCAGCGGTAAATAAATTGAATAGTTTATTGTAGACATAAGCAATGTTCACAATCACACCTTCTTTAGCTGCAGCTGACACAATCAATGTACTTTCCACATTTTTCAACTCGCCATCATAATACAGAAGCCGTTTTGTATATGATGTTCATAATTCGGCTAAGGACTTGTATTTGACTACACAAGATTGAGTCGCTTCATTCCCTCGCCCATCAAAATCAATCTCTTCAATATTCGCTCGCCACTGTTGCATTTCGTTATCAATATTCTTGTTCTCAATTGATTTTATTATATAATCGCGAATTTCCCTTTCAAAAACTGATTCAAAAATTTTTATTTATTTTTATTCAATACGAATATTGCCAGCATAATTATTTCACTTTAGAATAAAAACATGACATTTTTTTCACGTAGCAGATAGCAGACTTCTAGTCAAGGAGTCCGCGGTTCAAATCCCATCACGAATTTTCAATTCATTAAAAAAGTATTATATATTCTGAGGTTGAATTTCTGTTCAATGGATGGCAGAACTGAAGCAGCTTGACTGGGCATTTGAAGATAGCACAATTACACCTTCCCCTTATCAACTCGTAATGAGGTAACGTGATAACATATCGCAATTATACACTAGCACATCGTCAGCAGAGCTCATCGTAGGCGTTTTTCATCGTTTCAAGATGGAACATTAGTAGGCTGCAGCCGTTTAGAAGATCCGTTACGAGTAGTATTTTCTACTTTCTTCGATTTAAGATCTCCTCTCAACTTGAACATCCAGGAAAGATTAACTGCTTGAATTGTCTAACGCCGGGTTGGGACATCCAATAATTATTTATCTTTTGATTAATCCAAATCTCAAGAGCAGAGGCAAGATGATCTTTGGCCCTGTAAATATACTCTCCTTTAAAAATTTTGTAAGAGATCAACATTTTCATTTCCAATGTGTCCTGGGATCCACGTCAGATAGACATCATTTCTCGCTGTCAGATCAGTTTGGAATCATTCGTGTAGGAGTTTAAAGCCTTTATCCCGATACCCTGTTTTGATGCACTTTTTGATGAAAAGGTGTACAGCTTATGTTTTCGCTGGCTTTCTTCGACAATAACTTATAACACAGTTTCGGTCATGCAGCAAGCGATTAGATTCGGTTGGGATATTTTTACCCCATATTGTTTTAGTGAGGTCATCTGCGTACCCTTGTAAATATCGCGGAATTTTGGTTTGTAAGTAGAACTGGTAACTCTTGAACAATCAAAGAACATAATAGGGGATATAATACTCACTTAGGGACATCCAATGTGTGTTATTGTTGTTGCTGTTAAATTTCCTAGTCTTGCTTTAGTTATACGATTTTTAAGCATAAAGTTGATCCATTTTATCATCGAGAGCTCAAAACTCTTGCGTTTTTCCGCTTCCTTGATAGAATGACTCTCCAGAAAATACGCGCATAAGAAATATCCACACGAAATTTGCATTTATTTGGAAAAAAAATAGTGTTGGCAGTGAAGGCACAATTATCGTAGGATATGAGTACAGTACGTTTAAATAGATTATCTCTCTGGTTTGCTAGAAATACTTATGAATATACGTTTAGCAATCTCGGAGCACTCTGTTGATGTCCGAAAATGAATTTGCATACTAAAAATTTCGCATAGATATCAAAACTGTAATAAGCCAATTTTAATGCAAGGCGTTACTAAACAAATTGACTTGTTGTAACAGATATACTGGGTCGAATAAAAAACATCGCATCACTTGAATCGCAAATCGTCAACGTGATAGGTTTTATGCTATTTTCGGAGGATCTCAGTTTTGTATGTTTCCAATGTCCAACTGAAACTAAATTATTTCCCATGCGAATAAATATGTGCCTGAAGCGAATCTAATGGTCCAAAATAATCCACATTATTTTGAATAAAATATACCCTAATGGATCAATGCACCCACCTTTTCTTTCAAAGTTTAGTGTAATAATATGCAAATTGACACATTCCCTTCTCTAGTCGTGAATAAATCTAACTTTTCAATCCGTTTTTTTTCAGGTATACAAAACCACAATCGTTCGCAGACTGCATCGGTGATGAACTGCCTTTGGGTTGGGAAGACGCGTACGATCCACAGATTGGCCGATATTACATCAATCACATTAGTCGTAAGTTTTATCAACTGTCCTTCAATCTGGTCGGCAATTAATTTGGATTGCTTTTATTTGGTTTTCGTAGAAACCACGCAGTTGGAGGATCCGCGACAAGAATGGAAAAGCGTTCAAGAGGCCATGCTTCGAGAATATCTTACCGCCGCGCAAGACGTTCTCGAGGCGAAGAGAGAAATCTACGATGTCAAGCAGCAAAGACTTTTGCTGGCACAGGACGAGTACAATCATCTCAATACATTAGCAGCTAGTCGAAGTAGTTGTAAGTGTATCAAAATTGTTGCATTGAACTGAAAGATTAACTGCTAATTGATTTCGTTTCAGTATACTCATCATCAAGTTCAATTAACACTAGGCACGATCCAGATCTGCTAAGGCAGGACCTGCTTATAGCGAAGGAACGTGTTCGAAGATTAAAACAGGAACTTCTCCATATTACTTCCGATATATCGTACACAGAAAGAGGAGTAGAAACTCTGTACAAGTAAGAATACTAACATTGATAAATCTATAGACTTGCATTAATTATATCTTTTCGCATTCTAGTGTTGAACAAAAACTTAGCGCTCGCGAAAACGGATGCTATGACATCTCCGAGGTCCAAGCGATCCGCGAAGAAATGCTCAAAGTCCAAAAGTCACTTGTGTCGGGCGAAAAAGTGCGCGAGGAGCTCATGCGAAGTTTGGTGCAAATTAAAAGTGAGCTCACGCGACAACAATTCTGCGAAGATAATGTGGAATTGACACCAGCGTATGGACTTGTAAACGATCGTGTGTGCGTTGCATCGCAGACAGATCTGTGCACAGACAATCTGAATAGCGGTGCTCAATTTGCTGAGATGGCGAAAACCAAATTGCAATATAGCGAGTGGCGAAAGCGAATTAAGCAACTGCAACAGCAATTAGCTGATCATGTCGAAAAGGTAAATAAGGATAGATTACCAAGCAAATATATTGCAAGTTCTTCAAGCACCTATTCCAAGAACAATTTAATCGACTCTTCTTTCCTCTTGTTGTCTATGCAAAGGTCTTATCACATTATTTGATAAAAATTTATCTTATTCCTTTCAGATTGAACCCGGTCAATTAGAATCTGACAAAGATCGGCTGTTGCTAATACAGGAAAAGGAAAAGCTTCTCAAAGAACTTCGCTCGATACCGATGAAGTCTAAATCAAACGAAGAAGTTCATTCAATACAACAAACCTGTAAAAAGCTAGAGGAGGACCTGAACAATGCTTATGAGGCTAACAATCAATGTGTTTTGAACCGATTAAGATTGCACGAAGACAAACAAATCCTCTTGGACAAATTGCAGGAAGCCTTAAAGTCTACAAAATTGCTGGAAGAACGATTGAAATCGTTCTCATCTGGAAGCACATTCTCCATTAGTAGTGGCTCAAGCTTGGGATCGTTGTCAACAGCTAGTAGCAAAAGTGCTCTTAGTTTTACCGACATTTATGGCGATCTGCTTGCTGTCGATCCCCATATTGATATTATGGACCTGCAACGACGGTCGCAAAGGGTCTCGCATCCCTCGGAAATATCGCTATCACCGCGAAGCAGCCTCTCCATGGAAACGCCACCCGCTTCGCCAATGAAATATGCTGACAGCCAGGCCAAAGATGAGCCCACCTATGCTAATTTCAGCAATGCAACACATCATGAACTTGATTCGACAGTTTTAGATTGCATGCGACTCGAGGAACGATTGCATGAGCTGGAAATGAAGCAACCGTTGAATTTGAATGCTCCACTCTCGCCGATATATGAGAAGCCATCGCTATTAGATTTGCCCCAGAACATTTTAAGTCGATCGTCGTCTGCCTCCAACACTCGTTCCGTGTCGGCTGCAGTCAGCAACGAGTCAGTAGCTGGAGATTCCGGCGTTTTTGAGGCATCTCGAGCCCACCTTTCGCAAAAAGAGCTGGCTCAGGTGAAAATTGGACTGAAATATCTTGCAAACGAATGCTCGTTGATGGTAATCATAGAGAGGGCCTGCAATCTGTCAGCTTTGACTTTGAATGAAAGTGGTGAAGTGTGAGTAGATTTTTTATATTATTACGCAATCATCTGGAATAATAATCTCTTCCTTTTTGAATAATAATGCTTTCATTTTAAATCTTAACGATTTATTTAAAATATTAATTAAACTCACGCATTTCATTTCTTATTACAGATATTTACGTGCTGCACTCTTACCATACTCACTGCAATCGATAAGAACAAAAAGCGTTGCGGACTTTGATCGACCGGTGTTTGGGGAAAGTTTTTCAGTGCCAATT
This sequence comes from Oxycera nigricornis, assembly GCA_963942545.1. Lineage (NCBI taxonomy): Eukaryota > Metazoa > Arthropoda > Insecta > Diptera > Stratiomyidae > Oxycera > Oxycera nigricornis. The sequence continues at coordinate 92,996,044 of OZ012659.1, forward strand.
TCGTTAAATAAGATATTAAGTAAAATCCTACAAATTTCGGTTGTAAGCGTATTGGGTCAACGAGAAGAAATAGTGGTAAGTAATTTAACGTTCTTTCGCTTTGATGTCTGTATTGTATTTCGTTGCCTTCTGTTGTTACATAAGACCTCTACCTGCTTCCTTCTTCACGCACAGCAGAAAAAAAGCCTTGATCGAAGCTGTTAGCATTTTGTGTAGAACTGCGTAATGTCTGCTTTGTAAAACTGCTAGCCACCAGTGATACTTAAGGTACAGGCCTGTAATTTCATAGTGCCTTCAGCGATGTTATAGTATAAACAGTAGCTGCTTATGTGCCTTGTAGTTGGTAAAGTCATTTGAAGTAAATATTAATTGTAGAGCTCATCAAATATTCCTGGCCACTTTTACGTCAGGAAGAGCTTATGATTTGTTTTTCTTGTATGTTTTAGTCGTTCTCAATTATGGAGTAAAGTAATTTAGTCAGAATTTTGTTAATAATCCCGAAACTCAAATTAGTTTCGATAATTTTTAAACTTTGAGCGTTCTTATTGACAAAACGACCGGAATAGATTTTGGGGCAACTCAAACACAATGAACTGATTGTTAGTCTTCTTTCAACAATGCAGAGCTTACAATTTATGTAACAGAGCGTATTTTAGAGACTCTGCTAGTTAAAAATTCTGTACTTCAGAATAACGCGTGGCGATACTACTTTCCGGTGTTTGAATTGCTCACCAAGTATGAACTCCACGATTTTGGTGCCGATTTTCACTAGCTCCAACTGTTCTTCATCAGACACCGCCCATATTATGTCATCTATATACGAGGGGTGATCAAAAAGTAATGAGAATCACAATAAAAGACGATGATGACAGTTACAAAAATAATTTATTTTTCTATATAGTCTCCTAACAAGGTCCATCTTTTTCCTAAACCCAGGATTCCCTGAGAATTTTTTTTTGTCTTGACCCTCCCAAAACGTCTCAACAGCGGCCATCACTTCATTATTGTCTTCAAATTTCTTACCTTGGAGGTGTTGCTTGAGACGAGGAAAGAGGGAGATGTCACTGGAAGCTAGATCTGGCGAATAGGGTGGGTGTTCCAGCAGTTCGAATCCCGTTTCTTTAATGGCAGCCATCGCAACTGCGGCTTTGTGAGCCGGAGCGTTATCTTGGTGAAACAACACTCCAGCTCGCAGTTTGCCGCGTTTTTTTGCCTTAATGACTTCCCGCATTCTTCGTATATTGTCCGCGTAGTAAGAGCCCGAAATAGTGACTCCCTTTTCCATATTCCACCGTAATTCTTCCTTCGGCGTCCCAAAAAACGGACGCTATAACCTTTCCCGCCGAACTTGACACTTTGAACTTCTTCGGTGTTGGTGAGAAGGCTCGCTTCCAAGTCATCGATTGTTGTTTGGTATCAGGATTAAAATGGTGGATCCAGGTCTCGTCCATGGTCACGAAACGTGACAGAAATTTTTTCCGATCTGCTTGGAACTTTTGGAGATTCATCCTTAATAATACAAGTCTTGACTTTTTCTTTTACCAAATTTTATTTTCTGCAAGTAGTAGCCGAAATATATATTTGAAAAGAAAATAAAATTTGGTAAAAGAAAAAGTCACGACTTGTATTATTAAACCAATTTACCAAAAAGCTCGAACAGACAACCGATTCATCCTTGAAATATCGACTCGTTTTTTCTTGTGCTCGTCGATTAACATTCGCGATAACCAACGCGCAGAGACCTTTTTCATCTGCAATTCGTCCACAAGGATTGTTCGAACGCTACCGTATGAGATCCCCGTGACCTCAGCTACATGTCTGACGGTCACTCTTCGATCTGCCAGCACAAAATTTTCGACCTTTTTCACGTTGTCTTCAGTGTGGGACGTAGATGGGCGTCCTAAGCGGTGCTCATCTTCAGTGGATGTTCTTCCCAGCTTAAACTCCTTGGCCCAGCGTGCAACTGTGGAATATGGACGGGCAGCGTTCCCCAATGTTTCCTCTAAGTCGCTGTGCATGTCTTTGGTAGACATTTTTTTTCAAACAGAGGTACTTAATGACTGCTGTAATTTCGTTTTTCTCCATTTTTATGTTATCTCTTCGCCGGTTCGTATTCAACTGAATGTCCCTCCCGTGAATCGTAGTCTATTTATATGATTTTTTCATGCTGACCTAGTAAGTCTATAAGCAAGCGAAAAAAAATTTTGTTGGATTTTTATGCGGACTGGAAATAACCGTTTCTGATTACTTTTTGATCACCCCTCGTACACGAGTCGAAATAAGTTATTTTTGTGAGTAGTGTATAGTAACGATTCCCAGTGAAAATTTGACGAATGTCTCGTTCCATGCCATGGGCACCTATTTGATTCTGTGTAGATACTTTTTTCAGTTTGCAGACTTGTTCAGGCTTTCCATCAAATTCAGCAGTCTTAACGTTCAGTTGTCTGAGACCTAAATTGATTGATTGAAACCTCACCTTGGAGCGCATCGTTTGATGACAAGTTTTGCTTTATGTTGCTCAATTTACCCGTGGACGCTTCGTTTGAATTTGAAGATCCAATTATAATGGATTGCACGCTTCTCCTCGGAATGATAAACGATTTCCCATGTGTAATTTTCGGTGATAAATTGTATTTTCTCTTTGATCACTCGCTCCCAGTTTTCTTTGTTGTTCCGAGTTTGTGTTGCCTTATAATTCTCTGGGACAACTTCGACGAATGACTGCAATAATGACGAACAAGAAATATGCATCCAAGTTATTCTACTCTGCTGACTTACCGGAGTACAGGAAAATGGATGCAAAGGTTTTCCTTGCAAGTGGAGGCTAAAAAACAAAAACGGTTTGATTCTTTAGTCGCTATATTTGCGTTGGAGCTCTTGTTTAGTTGAGGGTTTGTGCTCGACCTAGCAGCAATTCTGACATCTGTATGGAAAACTCAGCTTGTGATTTATTTTTGCCTTTTTTGGTTTTTTGTTGTTGCCTCTTTCAAGGCGCCTTCCACACGAATCCTTTTCCAAAAAGCTGTTAGCCGGGACGTAGTTGACTCGCTGTTCGATGAGATTTCAAAAATTCGACTGTTTTTGTATTCTCGTTTCCTCGTCCAACAACTGATGTTTCAAGAAAGCGGTCGTGACTATTGCGTCGAATTCGAGTAGCATTGTAAATAACAAATGAAAAACTACAATACAGTAGACTCCCGATCATCCACGATAATGGGTGGCTGAGCTTTCGTAGGTAATCCAAAAATGGCCTAAAATTTCCTGGGAAATGTTAAATTACAGTACATACATATTCATTGTGAATGGAAGTAGTCGTTTTTTTTTTGCATTCGATTCTTTCTTTACTATCAGATCACACAGCGTTGTATCCTGTTCACCTTCTAAGAAGTCTAATAGTATTTTTTCCATCGTCTGACCGCAAAAGACTTTCATCACGGTGGGAAGGCGCATTATCGAGGATAATAACAGCTGTTGGTGGGAGGTTCTTTGATTTTAAAAAAATCACAAACTTCAGGACAAAATTTCTTATCGAACCAATCTTGAAAAATTTGTTTGTTCATCCATTCAGTTTTCTGCCCATAGTTGTAAACCGGCAAATTTACCGCCCGTGTTCCTTTAAAAGATCGAGGTTTGTTAGCTTTCTCTATTACCAGAGGCTTAAGCTTATGTGTACCGTTGGCATTGGAGCAACACATCACGCACATCGTTCTTGTTCTGCAGCTAGTGTTTTGGATGGGAGATATTTCCAGTATAAGCCTGACGGGATTCCTAGTGCTCGCTGGTTGTTGAACCACTCCAATAAAGCTTTGTCCAGTTCATCGTATGTTGAGTTTTTCATTGTTTTTGCGTTTTTTCATAAAAGACGAGGAATCTGATGAAGCCGCAAATTTTAACAAATCTTCCTTTTGCTTGATTATACCGCGCACTGTTGCTTCGTGTACATTAAACTCACCGGTAATTGATTTGATCGGATGTCCTTTCTGAAACTTTCCGATACTTTCTAACTTTTTCTCAATAGGCAAAACAACTCTTTTCCGTTTTTCCATCTTGAACTTAAACTCGTCACTCGAAAACAAAACTACAGCAATAATTAAAGTACATAATTAAGCACTCAAACGTTACTCACATGGCAGTCAATGCGACAATCACTAGTGATGGGCAAGTAAATGAGAATTCATTTGAAAGAGCACTCTATCAAACGATTAATTATCAAGAACTATGTGCGACTCTTCTTGCCTTCCCCCACTATCACAACTCTCGTCTTTCCCGACTCCCAACTCGTCTTTTCATTCGATTCTTCAATTCTCAACTCATTTGATTCAATAACCAAGCGATTTTTCGATTCTTTTCTCTTGCTTTGAATTTTAATTGTTTTTTTTTTGCAATCGTGGTTAAGCCGCAACGTAGTTAATCCGCTCGTATATAATCGGGAGTCTACTGTATTACTATTTTAACTTATTTCTGGTTCCGAAATTAATGTCGTCGAAAGGTGGAACATGATATTATCAGTGCAATTTTTTTCCATTTACGCTCACTTGTCCCAAGTACAGAAACACATAAGCACGAGTGACAATTTCCGCAAAATATACTTCCTGTTTTTGTGTTCGGGAAGACTTCGCGCACACCACCTTAAAAGTAGATAACTATGTCCTAGTATACCTTTGCGATTTTGCTTTTAACATTTTTTTATATATCGGATAAGAAGATAATGCTCATCTAAGTTGTCCTGGATCTTAACTCTTGGATACTTCCATTGAAATTTCGTTTACAGTTGTACTTGCAAGACATCAATATTTAGCTCAATTTTCGTCGATCAAGTTTCGATTAGTGCTTTGAGCTCCATCTGATTATACCTCCTCCACTCTAGACATTTACACGTGATCGATAACGACGATAAGCAACGAAATTCACACTACACACGTGATGAGCATGAAAAGTGTTGCTTTTATATCAACCAGTCATTTCCTAAGTCATATAACGATAAATATTTGTGGATTATATCTGTCTGCAACTCTTACCAATTCATTCTTATCACTGATAAGGTAACCGAACTTCTAATCAAATAAATGGGCATAAAATCTAGATAGATGAACTCTACGTTAAAACGAAAATTCTATTTGATTAGAAGTTTGTGCTAAGTAAAAAACTTCAGATAACAAAAGCCGAAAATGTTAATTGACGTAATATATATGTGTGATTGAAATATCCAGTTTACTTGCGATCAAATCTAATTCCGGTCTATCTTTCATTATTATAGGGTACCGTCCAAATCAGTTTGGCCGAATTCAATGCAGAGGATAGCACGTTGAAATGGTACAACGTATTGAGCTCTAAGTTCATGCCGAATTTCGATCACCTAGAGGTGACTGGTGTGTGCAAAGAAGAGTCCTCGGACGAATCCACCATAATTTCTTCTCAGACGTCGACTCTAACGCGAAATCAATGCCCGCAAATTGATATGCAGGCGGAAATAGAAGAGGCATTCCAAGAACAAATGAATTTAAATGGAGATGAAGATGGCGATGATGACGGTGAGTAGTTTTTTGTGAGTACCCATATAATTAGAATTATTTTTATTGTGGCTACAGTTTTTTGCTGTGTTCACAATAGAGCCCACTTGCCAACATTTTTTTTATTGTTTCCATTATGATTTTTTATATTCTTAATATTTTTATTACAACTATTGTTGTTGTTATCTTGCAATAAACTTATTAGTGGGTTCCTCTCTTCGATTTAGTTTTAAGGCCAGTCCGACATACATACGTACGTAATGGTGGCCTAGTCGCGTATAACATATGACTCCGCAATGTTAGGGTAGGGTATTAGGTCTCGCGAGAAAGGTAGGGTGATCCCAAGGATTGTTTACTAGTGCGTCCAATATTTTGGTAGTATCAATCGTTTGTTTCGGGATTTGGTCCACGTTGAAATTAGTTAAAGTTGTGCTTTCGGGGAGGTCTTGATCGAGATTTTCAATCGGCATGCGCGGCAGATTCTAGTTTAGAGGACAGTAAGAGATATGTCCTTGGAATTTGATATTGTCAGATTCTTATTTTTGTTCAATTTCTCGGTATTTTCGTAATCGGGCATTATGAAGATTGAATCTCATGTAATGAGGCCAAGACTAGGGAAACGATCCACTATGTAACTCGCCGAACTGATCTGGTCTGCCCGCCTGCAGTTCCCAGTCTTCTAGAGGCCTATCTGTGAAGTCAATGAGAACATGAACATCTCTGAAGTCAATGAGATGAAAATTTTGTTGACTTGCAATTTCGTCGGATCATTTATCGTAAAAATATCATTTCATTACAGTCCAAACTTTGATTTGGCATATTCTGTAGACTGTAGAGCTTTTCAATGATACATTTCATCTTTTTGCAATTTACACAATAGCTTTTGGTTCACATTCACTGTTCTGCATGTTGTGATACAACACTTCATCGTATTGCAGTTTTTAACGGCGGTCGCAAACATTTCACAGCACTAAACTCCTACTTCGATTATCTTATCGCAGTCTATCGTATTCGGATTGTGTAGGCGTATCCCAATGCAATTCTTTATAAAGTTGGTGGTGGTCTCGACTATTTGAGAGAAGTGAATGAAAAGCTCTCGTATAAGCTAGAATGATGTTCTCTACTGATCAAGATTGATGGTGACTTATTGTCATTCGGTTTATTGGAGTGTTCTCGCTTAAGCCAGATTGATCACTCATGTTGTAATTATGATATCATTTTGATCGCTTACATGTTCAAATCCTTATCCAACGAAGACCCATAATTACTACTGCGGAAACAAACAATATTCTTTTTAAAAATGTATTTAATTTGAAAATGGAGTACGTCGACCTCAACTAATTGAATATTTCGATCAAAGTTCAAGAAAGGGTAAAAATAAAACTGAAATAATTTATTTAGCCTTTTTGAAAGAGTCATGTATGATAATTTCAACTGTAAAACTGTAAAATTCGTCTGATTTTTAAAAATATGATCCAAACGGGAAGTGTGGTTTCGGGGTGACGAATAACATCCTCTTCAAGTGCTGTCATTTACCATCCGCCACCAGACAGTACGACCACGGTTAGGCTTGTTAATGCCCGTTAAAGCTCGTTATATTTCAACTATTTTATTATTTGTATCCGCGAAATATAACGACTGTCAATTGGTTCGCATATATGCCTACGTCGCTATTCTATATTAGTCAGTTTATCATGGGTTAGAACCTCCTAGTCTAGTCAACAACTTCGTCTTCTAGTGTGCTTTTGGTTAGCAACTCACTTACACTATTATTGCACATTAATGGAGGTTCTTGTTTCCAGGTTGTGAGGTGCTAACCAAAAGCACACTAGAAGACGAAGTTGTTGACTAGACTAGGAGGTTTTAACCCATGATAAACTGACTAATGATCCAAACGTTTTCAAGCCAAGTACATATTACGTTCGCCACGCAGCGTGGCCGATCAAAAAAATGTCCTGAACAATACACGCTGGACGCGAGGATTATTCAACGCAAAATTCAGAGTTGTGCTGCCTTTGAAAATCCTCAACCACAGCCGGTACACCATGTAGGTAAACGATGACGGTTGAAAATTGAATATGCGTTGCGTACTTCATTCGTGTCACTAGGCAGGTCATTCATTAAGGTTAAAGAAAGTGAATTAAAAGCATACATATTGAATTTATTTAGGTTAGGGATAATGGATTAGATAAATAAGAAGGAAGTAATTTTGTTTGGAAGGGGTTTGAATTGTATTTAGGTACGATTCGATTCTAATTTCTTTCAAATGATAGTTTCAAATAATATCCAAATTTAGTTTAATATCTTATCTGTATATAAATTCTATAAAAGTGATGCTAACTTGTAAGTCTTAACCATTCTGGCTATGGCGACTCAAGACCTGTGGAGCTCGCTGACAGCGTCTTGCAATTTTAATGTAACGCTCACACTCTCAAAGTAAACTAAATACATAGTACCAACGAAATACAAACTCTCAATAGTCTCATTGTAGTAACTGCGACTAACATAGTTTTAGATGCCCGTTGCGGTGACTAAGAAGCACGAAAATGAAGCCAAAAACACTAAACTACACATGATGGCCATTTTTGTGTCGTGAGATTGTTGAAATTTAAAACTGAAGATTTTCAGAAAACGATTGTGAATTGACTAGCGGCAAGCAGGGAAAATTTAAAGATAATGGTTCGAGTCGGAAGAGGTTATCGAGGCGAATCTAGTTACAAGGGCTCAGAAGGTTCAACATATCGTAAGGATTCTAGTCAATACAATTTCAAAAGAGCTATAACAGTTCAAAAAAATCGTCGAGCTATTGCTACGATCGCATTTTTGAAAGCGGCTCTTCCAGGCACGATCGTGATGATGATTACAAAAGAACTTTTAGGCCTTCATTTCAGACTTTGACACGATATCGTTTGCCGGATCGTAAACGTTTCAGATATGAGGACTCACGATTAAGTTCAAGCTACACGTTGTCCTACCGACGAAACGACTTAGGTCGCAGTGGAAGCCAAACACCGCCGACGGCAGGCCCCATCGCCGTGAAGATTCATAGTCAAATCGGCACTCCATTGCCAGTGGCAGAATGGGTCCACCCAAAAGTTTAACCCGAATTGGAACGATGTTAAGAGAGAGAGAGAGAGAGATCGAACGCGGAAAATACAAATCGTCCAAACGACGAGCATCGGCTATCGCCATAATACCAGTGGGACGAAATGCAGCGGAACGAGTCCGGTGAACTTCATCAATGCGTTGATCGGTCATAGCAGCGAACGAAACCGATCAACGATATAAATGAAAGTGAATCCGGCGGAACGGTTCCCTTTTTTATAAATATAGGGCTTCATAAAGTATTCGTGAGCGTAAATAAGATTGTTGGCGTTTTTTGTTTGTTTGAGAACTAGCAGTAGTGAAGACAGCAGACTTCGACGGGTTCGCCGAAGTAATAAAGAAAAAATTCTTCGAACTCCGTTGACGTATTGAGGAAAGTGCAGCGGATTGAAAACGATAGCAACGTAATCTTAGGCTTAAGAGCAATTTGTAAAAAGATATTAAGGATATCATAGGGTGAACTAATGTAAAGAGAATTATTCCATTAAAGTTTTGAACTCGTAATTAGACTGTATGAAGCGTGGTAAAATTGCCTTCAGCTTTCCGCAGAACGTTGTGGTTCGACTCCTTTTTTGAGTTTGATGGTTTCGGCGCGGATCCAGTTTCCATTTCAGGGTTGGTGGTCAGGGCCGTCCCAGCGCAGAAACGGTTAGCGCTCCTTTTTATAATTTTATTCTCACGTCCTTCCCGCAAGTTACAGCCGGATGGGATAGCCCGAACCGTGGCCAAGATGGGCTGCGGCAAAAGTGCACGTAACACAAATATTTCATTGGTTTTTTACCAATCAATATTCCACTTTATAGTTTCATAGTTATTCTAAAACCCAAGTCAGAACATCGATACTTTTCGCATTACTGTTGCATCCCGGAAATTCATCCATCAAAATAATAACCGAGTGTGCTCCCAAAAATTTACGTATTATCACAGGATCACAGGAGGATGGCTATTCAGATGTGAACGAGTATAATTAATAACGAATTCGAATTCAAATACGTTACGTAAATTTCGGTATGATTAGTGCAAATCCTTTTTCATATAAATGATCAAATCCACTTCATTTTGAACTCATTGCTGCGGAATCGCGATCGCGTTGCCACTGTGTGAATTTAAGAAAAAAACATGTCTGAGTTTCGCGTAAAATAGAGATTCGTAAAAAATCTTTGATGGAAAAGAAAAGACGCGCGTATCAATTGATTGTTGAAAAAGGTTGTGTTGAGGAAAACGTACAGTTTAAAAAATGGAAAAGCTCCCATGAAGCTGGAAAAGGCAGATACACTAGAAATGACTGTTTCTCATCGGAAAGCATTGCATGACGAAAGGATAATCGTCCCGAAAGTGACCTCCACAACATCTGAAGTCGACCGAGTGGCAGAAACAAGTTATATTAGTCCCTTCAAAAAAATCAATGTGAAGTGTTTCCCTAAATTTCCGGATGATAGTAAAAGAATGTTTAAATTGAAAAATGCCTACGAAAAGCTGGACAATGTTCATCCTTGTACAGTGCGCGTAAAAAAGATTGCACATTTGAAAAATTTCTTATTATTTCCCGAACAACGGGATTCAGGTCAATTAGAAGTTCTACAAATTAGACGCGTAGACTAAAATATACATTTCTACCTGTAAATAAGTAAGGGTTTCTCAAAATTTGAGATTTTATGGCAAATTTAAAGACTTTTAGGTGCGTAAAAAAGATAGCACACCTGAATGAAATAATAAAATAAAAAAACCGAAGATTAGGTAATGCTATCTTTATTTGAACCTTATACTTATACTTAGATACTTAATACGTAGTTGAATCTCTATTAATTCAAACGTTCTTTGTGAAAGGCTTTTATATAGTTTTTTTTATGTATTTTCGGTAAATTCCACCCCAACATCTAATTATTGCAGTTTTCAGCTCATCTGCAGTTGCGTATTGTTTTCCTTCGGCGTAAATAAGCCGAGCCAGCTGTCCCCAACAATTTTCGATTATGTTGAGGTCGGGTGATCGTGCTGGCCAATCGAGAAGTTTGATTTCTTTCTCTTCGAAGAAAAATTTCACCCACCTGTCGGTGTGCACAGACGCATTATCCTGTTGAAAAATCGGCGAAGCATCTGCAATAGTCATTAGACCGTCCGATATTTGCTGTTCCAACAGCTGCACATTTTGCCACTGATGAATACTAATTCCGATCGACCGTTAAATCCGATAGTACCCCATATCATAACCGATCCTCTACCATGCCACCGCTTACTTAAAATTATTTCCTCCTTCCGAATGTCGTGGAAATAAAATCCGCAGCCATCTGGACCATCTAAATTAAATTTTTTTTCATCGGAAAATATCACACGTCTCCACTTTTTTTCCAATGAATATGGCGCGTGCAAAACGCCAAACGGTGCTTCTTGTGAAGAACGATTAATGGTGGTTTCCGCTTTAGATTCCGGCGTTGAATGAGTGACGACTTCTTAATGACGTTCTGTATGTTACGTACCTTCGTTTCAACGCTAGTTCGTCTGCCAATTTCCCTTGCGTTGAGAGAAGAATTCGAAGCCTCCTTCAAAATTCGACGCTCCTCGCGTTGTCATATCGCTCGCAGTAGACCTGGTGACTGTTCGCCCGTAATTCTCCGGATCCGCAATCAAGTTTGTTACAGCTTTTCAACTCCTTCCAACACTTCGTGCAATTTCCGCAATACTTTTCTTCTGTCACCGTAATTTCAAAATCGTATTAATTTCCGAGTGATTTAGTACTTTATCTTGTTCTATTTTCCTAAATGTTTGAACATTTTGTTTTTAAATGTGGTTATACACTCTGCCCTAAATGTCTATTATGTGGAAGCTACAATTTGTAAGCCGAAACTGAAGTGGCTTGGTGGAGGAAACCAAGCTAATTTAAGAGGCGAGCATTAGGTGCTATCTTTTTTTACGCACCTAAAAGTCAATAAATTCGCCATAAAATCTCAAATTTTTAGAAACCCTTCATTATTTTCCGGTAGAAATGTGTATTTTAGTCTACGCGTCTAATTTGTAGAACATCTAATTGACCTGCATCCCGTTGTTCAGGAAATATTAAGAAATTTTTCAGGTGTGCTATCTTTTTTACGCGCACTGTAGGAAACAAAAACCGACGTGGTATAAAAATCCTCTGAATTCACAAATCGTTGGATGCATGTTGGTCTCTTTTAGTATGGAGGAATGTTGTTGATCCATTTGATTTGGTTTTTGGTGGAATTTTTGTCAAGTTTAATGACAAATTGTATCGTTCATATTTTTCCACATGACCTAAATATTTATTTATTCGCTGTGTATGCATATAATAAATATTTCTCACTCATAACAAATAAATACTAAATTGCATCGTTGATTTTGTCAACACCACAATTTTAGTTTCTGTCCACGATCCTTAAAACCTTTTTATTAGTTTTTCTACAAAATTTAAAAATTGTCCAAAATTGACGCTTTTTCTTTGTTCGTTTTATTTCTGCAAACAACTTTTCAAAGCGATTTTCTATCAATAAAAACTGATTGCTTTACAAAAATCCACTTTTCGAAATCTATATCGCTAAAATTCAATAAAAAAAATCAGTATGAACATGTTGAAGAGGCGGATATGCCATTAAACAAAATTCGTCTCTCTAACGCGTATGCTCTACAAAGCAAATCGTGTGTTGTACGATAAAGATATCTTCGACTTTTTCCTTGTTTCGTTTAGTAAATTTAACAAATAAAATGCTAGACGTAAAGTTTACAAATTAAATCGTTTGTTGTATGACAAATCTAACTTCTTCTCTTTTTCGTTTCCTTTAGTAAATTTAACAAATAAAATGCTTGACGCCTATATGAAAAATGTACAATGTGAATATGTCGACAAGGAGACAAATACAGAATGTGCCTTTGCTCCCGAGAAATCGCGAACACGATATTTAGACGGCGCGTCGGCTGTTGCATCCACGTCAAAGGGTAGTGGAGCGTTTGGTGTTGGTGTCGGTTGCGATGAACGTCCTGTGAAGCGATCGCAAACATTTTCCCCGAGCGCAGCGGTAAGCAAAGGCCGCTACGTGTGCCGATTGAATCGTAGTGATTCGGACTCTGCCATGCATTTTGGGGTGACACCACATCATTTCCAACGGGGCGCCGTTGAACGGCGATCACTCCGATTCCACACAAAAGTTCCGAAATCAGTCACAAGTGAGTATCAACAGATTCTTTTATATTTTTTTAGGTCAAAATACTATTGTCTAGGATAATTCTTAATTCCTCAAGTTGAAAATTTTAGTTTTTACATTCGGTCTTGTTGTTTACCTTGCAGAATCGCATCATTCACATATTCCAAGAACTAGTTTAGATCTAGAACTCGATTTACAAGCGCAACACAGCAAATTAGATACTCTCAATGATGAAATTAAGAAACTGAAGAATCTGAAAGAAACGTAAGTATCTCTTATCTGCTTATGCTCGTTGTTGACATTTATTCAACGGCTGATTTTCCTTCATGAAAGTCCCTGAATATTTCTTTTTGAAATGGGAAAGTACAATATTCTGATCAAAAAAATTTCTTTGAAATTCAGGTTGGAACTCGCTCGAGATAATAAGGATAGCAAAATAGCTACATGGGCAATGGAAAATGAAGATTTCCAGCGACTAGTTGAGCGAGTGGATCCTGCCAATTCGCCAGAGGAGAAACAGCTGCAAAAGCTATTGCATAAAACATCTAAGGAAATATATAAGTTGCGGAAAACGAAAATAGTGAAAGGCGCGCCAGATTTGGTTTCGTTCAAGTAAGTTCTATAAAATTATTATCTTTGATATTGCATTTAGCCTAATATAATATCCAACTTTGAGTCGTAATTAACGTTAGATTGGGAGAAATTGCTGAATTTTCCCACGTATTTTCTTGTGAGAAATAAAAAGATCTTTATAGACACACCCCGAATGGCGGGCATTCGCTGCTTATATTTATCAAAATAATTAGTGCATTTTAATGAAAAATCTATTTAATTTTTCATCTGGAATTTTTAATTTTAATATCTACAGTTGAAAAGTCTGTTCAGATTGGTTAACTTCTTTCTAAATCAAGAGTTCTTAAATTCTTCGTGTTTTTTCGAGTGAGACTACACAGTCTATTTCACATAGCTTGCAATCAGGAATCTGTGAGCATCCGACCTAACAATATTCTGTAAATGAATGGGCTCTTCTCCAACGATGGTTTTATTATCATTTTTTTGAATTTTGCACTAAACTAGCTTCAATTGTTCCACCAATCCACAATACTGTACAGACTTCTTCATAACTTTATCACTTCATTTAACATGTCTTTTTTTGCTCTGCTACTGATATTGGCCTTTTTTCAAACTACGAATTCGAGCCTGCCGAACCTGTACCATAGCATAAATAAAAACTATCACTGATGCTGGAACGAACCGCCCGAACAGCTGTTATACAACCCTACTATGTGGAATTTTGCACGGATATTAGTGTCTCCAATTCGCACACGAATTTGATTGCGACGTGTATACGTATACGAATAACTGTCACACAATAGCGGCCTCGTCACAAATATACATTCATTACCATTTACACAATTACGCATGGGGAAATTTTCTTGCGCGTTTTCACCCAAATGTTCGGATTACAATGCGCGCTTCACTATTAAATAACACCACAAGTGAAGTTTGAATGCATGTAAATGATGGAGAGTGCTTACAAACGCAGCTTTGCGGTTAGTAGCGCTTGAAAGTTTGATTTAACTTGAAACTATATGGCGCTTCTTTTCGAAACGAGTTTCGTCCTCCTTTCTGTTCTATAAAAAAAAACAAATTCCCGAACAAAAGAACAGAAATGTTCGTAGAGTTTAACGTTGTTACATATCGAGGTGATTTAAAGTCACGGGCCTCTTCGCCCGCGGGTTTGTATTGGGTGATGCACACCCTCCCAACCATTGTGAGAGTATCAGTTTGCCTACTGAGTGCAGGCTCAGTGATCTTACTGATGAAAGTGAGGCATATCTATACCTTTGCCAATCTTTCGGCCTTTCGCAACTCCACGTTGAGCCACCAAAGATGCTGAAGAAATCCCCATACTCGGAAAAATATGGCGCGTCTTTGAGGGCTCTACCCGTGATATAGGTAGTAAACCACACCCCAACCTCTGAAGGGTTCTCACCGTTACCAGAGGGAATGTAAAACTTCCCGGCCGTCCGGTCCCCATGGTACCAGATTGACTCCCGGTAAGGCTTCGCAATCTTGAGCACCTCTCAAGCCCACTTCAGTTGTGTCCGACCGCAGACATTGGACCGATCACAAACCAAGGTACGCGGGGACGAGGCAAAGCATAGAACAGTAAAAATAGTACGTTTTTACGTTTGCCCATGAAAGAAGGAAGAGCCGAGGTTAGACTCGAAGTAGCGTATAGTTTAAATGTGGCACGAATTCAAGCACTCGTTTCAAATGCTACAAATACTGATGCGCCCATTGTCCCTGAAGCAGGGATAATTTTTGTGTCTTTTGTCTCATGATATATTTGAGAGTGTCCGTGCTATTTATTATCTATGCTATACATGTGTTTTTAAAGTGTGTTTACCTGTCGTGTGGAGTGTGTCCCATTTTGAGAAACGAGCCAAAATGAGCGACGCACTTCACTGAAGTGTACGTCTCACTAAATTCTGATGGAAATACTATAGTTGGCGAATGACAAGGTGGATTTAGTTTTGCCGGATCGACAACGTATCAGATATTCTCAGTAAAACAGATGCTAGAAAAGTGCTGGGTGTTATTGACGTGCACTCATTATTGGTAGGTTCCCAGTAGCATATGATAGTATGGATCGTAATGTACTATACAAAATAATGCTTGACTTTGGAATGCTTTTCAAACTTGTACGGATGGCCAAATTAACGATGAGCGACACAGAATCCTAAGGTGGATATCTAGGCGATGATGGTCTCGCCTTCGTTTTCTTTAACTTGACCCTTGAACTCGTTAGCAGAAAATCCCTATAGCCAACATTGTTAATGTTTTGAAAATTCGGCCTTTCTCCATTCCACATTTGTGTGAAGCAATCACAGCGATGCGGTTCTCTTTGCTAGACCACTCCATCGTAACGGCTCAAGCTACACTGATACGATTTGGCGCGTTTTTAGAGCATATGTCCACAATCAGGACTACCAACGTAGCAATTAGCTACCTGCAAGCTATCATCCGCAAGGGACGCATTTACAGTTGTCTCAATATTTATGGCACGACTAGGTATAATACCTCGAAGTAATGCAATAAGTTGGATCGGCGTCAATCCGCGGAAGTCGGGAGAAAAATATTTCATGCAAATTCATACAAAAGTAGTTCAAAGGTTAAAAGGATTTTCCTTTTAACATACAATTTTTATTATCTCTATTTATTACTGCAGAGTCACATTACTTTCCATCAGTTACTCGAATCACAGATGTTTTGAGTTAGCAAGCTTCACAAAATCTCACGCGAAATCTGTTCATAACACGTTCGTAAATTTTTATTATTTGTTTTGTGCCGCAAAAGCGTTTTCCGTTAAAATCTATCTGTTCTAAAATTTGCACTCCTTATTCAATTCAACTAAGCCCTTCCGCCAAGTTTGCCATCGTCATGTGAGCCGAAAGGATGTATGAGACAGCAGGTGAGCGTGGAACGTAAGTCGGGCTATTACTGTATACAGAATGTTCATACGTTCGGCAAAAACGTACGCATGTGTGATGTGGTTCATGAGACAGGCCTCAAAAGGTAAAATGAACGCTTTTGAAGGACATGACGAACTGAAATCGTTGTAACCGAAAGTTGTAAGCAGTTTTTGATGTACGATCGGTATCGATCCTGCGGAAGCTGCAAAGACTTTAATGGCTTGACCATGTGGAGAGCATGGATGATGGCTTAACTTCCAGGCGCACCATGAAAAGCCGAGCTAGCTAGTTGCACATCAAAGAAACCTCACAAACACTGGAAAGACTCCTGTGGGACTCAAGTTGCTATTAAAATGTGCAAACTGGAAGACATGGTTGGACCAAAATGCTCCATCTGAACTGGTGTGCGATTACCGATGAGTTGCTCTAGAATCCTTTTGTCATGTATAGAAAATAATAGTAAGAGTAAATCATGCTGTTATCTAATCACGCAAAGAAGTACATACATGTCTTTCAAAGATAAATTTACAAAATCAATTTAGTTTTCATAGTTTGTGCGATAAATTTAGAAATCGGAGGGGGATTAGAATCAGTTATATCAATATCAATTGTGTATATATCGATTTTCGTCAAGAGGTTAATTGAAACGCGTTTGTATGTTTTTCATGGTAATTTCACCTTTGCTCTATCAATCCTTTCTTACAACAATAATAATTAAGATAACTGAAATAAGTCTACCATAATTAATATCCACTTTTTATCTTACAGAGAGAAAATGGCCTTTTTCACACGAAAGGGTCTATCAGTACCTGAATTGCCGGCTGAACTGTCTATGCAAGAAGCAGATACAATTTGTCGATTGACCGATCACCAAGAAGAGGATGAAACCCAAGAGGAGGAAACCCAAGAGGACGACGGAATCCTAGAGGAGGTAGAAGTTGAAGTAGTAATGGACGACATGCAAATCATTGAAGGTAACGAACAAACATCCAAGGATCAAAATACAAGTACACAATCAGCACCAGAAAACACTGCCGTCGGGACAAAAAGTTTGGAATCCAATTTAGTATCAGTGGAAACAAATTCAGACGATTTAGACGTCATTGACGAGTCAAATGAGGATCGATTCGATTACGTAATAGATAGGACATATGGCGTGGAAGTATGAAAGATGTTATCGTTTCGGAGAATTTCGACGAAATCAGTTTGAGAATAATCAAAATAGAAACAAGAATATATGATGCCTTGAGTATATGAAAAATCATTCAAAAAGGGATATCAAAACAAAAACAAAATACGAAACTTGATTGTTGTGCCTTAATGATGTTTTTATTGATTTTTGAATATAAATTATTTGATAGGAAATAATTTTTGAATATTTATAGAAAATCTATATAATAATTATTTTATTGCTAAAGTTATCGATTTAAGGATATTTAGATGTTAAGGAAAGAATTAGCTGCGCTCGTTTTTGTTGAGTGCTTGTTATTTTCATTTGATGTTTCATTTTTATTTGAATTTTTCAATGTAAAATTAATTTTTATAAGCATTATTGTTAAAGTAATATTAAAAACGATTGTGCAATATGAAATGTGTCGTTGTTATTCTTGAAGTCTTCAGGATTGTTTTTATTTAGATATTGTGTGAAATGTTTTTCGTACTTGTCTGCTTATCGGTTGTCTTAAGGGTTAAGGGTCACTTTCCGAATTTTCGACGCACGTACCGCATTCAATCGGAGCTGGATATATTGAACTTTGACTCATTCGAAAAGACTATATTCTTCCAATCATTTACAGTCCATCTTTTATGCTGTTTGGCCCACTCGGGACGTTTCCTTCTCATTACAATAATCAAACAGAGTTTTTTTGCAGGGAGGTGTGCAGGAAATTCAACTCTTTTTGTAGCTTACCCCGTACAGTTCATGATGAAAGGGCTGTTCTTCAACTTGCGTTAAAGTCTCTTCGGATGTCTTCAGCGTTTTCGGAGACTCATCCTCTTCAAGATTTTATCTTCTCATGGAGAGCGCTCCTGACCCTCGTTTTTGCAACGTGGACTCTGTTTCTGCAAACATCTTTAAAAATGCAGCTACTGCATATTTACTTTAGCCTACTCTCAAAGAAATTTCAGGCAGATTAAAATTTTTCGCACGTAAGATCATAATTTGTCCTTTTGTTACTTCATTCATTTTCGACGCCGTGTGGTTTTTTTTAAATTACCGATTTATAATTGACGCTGTAGTCAAAACACTGACATAAAATTCTTAAGTTCTATCTCTAACTAGGGTAAAACACCCAATAGTCGGCATCCTTAAGAGTAACGGCCGACTTCAAATGGCTGCATAAAATAATCTTGCCGTAATACTCCAATTTTTTTGTGATTATTTGATTCTTAAACATCTTATTTTATGGGGAAAATACTTGGCAACCATGAAGATAATGTTGAAAAAGAGTAATATTGCACATTTCATGCTAAGTGCGAATAAGCCAGTAACCGGCATACATTTTACCATTAATCGGCACTGTTATCAGCTAATAGTGGGCACCATTCCATTATTAGTCAGTTCCACGTCTAACGAATAGTCGGAACTAGATAGTTTACAGATTTTTTAATCTCAAAATACTAATGAATGGAAAAGTCTGAAATCAGTAAATTCGTATTGAATGAAAGCAAATAAGAATCAACTATTAACAGTGTAACTTGACTATCGGGTCTATTACGACACTCGATTCGAGTGACAAAGTCGACTCACACAAATGGTCGAGTAATTCGAAAGTGGCTATTACAACACTCGAATATATTCACTCGACAGACCAAAACAATGCTGCCATACTAAACATTGAAAATCATATACTATTTTGAATGTGCAGCAAACTTCATTTTAATTTGCTTTATTTTTTTCAACATCAGCGCACTGTTGCTGGTGTGTTTCTCCATTTTTTGGAGTGTATCGTCAATAGATTTTTGCACATGAGTTTGCTGACGAAACAAACTCATGCGGCTAATTTTGTTGCTGCCCGGTCTCACAGGTTTTGTAGTATTTTGAACCACTGTAACTTTTTCTCCTTCTGCAGAACTTGACTGTTCGAAGTCTTCTCCGAAGCTCATCCCTCCTGGATTCACTGCCCTTGCAGTATTAACAAGGGCATCCACTGCGGATTCCAATGGAGTGAGCCCAACCGAATCGAATGGACCACCACCCGTGGCCTCGAGCTTCATTTTGTTGGCCGCCACCTTGCTCCGCACATTGGCCTTGTAATCGATCCAAACCTGCAATATAATTATCGTTTTCATTATATATTTTCAGGATATATTCCAGTAACTACCTTCTTCCATTCGGTTTCTGTCCGGAACGGCGGGCCCAAACTGTTAAGGACTTTCGCCGTTTCTTCCCAAATGGTTTTCACGTCATGCTTCGTTTTTCCGAAGCATACGCCGCCTTTTGCCACTTCCGGATGCTGCTCCATCTGCCGCTCAAATTGAGCCACATTTGTCCTCTTGACACTATTTGGGGAAAAATGCTAATAATGTGTTTACAAATTGATTAATTTCCACGCTTCTTACCTCTTCTTTTGGCTTGCCTCCATTGCTTCTCACTTGAAATTTACTGCTCGACTAATTTTGACGTTTTCTCGACTGAAGTTTGTCACATTCGACATTCGACTTTCACTCACTCATTCGAGTGTCGTGATACCTAAACGCTCGAGACACGTTCGACTTTTACTCGAGTCGAGTGTCGTAATAGGCCCGTATAAAACCATTAGAAAGTCTAAGAAACATCTCGGCACTAATAGACCTAAGGTCGAAATAAGTTAACACATACCAGGATATGTGAACAAAAAAAAAATCTGTGTTAAAACTTTTAATTGGTAAGATTCAAAACCACATAAGGGAGGTAGGTGGACACTTTGCAAAAATAACTGAAAGGAAACTATAAAAATTACAGTTTATGTATATTTATGCTAATTCTAGAACAAGTTTGGTGCGTCATGACGACATGATGTACAGAAATAAACGTCCTTGTTAGCAATTTCCTCATCAAAACTTTGCTGTGACTCACAGCATGCTTTATGAAAAACTTTACTGCAAGCCGTGCATGCAATGGTAGGATGGTTTTTCAGAAAACCAGCACATAAAAAGCACAAGTTCCCGGATAATTACTGTTAGCGCAATCAACCTCATACACATTCTGTGAACCTTTCAAAGTTAAAACGCTCCCATTTTTGGGGCACAGGTGAAAATTGGTTTCGTCCCCGTTGAATATCCTTGAAGGGTCCTGTAGGGCGTCCATCAAGTTGTTTTCCGTGAGATAAGACTCAATATCTAAGAACCATTTTTGAAGGTCAGCTGATGACACATTAGCGCTGGCAGCTGTTACAGCTTCTGGAGTCCGGAAAGATAATTCTGGGTGCCTCTTCATGAAAGAGGACATCCACGAAGGTCCAGGCTTGTTATCAGTAAATGGTGTCACTCTGGTTGGGATTTGTTCCAAGATTTTTTTTTACGCTGGAAAGTAAATTCAGCTGGCGTTTGGGAAACCCTTTTTTGTCACAATCGACCAGCTATTTAACCAAGAGGTTTTCTTCTTCCTCCTTGAGTACTGTTGATGGACCTTTCCTTAGTTTCTTGAAGTTCGCCCCGAGTCGGTACTGGAGGGTCTGTCTTGGAATGTTAAATTGCTTGCTTGCACCCTTTATAGTTATAGAGCCCTCTCTTATAAATTTTAGCGCTTCTGTCATGGTTTCCTCGGTGTGTGAAGCCTTATTTTCTTTTCTTCGGTGCCTAGTAACAAGGAAAAAACAACGTTATGTACACACTTTACATGAAATTATAAGGTATAGGGCAGTGCAGTCCATACTGTTCTTACTACTCTAATTGGGGTTAAGTAGGTATCTAACATTAGAATAGATGACGTACGTTCCTACTAACTATTTTAAAAATGTATTCTACCTACCATTGTGTGTTTCTTCTTTGTCTTGCATCCAGAGGTGCTGGGAGTTACAGGCTGCTTCACCATTAAATAATTTAGCTACACGTTTGTTAGTTCGCAATCAGGTTTCTTCACATCAAAAATAAATAGAACAAGCCGCGAGGTGCGACACTTGAGGTCCACACGGTCAACTTCCCAGTAATATCTACATAAACATCAACAACATTAAACACAATAATAATTTTGAAAATACTACTACTTTAAGTAATAACAATGCGAGGTATTCATAGCAGAAACAGGAATGAGTTAATATGAATCATATCGTCTACGAGAGGGTCCATTGATTACGTAAGGTTTTTAGTAGATGAGGACAGATTGAATATTCACGCGGATCAATCGTTGGGGGTCTTTTTGGTCTTGAAAAATTTTGTACATGCAGTCAAAAATAGGTTCAATTGCATGTGAAAAGTAAAATGTATTACAGATGATGATGGTTATTGAAATCTTACGATTACCAAAAAAATGAATCTACTAAAAACTGCAATTTTTTATTCGATGAAAGCTTTTCAAAGCATATGATCTTGCAAAGTATTGACTACAAAACATTTTACTATTCAAAACGTTGATACCGCAAATGCAAATTTAATTGAAATTTTGTTGGTTTTCAAAATTTAAGTAGTTTTTTTAATTAAAAGACTCTAAAAACTCTTAAAAATCTGCTCAAATTATGCAAATATTTTAAAACTTCGATTGAATTTACAACAATTTTTTTAGAATAAAAGATATAAAGTAATATCATTCGTATGAACCCTCTTTACACGGTAACTTTGAATGGTTTTTTATTTTTTATTTAGTTGTTTCATAATCATGGAAAAACTTTTTGCTGGTTTCTCTTCAAAAATTGATAAGATTGTATAAATTTTATAAACTGGTATCACTGTTCTGTGCAAATCAAGTTAAAAAAATATTTTTTATGAAAAAAACCATAATTTTTCGCATTTTCTTCTATTAAATTCAAAAAACGGCTGGAACGAATTTTTATAATATTAAAAACTTCACAAAGATATTAATACACGTCAACTGACACCATAATGATGCAAATATTATATCTGGTTTGTGAAATATAGTGAACGATAAAAATGACCTTGAAAATCATGATGACTTTTAATGATTTCTTATTTTTAATTTAATTTTTTACGTAATCATGAGAAAAAGTTTTGAATATGTTTCTACAAAAATTGTTTGGAGTATATAGTTTTATAAACATTGATTACTATATTTCGCAAATCAGGTTAAAAATTTTTTTTTTATGAAAAAAAAACTTAATTTTTTGCACTTTTTTTCCTTAAATTAGAAAACAGCTCGAACGATTTTTTCCAAAATTTAACAGATTTACAGGGATATTAATACGCATTCATTGACACCTGAACTATGCAAATCGTTTGTTTGATTCGCGAGATATAATGCAATACACAAAAGACCTTGAAGGTCACGATTACTGTTAATGATTTTTTATTTTTTATTTAATTTTTTACGTAATCATGAGAAAAAGTTTTGATGTTGTTTCCACAAACACTGCTTAAAGTATATAAATTTTATAAAAATAGAATACTGTCTTTCGTAAAGCAGGTTAAAAATTTATTGTTTATAAAAAAAGCCTAATTTTTTGCACTTTTTTTTCTTAAACTAAAAAACGGCTGAAACGAGTTTTATTAAAATTTGAAAGATTCACAAAAATGCTAATACGCGTCGATTGACACCTTAATCATGCAAATCGTATGTTTGGTTCGCGAGATATGTATGAAATGACCTTGAAAATCATGATGCCTGTTATTGATTTTTTATTTTTTATTCAATTTTTTACGTAATCATGAGAAAAAGTTTTGATGTTGTTTTCACAAGCATTGCGTGAAATATATAAATTTTATAAAAATTGAATACTGTCTTCCGTAAATCAGGTTAAAAATTTATTGTGTATAAAAAAAACTAATTTTTTGCACTTTTTTTCCTTAAATTAAAAAACGGCTCCTACAATTTTTTTTGAAAATTTGATAGATTCACACAATTGCTAATGCGCGTCGATTGACACCTTAACAATGCAAATCGTATGTTTGGTTCGCGAGATATAATGCAAGACATAAATGACCTTCAAAGGGGCGAAACAGCAAACCCCCCGACCGAAGTGTCCCAAAAACTAATCAGCTCTTTAGATTGCAAAGACGCTTCGATTGACACCTCAACCAAGTCGATCGGACTTTTTTTACGTGAGTTATGCTCGTAGAAAAAACTGTCCACGAACGTACGTACGTACGTACACACACACACACACACATACATCTCCCTTTCTAAAAACACTTTATATATACTCTATAGACCTCAAAACGTAAAGAAATGTTGAAAATTTCAATTTCGATTTTCGAGGCGATTACAAGAACTTCCCATATACTGGGAAGTTAAAAACTGTGAAGAAGGAAGGTACGGCTGTAAGTACTTCAATGCTAATGGATCATACCTTAATAAGGTTTTTGAGTAGCCGCCTGGATGAACAGTACCGAATCAGTAACTTGGGCTCATGCGAATAATGAGCACATTCAACTTTTAGAAAATGGGCATATAGATCATTGGGTATGACCAATGGTTGGTCCCTTCAAATTAATCCCAATTTGAATGAACAACACGATCCCATCGGTGTTTCCAATTTTGAAGCAATCCTGGTCCTCTTTTTTCTAAATAGCCCCTTAGCGCATTTGTGTCGATCGACTCTTTATCTTCAAACCGGTGCCCTCTGAGCGGCATTTTCAATTTTGAAAACAGCCAAAAGTCACAGGGTGCTATGTCGGGGCTATAAGAAGGCTGGCGTATATCTACGTTATTTCCTAAATAATATTACACAAGGTTCGAGGAATAAACTGGCGTATTATCATTGTGAAGAAATGTGGTATCACGCAATCTTTTCAGAACTTCAACGTAATGCTCTTAATTGATTGTTTAACCTCTAGGAGCAAATTCGCAACACACAATACCTTCACAATCGAATAAAGTCAACATTGACTTGATATTGCTTTAACGTGCTTTTGCCTTTAAGGAGGTGGCAAGTTCGATAAATCTATTGATGCTCTTCGCTACAAACGATTCAGAACATCATTGGCAAAAAACAAGTTGAATCTCCCAACGCTTCAACCCGCACACGATTCAGCTCGATTGCACACTCTTCGGGTATACCATAAAGTTGAAACGCAGCTACGATTCAATTTTTTGGTAGTGATGACAGATTTAAAGGACCATGTTCCTGGCTTTCGACAATAAATTCGCGAATGCTATATACCTGTGCAAAGTAGCAAACCACATGCTCCTTCCGAGCTGCTAAAATAAACTCTGAATGTGTTTGTCGGAAATAGGAAGAACAAAGGAAGATGATCCCTTTTTTTCAGCGTCGTTTTTGTGGTGTAACTCCTTTATTATTGACACTACGTGAAAATGATGTACATATATACAATTTGCTGAAAAATTAATTTTATATAAGTCTGCTACACAAAACTTTTTTATGGGAACCATTGTTTCTAAGATATGGGGATGTTTTATTTTTGCTTGTTGTTAAGATGAAGCCCAGAGGATAGTTCATATTGAGACCCATTTTGCATTGCAACAAAAATCTGCCTGAACACTAAAATGCTGCATAAGTTTTCGCACTGGTGGTTTTATTCTCGCGAACCGTTCATTTGGCTTTAAAATGCATTTTTCACGCGACTTTTTTCCCTTCGAGACACAATAACTCCCCCACTGTGCAGTGATCATAACAGTGGCGGCTCGTGGGAGTTAAGTATGGTGGGGCTACTGGTACGAGTTTTTCTATCACCAATATAAGTTCTTATGTCAGTTTCCACTCCACCCAAGAGGTACCACATGTGGAGCGTTAAGCGATTTTAAGTGATCAGTTTCCCCAAAAGTAGATTCGCTGGCAATCAAAGATATATTCCCATTATCGTGTTTTGAATAACATTTAAAGCTTTAATAAACGTTCAGTACACTCTTTTAGGCCTGTCGCACTTTTCAAAATAAATAATTTCTTTACTAAAATAAATGCAACAAAAACAACAATAACAATCGAAAAAACTAGTAATAAATAAATTCAACTAAAGCAACAATGACGAGAGCAAAAACCATCAATAAATAAATTCAGCAAAAACAGTTTTACATTGTATATAGTTCTTCAATCGACATCAACAACAAAAGCAATTTCTTTTATCTAGACGTTTTATTTGTATAAATATTCAGCACGTCGATTTTTTTGTCGAGCAAACAAGTCAATCACCCTTTCATTTATTTTGGGTATTTCTTTAATGAATTTATTACAAACAGAGAGTACTGCAAGCGAAGACGAACAAAGGTTATTATCTTCAAAAAAACTGTAAAGCTGAACAATGGAAGACATATTTTGAAACATTTCGTTCGAATTGCGTAATATTAATATTAATTATATTTTCTACCGAATTCATATTTTGAAAATACCGAGAAAAAAATTTACTAAAATTGAAATTCAAACTTTTGCAAGTTTTAACACATGCAAGGAAAATCTTGTTAATTATTTATTTAATCAAAATCATAAATACCATAACCTGAAGAACCCTTTTCTGAAACAAACTTTAAGCACTACAAAACTTTAGAAAAATACTAAACACTACGAAGGCACACTAAGTACTAATACCATGCACTACACTGATGAGACTACTATTGCATTAACAGTCATCACCTTGTACCCCTTCGGCCCGTCGTAAAAAAATGTTGCTCGTGCCTGCTCAAAAATATTATCCAGACCATGCCAAGACTAAACGTTGTCGAAGCACTGAACGGGCTATATAAGATTAGCCCGTTCTCTATGTATACACATGTATTTCAAACACGCACACTCCCGCCGCTTCAGCATAGAATTCACGCACACATTCAAATCGAAATTCTCTTAATCGGGGCTTATTTCATGTAGCCCTTTCTCATAGAAAAGGTGGAAAATTGTCAAAGAGAAAATAAGTTTGAATTTTACTGTTAGCTTTTACCCGGTGCAGCTACAACGAAGCGAGTCGAAGAGAAAAACAAATTGTTCTACAGTGCGTGACAAGAAGATTATGTGAAAGTAAACTACAGCATGGGCGTAAAAATGCTACATTATATTTTGAAATGAAATGAAATGATGAAAACTATATTGAAATCTTTAATGATATTTTATTACATTTGCACTCATATAGGCTCATCAATAAGTGGTGGGGCTGAGCCCCACTAGCCCCAAAGGTAGAGCCGCCACTGGATCACAGCAAATAATACCGCAAACAACTTGTGACAAAATAGTCTTAAAATTTTCTACAACGTATTTCGCGGTAAAAGTGAAAACAAAATAGTTGTGGCGGTCGCGAGATGATCCCTGCTTTTCGGGTGTCGTTTTTGGCTTTAAACTTTTTAAATATTGATACCACTTGAAAGTTAATCTACTCAAATTTGTAATACGCAAATTTTTGGTGGGAGTCATGGTTTCTGAGATATGGAGGTGTCCCTTTTATTTGTTTTCAATGCGAAGCCCAGTGGATTGGAGCTGCGACCTCAGAAATTTCAATTGAAGCTCACAGTGTACCAAAATGTTCCGTGAGTTTTGCAAAAGAGATTTAGTCTTTGAAAGCCGATTATTTGACTTAAAATTGCGTTTTTCACGCGACTTTCACCCCTTTTGGATGCAACACCTCCAGCCAATGTTAAGTGATTAAAACAATCAGTACTGCAAACGACTTGTAACAAAACTGATGCATGACATGTTGTTGTTGTTGCCAAACGTGTTTCGGGTTAAACGTTAAAAGGTTTCAGGAGTCGTTTTTGGCGTGTAACTCTTTTAATAATGACACCACGTAAAATTGATGTGTGCACAAGTTACTCTAAATTTAAATTTACACAAGTCTGTCATACACAACTTTTTTTGTGGGAGCCATGGTTTCCGAGATATGGAGATGTCACATTTTTGTTTTGTTTTGAAGATGGTGCCTAGAAAATTGGAGATGCGATCCCAGCAACTTGAACTTAATCTAACTATTGAACTGCACATACATTGCAATAAAAATCAACCTGCCAGCCCAAAATCCACGATTAAACTATCATTTGACTGGACTATGCCGCATTTCTCGGAAATAGTGTTAAGAACACCTGAAAACAAATGGACAAAAAGAAACAATTTAGGTGTGCATTCAACTACCATCTAAATTTTTAGTTGCGATACGATTGTTGTTAATTGAAGTTGGTTTCTGTCCAACAGTGGGATCCAGTAATGTTCTGCAGTTAATTTCCTCGCAATCGTGTGCACTTAATGGCAACATGGAGATAGGGTCGAAATTGAAAAAGTGATGGAAATACCATAGAAAATTTATTGAAGCGCAACACATCTTGCTTACTCGTTTGGATCAGGTTTGGATTCGTCCTGCGAACGATTGATTTCAAATGAAAACGAGGATACAACATTTACTTTTTTCTCATAACTTCAACATCTCGAAATTTCGGATACACACATGGTAACGTTATAAGCCGCAAACTGTGAGTATTATCAATTAAAGCAAATTTCATGAATCCATTTAACATACTTGTCCATGAAGAATAACAGCACGATTTCAAATCGGGCGATTTGGCGGTTAGACGCGCGATGTTCGGCACGGCATAGTTTTGAGTCCGAAATAGTAATGTTGCTTTCCAATTTGACGATAAAATTGTTGGTTTGAGCCCCCACTGCAATGTGTCTACACTCAATAATTTTTTCGTGCTGCTCGAACTTTGTTGCGTGCTGTACGATCTTTGTTGCAGGCTAGTGAAACCAGCAACATTTGTTGGTGAAGCTGTTCGTGCAACATTTCCATTCTTAATGTGTAAACATGTTTCGTGACGATGTCTACTTTCAAATGATTTTATTTGTTGCATCTCTTCTAAAGCACATCGGTAGAATTCGTCACCTGTTCGGTTCGCTCCAACTTTCTCATTATATCATTATTACTTTCGAGAAGTTCTTGTAATCGTCCCGAAAATCGAAATTGAAATTTTCAACATATCACGCTTTATATATTTTGCATACTAGGAACCGGTGATTATTCACTGCATATTCAATGTTTTTCAAGATTAACTGCAAAATAATAAATTATGAATTAAGCGTCGATAGGAAAATCACAGGTTTCGTAGAAAAAAATTTGTAATCTGTCTCCCTCCAATTGGTCTACGTAAAGATTCAATTGTGTGTAACGTGTTTTCTTGGTTGTTAGTAGCGAAAAAAATCCTTGGAATACTTTTAAAAGATAGCAATAAAACCTCAGATTGCGTTTACTTAGTTATAAATTTTATATTCTTGTGAAAAATACAAACAGGCCACGTGGTAAAGTTTTACGCGAGGAAAAAGCTTACAAGGGTTGCGGATTTTCCGATCGTGAAATTGCAAGGAAGATCTGAAGATCCAACACTGTAATACATTAACATTCTTAAGTTGGAAAGCACTTCCAAACACGAACGGAACAAAAAATTGACAGGACGACAAGTTCGTGCATTGCCTTACGCTTCAAATAAATTATTTTCATCACAAATAGTGAATAAATTAAGCTTGCCAGTAACATGCCGACTGGTGCGGCAAATTTTAAATGAAAATTCGAACATGAAATTCAAGAAAAGAGTCAGAAAGCCGCCTTCAACTTAAGCACGTAAAGAAGCCAGATTAAAATTTGCTGAAACCCATATGAGCTGGACAACGGAACAGTTTTTTTTCACCGACGAAAAGAAGTTTAACTTGGACGGCCCAGATGGCTTTCAGTGTTACTGGCCTGATAAGAGGTTTCATGCAGAGGTGAATGGGAGTCGGAGTTTCTGCGGGGCAGGGCTATGATTTGGGCTGAATTTGCAGCAAACAGTAAGCTCAAAATTGCCCATGTTCCCTGAAAAATGAGCGCAGAAACATATGTACATCGAGATGTTAGAGAAAGTGATGGTTGTGTGGGCTGCATAAATCTGCGGTATGGACTGCATTTTCCTGCAGGACAGAAAGTTAGCCTGT
Organism: Oxycera nigricornis; assembly: GCA_963942545.1. NCBI lineage: Eukaryota > Metazoa > Arthropoda > Insecta > Diptera > Stratiomyidae > Oxycera > Oxycera nigricornis. The sequence goes on from OZ012659.1 coordinate 93,025,269, forward strand.
GGCTAGTTGCAAAACCAATCGCTAAACTCGACTGACCTTGAAGGTGTCCAATTGCGAATATCTCAGAGGGGGCGGGGGGGGGGTTATTGCCAGGCGTGTTTTCGCTAATGAACATCAATTTTACAATATTCCAGAAATAAAAATTGCAATTAAAGAAACATGGTCGTCGACTCCACAAAGTGAGCTAGACAATCTGATACAGTCTATGTCGCGACGCATGTTAAATTTATTCAAGGAAAAAGAAGCAGCTACTGGCTATTGAAATGTAAAAACTATTTTTATGGTATCTATTCTATATTTTTAAAGAAGATATTTATGTTGCATTTATGAAAATATCCACCTTATGTTAACTGTTACTTGACTTTTTCTTCTTCATGATTTGCAGATAATTCAATTTGATTTCTTCATGATTAAATTAAATGAAAATCTGTTACAGGCAAAGCTCGATTTACGCAAATGCTCGAAACCTGCACAAGAAAAAAAATTGTTCCATTTGCTCGATTTGTACACAAATTGTGCGGAATTAGAGCCTTGCGGTTTAAATGCGATATTTTTCGTGTGACTTATATGCAATATGTGTTTATTTTAAAGAAGTTCCGTTAGTTCCTAGAAACAAAAAATAGCATAGAACTATCCTTTGCTTTTTATATGAAGGCTCACACAATTAATGATTTAACTAACTGGAATCTTGACACAATTGAAGAAGAATCAATATCTGATGATAAAAGCAGTTCCTTGTCCAATATCTTTGATGAAAAAAATAAGCTGGTATCCCATCAAGATGCGATTATGCTTTTTAATAAAGCTTTTGTGTGGGCCGAACAGACAAGCAGAAGTTTCCCAGAAATTCATCTATTACAAAATTTGCGTAAAGTAGCCGTTAAAAAAAATTGAATTCTAAATTTGCACAAACACGAATAAACGACTATTTTAATGCTCAGTAAAACAAACGAACGTTATAATGAATAGTATTGTTTTGAATTAAATAAGATTTTAAAAAACATGCATTTTGGATATGATTTTATAAATTTTTTTGTAGACATTCGAATTGAACAATTTTTCGATTTCCGCAAATCGACCAAATTTCACCTTGTGCACAAATCGAGCTTCGCCTGTATTAACGAAAATAATGCTCTAAAAATCATTTCTGATGAATAAGAGGTGAGTACCAGTGCTTCTATTTCCCTAAGTAGAAAGCCAAAACGGATGTATGCTTCCAAACACGTAAATTCTTTTTCTATGAACATGCGCCCACAATGGTGAGCTACGAAATGTATTTTCAGACAATAATACTTATGAAGACATACCTGGAATGCAAAAACATCAAAGAACAATTTGGTAGGCTAACATTTTTTCAACTAATTAACTTACAATACATCTAGCACACAATCTTAAAATTTCGTTTTTCTTCTGGTTACAGCAATCCGTCACATTTTTCATTGAAATTGTAATAGTTACTACTCGCCAGTTCTTCGGGTCTCGATTTTCCTCATTGAGATTAACCTTTAGGGATAGCACTGTTGTTCAAAGATGGCTCAGTTAGGCCTGAGTAGGCCCATTGTGATACCACAAAAGGAAAGGACGGAACTGAAAGCTAAGGTATTAAATTCTGAGAACCAGTTGACTCCATTATGAAGTTAATTTTAACTTTTTAGGAAATGGGAAGTTCTTGCAATTACCTCGAAAATCGAAATTGACATTTTCAACATATTTTAACGTTTTGAGGTCTTTAGAGTATATTTTAAGTGTTTTTGGAAAGAAGTCTGTGTGTGGGTATGTACGTACGTACGTTCGTGGACAGTTTTTTCTACGAGCATAGCTCACGTATCGACTTCGTTAAGGTGTCAATCGAGGCGTCCTTGCAATCTTACGAGCTGATTAGTTTTTGGGAAACTTTGGTCGGGGGGTTTGTTGTTTTGCCCCTTTGAAGGTCATTTCTGTCATGCGTTATATCTCGCGAACCAAACATACGATTTGCATGGTTAAGGTGTCAATCGACGTATATTAATATTTGTTTGAATCTATCAAATTTTTAAAAAATATCGTTGGAGCCGTTTTTAAATTTAAGAAAAAAAGTGCAAAAAATTAGGTTTTTTTTCATAAACAAAAAAATTTTAACCTGATTTTTGGAACACAGTAATCATTTTTTATAAAATACATATATTACAAACAGTACTTGTGAAAACAACATCTAAACATTTTCTCATGATTACGGAAAAAATTAAGTAAAACATAAAAAATCATTAACAGTCATCATGATCTTCAAAGTCATTTCTGTCATTCGCTATATCTCACGAACCAGATATAATATTTGCATCATTATGGTGTCAATCGACCTGTATTAACATATTTGTGATTTTTTTAACATTATAAAAATTCGTTTCAGCCGTTTTTTTCTTCAATTTAATAGAAGCAAATGCGAAAAACTAGGTTTTTTTCATAAAAATATTTTTTTAACCTGATTTGCACAACACAGTAATTAATGTTCATAAAATTTTTGACATTTTTATCAGGTTTTAAAAAGAAACCAGCAACAATTTTTTTGCATGATTATGAAAAAAAAACCAATTAAAAATAAAAAATCATTCAAAGTTACCATGTAAAGAGCGTTCATACGAATGATATTACTTTATATCTTTTATTCTAAACAAAATTGTTGTAAATTCAATCAAAGTTTTAAAACATTTGCGTTATTTCAGCAGATTTTAAATAGTTTTTATAGTCTTTTAATTGAAAAAACTGCTTAAATTTTGAAAACCAACAAAATTTCAATCAAATTTGCATTTGCGGTAATCAACGCTTTGAATGGTAAAATGTTTTGTAGTCACTACTTTGCAAAATCATATGCTTTAAAAAGCTAGCATCGAATAAAAAAAAATATTTTTTAGTAGATTCATTCTTTAGTAATCGTAAGATTTCAATAACCATCATCATGTGTAATACATTTTACTTTTTACGTGCAATTGAACCTATTTTTGACTGGATATACAAAATTGTTTAAGACCAATAGGAAATATATAGTAATTATTAATTTGATTGATGTAAAATTGTGAATTTTTTTAAATTCAGTGATTATGCTGAAGTCATGGCAATTTCGAACGCAAAAATTCAAAATGGCCATCACGTGACAAAATCCTGTCAGTGGGCGTAATAACAAAAACTGCATTCATTTTTGCTAGCGCTCGTTTGTCCTCGAAGCATGGATGTGAAAATAACAAATAACGTAGAAAAGATCCTCACCGATTGATTGATCAAATCAATCTACCCCATCCACCAAAAGCCTTACGTAATCAATGGATGCTCCCGTAGATGATACGATTATTATTAACTCATTCCTGTTACTGCTATGAATACCTCTCATTGTTATTATTATTCAAAGTAGTATTATTTTCAAAATTACTATTGTGTTTAATGTTTTTAATGTTTATCTAGATATTACTGGGAAGTTGACCGTGTGGACCTCAAGGATCGCATCTCACGGCTTGTATTGTATTGTGCCTTGCATCTACTTACCAGGTCCTTGATTTTTAGCGAGTTGAGAGAATCATCAACAAAAAAGCGATCACCTTAATTTAAACAACATTTATTCACGATTAACTTTTACTTTCAATAAATACTTTTCTTAGAATATAAAATAAAAAATTACAAAAGTCTTAAATACAACTATGAATAAAGTATTCTCTAAGCTGTTCTTGAGTACTGCAAATTGCCTGACTAGACGATGGTTGAGGTGAAAAGCGCGTGGACAGCCAACAGCCATCAGCCATGGATCTCTCCATGAAATGATGGACCTCGAGTCAAGCAGATGTTCAGATAAAATTCGAAACTTTTCGTCATCGGCACACGTGAGTTCAGATAGGTCTCGACAATTTTGTCTAGCGGTCTTTGAAGTTTTCGCAACGCGTCAGATTGGGTTTGCACGAAATCATCATTGGATTTAACAATTCCGTAACGGTCAGTTTTTGGCTGCAAAGAGGAAGCGCGCTTACATAGGCCGGCGGTCGTGGCATTATTGCCCCCCATTGTGCCGTAAAGATGGTTTCCCGCGAAAGAAGTGAAAATCAGTTATTAATGTGTAACAGAAGATACTCGGCCAGCTGCCAAACACTGCCGCGCAGTTGTCTTTGCCGCGAAGATTCCAGTTCTCGGGCAATTTGCATAACTCAAGATGTGGTCTAAGTGGACAAATGTTGCGAACTCCGTTTGCCTTGGGTCATCCCATTTTGTTGCTGAGGCTTGCGGATTAAACGCGAACAGATTTTCTAAATATTGCATGCAGATGGTGTAACGCTGGCGCAATTTAAATCATTTTTCATCTAAGATAAGTACGTCTATCAGATTCACCAAAATTTTGATGATTTTCGGCTGGAATAAGATGAACTGTGGGCGGCAACGAGTTCAGGACGAAAGGTTTCAGAAATGCTCGTTCTTAGTGTTTGGGGTCAGAAAACGAATCTTGCACGTCTTCAGCATAAGAGCGACTTAAAAATATTGTGCAAGGTACGGTATGGCTTCAACGAGTCCTTTTCAGCAGAATAATTTAATTTGCGCCGCCACGGTCGGCAGTGGGTCAGAATTGAGTGTCGCTTAGGAGTCCTAAGAAAATCGTTAGAACACGTTTCTCTTTCAGGGAAAACTGTTTTCTACTCCTAATCGATTGTGCTGGGAATATTGGAATTGGTAATGTTTGCGGATACACGGGTTCAGTGTTGGCAGGAAAGGATTTCCGGAGATCCAGTTCTATGAATGCGGAGTGGAGTATTCTGTTTTGAGGTGTTTTCTAGCCAGTCATGCATGGTGCTGCAGCCCTCATGCTGTTGGTGTACAGTGAACAGTCGGTGTGCTGATGTAGGTATGTTGGTGTGTTGTGTGCTGGGTTAAAAGGATCCAAATGGCCAGTGGAGTTGTAGGTTTTGTGGCACATGAGGATTAATGCCGTGGTTTAGCGCTAAAACTTTAGTTATTACATTCAATTCATCATTCGATTTAGGGTTTGATATACCTGACTGATAGAGTAACGATTGGAGTTGTATATCAGCTGAAGAGGTTTGTGGCACGAACGACTGCTGCGGTATGAACCTCGGCTGGCTTTGGCCAATCAAATTCAACCCGTGGTTCCCTGTTTGGATCTCGCTTCTGAAATTCCTGTTCCTCGAAGTTTGCTGTTGAATTTGTTGCTGCTGCAAGATCTGCTGCTGAAGCAGTTGATGTTGCTGCTGTCGGTGTAGTTGCTGCTGCTGCTGTTGTTGCTGCTGCTGTTGCTGCAGTAAGAGTTGTTGTTGTTGTATTTGGTGGTGGTGAATGAATTGCTGTTGTGGCGCCCCGTTTTGATTGATGTTAGACCTAAATGGCTGGAACGATTTCTGTGGAAGTTGCAGTACGGACGAAAGCTCTAACGGTACACTCTTTTGTTGTTCGTTGATATTCAGTTGCGTGGATTGTTGGAATTCAACATTTGTCGCTTTTTGCTGCTGTTGGTGAGAGAATCCTGGGCCGCTGTGAAAAGGGACTGCATCCCTAACCGGTAGATGTTGTTGGGTGGAAATTTCATACCGCGGACTTTGCGTGACGCTTTTGAATATCTCCAACTGAGGCTTGAACGTTACCGCTGATATTTCGTTGCTGAGCTTACTTTTACCGGATACGCTTTGACTTGGAATTAATTGGTTTGGTATTCCGCTCTGATTCTCAAATCGTTTTCTCCTGTTTTCCTGCAGCAATTGCTGCTGAAGAAGGATCTGGTGTTGTTGTTGACGGGCTTGATTCTGCAAAATGATGATTTGCTCTTCCAAGAACTTTTGTCTTTCCAGCAAGATTTGCTGGAAATTAACTTGTTGGTTTGGCAGGACCACCGGTTGCGGTTGCAGAGTTTCAAAATTTGTCAGAATTTGTTGGTTTTGCGGAAGTTGCTGTAGCGCCAAGCCCTGGAAATCATTCAGTGGTGGCAATAAATCGCGAGCAGGTTGAAGTATTTGTTGCGGAATGGTAGCTGATATTGAGTTCTGAATAAGCGAAGCAGGAATGGGAATGTGTCCTCGCATATCTTGATAGTGCTTTTGAAGTGCTTCTGGCCGTAAAAACGACGGTACTGGCAATTGGAACGGCACTGCTTGGAGGGGTGAATCTGTTGATATTGGATTTGGCGTGACGAGATTGGACTGTACAAATGGCGATCTGGCTGGGAATGTGAGTGAGGACAGTTGCACGACTGGAATCGGTGTGGGATGAATCAGTGGCGGAATAAGGGGTACAACCTTCTTTGGTAGTCCCACATCGTCCTGATGTACTGTGAATGCACTTACGAGAGGAGCTTGAAATATTTTAATGTCCTTCTGGTCGACCACCTCAATATTTTCCCCATCAGCATTATGAGTCTGAGCTGGCTTCCTTGTGGTCTTTGATTTCTCAACTAAAGCCGCGGATGCTTTGGACTCTTGAGATTTAGATGTCTTTCCGGATTCATTTTGGGACGATATTGTTGGAATATCGTTGGAAGAGTTGGATTCATTATCACGAACTGTCCTTTCAGTCGGTGTGTATTTTATAATAACTTTACTTCCATTATTGGCTGGACTACCAACTTTTTCGAGAAGATATTTCAATAGGTCGCTCTCAGTGTTCGCTTCGGTATCAACATTGGCTGAATAAAAATGAACAGACATTTTATCTCGTACTGTGCTCTCTTCGAGAATTTCATCCTTACTTGTCACATTTTCAACATTATTGTTTTCAGATGATGATGAAGAGTCGGATGGGTCAATTGGTATAACAAGCCGCCTGAGTTGTGGAGTGCCATTGCTTTTTGTAGAATCGGTTGGTGTGATCTCATTGGATTCCGTTCTTGACGCGGTGATTGTTGTTATCAGAAGAATTGATGAGAATAGTTTAATCTGGAATAAGAAGAGGAAAAAATATGAATGAATGATATCAAAAAGGCATGGATGAAAAGTTCACGCTTAAATTTAAGCTTTTATTGTAGGAGGATTACTATTAATACCATCTCTTTAATTAATAGCACCAGAGACAGCATTTTCTCGACTGCAGACGATTTAATAATTTGCAGGAAGACCATCAAATGATCATTGCTTGTTAAAGATGTAACTTAAAACGGGACTACATGGACACATTTTTGAACGTTTTTCGAAATAATGAGTGATCATCTAAAATTTTGACAAATAATATCTACTGTGTCGCCCTAAACTTTAGGATTACACATCTGGCATAAAAAATTAGCACACATACATAAAAAATGAAGAATTGGTGGTTTATTTGAGGCGAGCGCACTTAGACGACCAAGTTCCCCCGTAAAATTCAACTAAAGGATAGAAGAATGAATCTTCATTTAAAAATTAAAATTTTATTCTAGAATATAATGGAAAAGCACATCAGTTTATTCAAAATTGTATTTCTTCTCACAGATTTTTCATAAAAATTATCCTTAATATTTAATTAGTCAACATAAAACACATAACAATTAATAAAAATGTGGTCTAAGTGCGACCCTTGAGGCCCACACGACTAACTTCCCAGTGGAGTGGATAAAAAAGGTATAAGTGTTTTTTATTATTAATTACTAATATTAATAATAACTATTATTGAACATTATTATTCTAAATTTTTATAATTACTTTTATTATTATTTTTTCTAGCGGTAGAGGAAGACGTCTCCACCACCTGATCGTTCTTTTCCAATGCCTCGACATCCTCGTCCTCGTCATCATCCTTGTCCTGCTCTTCGTCATCCTCATTTTCTCTATCTCAGCCCCGGAATCCACAGCCATTATTGAGGGTATTTGATTAGTATTTACAATAATCATTCGTTATTAAGAATACTGAATAATTATAATTGACTTTATACTTACATATTTACTTGACTTTATATTTACAATATCAAATTATATATAATAATATTTGATTGTTATTAACAATATTAAATTACTTATAACAATGTTAACTGCATTAGCATTAGTCTTTCCTCTCATTCTCCCAAACCTGATAATGTAAGTTTGGAATTTAAAAAATAATCTTGTTTTATTTTTCAAATTACAATTTTTTTACAAATTTGGTCACAATTTTGCTAAAACACACAATATTAATAATATTACTATGAAGGTATTTGGGATCAGCACGAATTAATAGTGCTTTTCAACAGTTTAAAAATTAAGCAATTTTTTGTCTTTTTTCAGTTTTTTTGTTCTCAATAAAAAACGGCTGAACCGATTTTGCCGAAAACTCATTCAGTTCTAAGTTACGTAATTACGCGTCGAATGTCCCACGACAATGTGATTTTCGGTTCTGGAGCTTATCGAGACGAAAAATAATTCCGAACGCACATACGCACATCCGCACATATGCACATACACACTCACAGACATCTTTCTAAAAACGATGAATTTAGATTCTAGAGACCTTAAAACGTGGAGGTTTGTCAAAATTTGGGATTCGTGAAATCGACCCCATTACAGTAACTTCCCACTGGGAAGTTAAAAATAATAAAAGTTAAAAAAATTAAATCTATTTGATGACACTATTGAGATCCTTTTTTTCATTCCACTCCAAAGTCTTTGTCTAGATCGCTGTCATCGAAGATTCCTTCCTGTTCTATGTCTTCGCTGCAATTATAAAATGGATGGTGTTTTACGAACTGGCCTTTCTTTTCAAAGACTTCTAATTAGGATGCTTGATGAAGAAGGATAATCTTGATTGGCAGCATGTTGTACATTTGCAGTGGGAATCTCAGGCATTGTCAGTGGGTGTTCTGTCTCAGCTTCTTTAGCATTTACTGTAACGGACGCATCTGTACCTGGTGGAACCTTTTTGACTCGCTTTTATTTCTGTTTCTGACCATTTCCTCGGGGTTCCTGCAATAGGTCCAGCAAACTTGAGACTTAAACTTTTCCACATGCCTCTTTGATTTCGCTGTCATCTAGACCATCGGAAATTCTTTTCAATACTCAATTTGGATTAAAAGGATGCAAGCCAGTTGCCCTAAAACCAGAATTCAAGCTTTTGTCCATCGTGCTGCTAATTCTATTCCAAAGTCTATTCAACAATATAGGGAATTGCTCTTTTGGAATATAACCAGGATATCTGCTTTTCTTCCACCATTGGTCTAGTATTTCTCTCCATTTCTTCTTTATTGGTGCGAAAACCGCGACATCTAAGGGTTGCTTTAGTGGCGTTTGCTGCAAATGTTATTAAATAGATTTTGTTGTTCTTACATGCCTCGATGATTACTTTAGGAAAGAAAGCGCTTGCCAAATTGTCTCCCACCAATACAACTGTATCGTCTGGATCATGAGTGGCTTTAACATGCGGTGGAAAGATTAAAAAAAAACACTTTTCGAAAAGGTTCATGTCAAACCAGCGATTTTAGATGCTAGCATATTCTGAACCAATTAGTCCACTCAAGTTCTTTGAGTCCAGTTGTCATAGATGTTTTGTCTTTTGTATACAACCATCTCTATTTGCATATCTACAGACCATAATGCTGATCGAAGCCCGAGAATGTTCTTGTACTGTTTTCATCCTTTTTGTATTTCTCGCAATTGCGACTTTTTTAGCAATAGTGTTATCAGTTACATTCCTCTCGTCATAGTTGTAAGGATTTATGCTTTTGACTGTAGGCAGAGCAAGCTCAACGTTATTAAAGAAAGCCATCATATCATCACGGTTGACAGAGGACAGGTTGTTTCTGGTGATAGAAGAATCAATGAAATCGGGATCTGGTGTGTCGTCCTTGAAGGTCCGGACTGCTTATCTTGTATATCTATCTGCTTATCTTGTATATCTAGGTATTTCTTCACCACATCTCGAATGTCAGCCTTTGTCAATGGGAATCCCGAATCCGCAACAACTGCTAGGTTTTAGAAATCAACTGCTTTTCAGACATACTTAAAACAGTCGGATGTCTAATGGATCTCGGATTCTTTCCAAGCATCTTCCGCTTCCGTTGCCCCTCTGCAACCTTGTTAACTTCCCAGTATGTGGGAAGTTCTTGTAATCGCCTCGAAAATCGAAATTGAAATTTTCAACATTTCTTTACGTTTTGAGGTCTATAGAGTATATATAAAGTGTTTTTAGAAAGGGAGATGTATGTGTGTGTGTGTGTGTGTGTACGTACGTACTTACGTACGTCTGTACGTTCGTGGACAGTTTTTTCTACGAGCATAACTCACGTAAACAAAGTTCTATCGACTTTGTTAAGGTGTCAATCGAAGCGTCTTTGCAATCTTAAGAGCTGATTATTTTTTTGGAAACTTGGGTCGGGGGGGTTTGCTGTTTCGCCCGTTTGAAGGTCATTTCTGTCATGAGTTTTATCTCGCGAACCCAACATACGATTTCCTTGCGCAAAGTGTCAGTCGACGCGTATTAATATTTATGTAATTCTTTCAAGTTTCTAACAAATTTCTTTGAGCCCTTTTTTAATTTTTTTAAAAAAAGTGCAAAATATTGGGTTTTTTTTTCAAAACAATAAATTTTTAATCTTATTTTCACGTCCAAGTAATCAATGTTTATAAAATTTATATACTCCAAACAATGTTTATAAAAACATCATCAAAAGCTTTTCTCATGATTACGTAAAAAATTAAATTAAAAATAAAAAATCATTATCATCATGATTTTCAAGGTCATTTTTATCATTCACTATATCTCACGAACCAGATATAATATTTGCATCATTATGGTGGCAGTTGACGTATATTAATATCTTTGTGAAGTTTTTAACATTAAAAAAATTCGTTTCAGCTGTTTTTTGAATTTAATAGAAGAAAATGCGAAAAAATATGGTTTTTTTCATAAAAAATATTTTTTTAACTTGATTTACATTTTACATTTCACTGTACTGTGATACCAATTTATAAAATTTATACATTCTTATCAGTTTTTGAAGAGAAACCAGCAAAATTTTCTTCCATGATTATGAAAAAAAAAACTAAATTAAAAATAAACAAGCCGTGAGGTGCGACCCATGAGGTCCACACAGTCAACTTCCCAGTAATATCTAAAAAGATATTAAAAATATTAAACACAATAATTATTATGGAAATACTACTACTTCAAATAATAAAAATGTACTTCTCGTAAAAGTCATTGGAATGATTTAATATTAATCATAACATCTACCCGAGCGTCAATTGATTACGTAAGGATTTTGGTGCATTGGTTTGATTGATTATTCACGTGGATCAATCGGAGGGGGGACAGGTTACAAAGCAGTTTTATCATGGTGCTGTGAAGACAATTAAAAATCTGCTCAAATTTTGCAAATATTAATAAACTTTGATTGACTTTACAACAATGTTTTTAGAATTAAGGTACTATGATTCGAATGAACCCTTTTCACATGGTGACTTTGAATGATTTTTTATTTTTAATTTAATTTTTTTTTGTAATCATGAGAAAAGTTTTTCCTGGTTTCTCTACAAAAATTGATAAAATTTTATAAATTCTACAAACATTCATTATTACGATGTGTAAATCAGGTGAAAAATGAATTTTTTATGAAGAAAACACTACTTTTCCAATTTTTTCAATAAATTAAAAAAACCGCTATAACGAATTTTTTAACATATAAAAACATCATTAAAATAATAATACGCGTCGATTGACACCTTAATGATGGAAATATTATATTTAGTTCTCGAGATATAATGAATGACGTAAATGACCTTGAACGTTTAATAATTTTTTACTTTTTATTTAATTTTTTTTGTAATCATGAAAAAAATTTTTGCTTGTTTTTCCACAAGAACTATTTGGAGTATGTAAATTATATAAACATTGATTACTTAGGTTTAAAAATCAGGTTAAAAATTTTGAGTTTGTGAAAAAAAGCCTAATTTTTTGCACTTTTTTTTAAAAAATTAAAAAACGGCTCCAAGAATTTTTTTAAAAACTTGAAAGAATCACATAAATGTAAATAAGCGTCGATTGACACCTTATTCAAGAAAATCGTACTTTAGGTTCGCGAGATATAATGCATGACAGAAATGACCTTCAAACGGGCAAAACAGCAAACCACCCCGACTGAAGTGTCCCAAAAACTAATCAGCTCTTAAAATTGCAAAGACGCTTCGATTGACATCTTAACAAAGTCGATCGGACTTTGTTTACGTGAGTAATGCTCGTAGAAAAAAGTGTCCCCGAACGTACATACGTACGTACGTACGTACACACACACACATCTCCCTTTCTAAAAACACTTTATATATACTCTATAGACCTCAAAACGTAAAGAAATGTTGAAAATTTCAATTTCGATTTTCGAGGCGATTACAAGAACTTCCCATATACTGGGAAGTTAAAAATCATTCAAAGTTACCATGTAAAGAGGGTTCATACGAATGATATTACTTTATATCTTTTATTCTAAATAAATTGTTGTAAATTCAATCAAAGTTTCAAAATATTTGCATAATTTGAGCAGATTTTTAATAGTTTTTATAGTCTTTAAATTAAAAAAACTGCTTAAATTTTGAAAACCAACAAAATTTCAATCAAATTTGCATTTGCGGTATCATCGCTTTGAATGGTAAAATGTTTTGTAGTCAATACTTTGCAAGATCATATGCTTTGAAAAGCTTTCATCATATTAAAAATTGTAGTTTTAAGTAGATGTATTCTTTAGTAATCGTAAGATTTCAATTACTTCCTCCATCATCAATTGTAATACATTTTATTTTTTTTACATGCAATGGAACCTATTTTTGACTGCATATATAAAATTTTTCAAGTATTCAATGGACCCTCCCGTAGACGATATGATTCATATTAACTCATTCCTGTTACTGCTATGAATATCTCCCATTGTTATTACTTATAGTAGTATTATTTTCAAAATTATTATTGTGTTTAATGTTGTGGATGTATATGTAGATATTACTGGGAAGTTAACTGTGTGGACCTCAAGGGTCACACCTCGCTGCTTGTTTTTTTGAAATTCATCCCGAACTGCATTTATAGCCTTTTCCTGGTCTTCTACTTTAAATTTTTCATAAGATTCTGACCCTGGAGTCTTCTGGTACGTGCACACAATTTTTAGATACTAACAACCCGTAGCAACACGAAATAAGGCACTACTGAGCAAAAAATAGTAGTTCAATGTGACTGGCGCGGCAACATCCTGGGTGTTTACGATAAATAGCTCCAGTTTACGATAAATATTTGCAGAATCGCTTCAGAGATCTTACAATTATTCTGTTCATTGTCTGTCTATAATTCTATTTGATTCATTTCCTAAACAATTTAGTAGAAACGATAAAAATATATAAATTTTTTTCTTGAGTTTCATAGTTTTTTTTGTAAGATTCGAAAGTTTTATTTTAAATGCTTTAAAACACCTTTTATTAAAACATGATTCCATGTAGCAGGATTTTTTTTTTGATAAATAGCTTTGAACAAACTGATTTGGTTTTCTAGTACTTTCACGTTTGGCGCAATAATCACCAGACTAATATGCATGATGTCTAGCAAGCAACTTCGAATATAATGTTTTTCAAACTATATTGAAAATATTTGGGTTTGAACAGTACTCCATGTTTCGGAAAGCCTTTCTTATGAAAATCGAGCATTTTCGCTAGATATCTTACAAGGAGAGGCTCCGACTTTGTAGTCTCAGATTTGGATGAAATTTGGCACATAGGTAGAAGACGTCAAGGATATTCGATCCTTAAAATGTTAGACCGCAACATTCTCCCCTTTTTGAGAAAAACGCCTCTAAAGTTTTTAGCGTCGCTTATCGATTAGTAACTTTTTGCATCTGACAGAATGGGTGCAGTGTAGGTAGCAGCACTACTAGCTTGCGATCAAGGGGTCTGTGTTCGATCCCCGGTCGAGGTATTGTTTTTCTTTTTGAATAATTGCCATCGTCGTGTGTTCGACCGCCGGTAAGTATTGTTTTTTTTTGAATAATTGTGGATGTAATTAGTTTAAGGTAAATCGGCAAGTGATCAACTACAAATTCATTAATTTTTAGAAATCAACGAATTATTCGATCATTTAGGTATGTAAATTATACTAAAAACTCATTGTTGAACGGTTGGATTATTGAAAACTGTTGTTATCGAAGCAAAACCATAGTTGATCATTCCTTGTTCCTAGAATCAACCCTGCGACCTCTTCGTGTCTCATAGCCAACTCGGCGAAAAGCATCGAACCAGGGTGACACCCAACGTGGCTAGCCATGAATTCTATGGTGTAGAGTAATTGTGGCATAAAGTAGATACTAGGAACGTAATTGTTTAACAGTTTCATAATTAATAAGAATTGATTACTCCACAATTATTCAAAAAAAGCAACACCGGTGATCGAACACACGACGACAAATATTCAAAAAAGAAAACAATATCCCGACCGGGGATCGAACATACGTCTACTTATGTGCCAAATTTCATCCGAATCTGAGATTATAAAGTCAGAGCCTCTCCTTGTTAGTAGGACTCAGGTAATATCGAGTCACAATACACGGTATTTAACCTAAATAGCTTCACTGGAATATTATGTAGAATTAATTAACATTGGATTTAAATTAGGGGCCATCCATATATTACGTAACGCAATTTTTACAGTATTTCAAATCCCCCTCCCCCCATGTACCACTTAGTAACATTTTCAAAGACCCTGCCCTTGTTACGTAACAAATTCATTGTACCCATCTCAAATTTTTAAATATTTTAATCACAAACTATTAACAATGCATCTAAATTTTGTCTAGCGCCTAGCGTTTGCTGATACCTCGTGGCGTGGCAAATAAATTTAAAATTTGGCTTTATGATTTAGTATTACAAAAAAATTATCTTAACTAATTTTAAATTTTGTTACGTAATAATTTGCAAGACTCCCCTCCCTCTATGTAACACTTAGTAATATTTTCAAATACCCTTCCTCTTGGAGTGTTACATAATATATGGATGGCCCCTTACCCAACCTCACACTGATTGACTTCATTATGTTAAACTACAAAAGTAGTAGTACATAATTATTCCATTGTAGGGCTATACATTGTTAATTAATATCCACTATGGCCTCTATTATCTAGCGGCTAGGTATCGAGCCTAAACCTTTGACACTCATTCCGGCTATATCGATTTCATCGAGCATATCTTGGTTGATCGTGAAATAGCCATGACAAACAACAATAATGCACCGTAAAAAGCCTCAACTTTCTACGAGGAACGCGGTACAACGTCGGCCAGTATTGATAATTAACATCTTTTATTAAGTACGAAATTACCCGGTCAAATGAAAAATATCATTAGCTTCGCAACTCGTCACAGAGTTCGCTTCCTGCGAAATGGACTTGCGGGCATTTATATGCTGTCAACAGCAATCTATCTATTCACCTACTCAAGATGCATACGTCCAAGGTGAGATACACATGTTCAAAGATGAGCTGCGCATTTTCTGGGCAACTAAATATATGTTGTAATAAATTGACACTTTCACCGATTTCATA
The DNA here is from genome assembly GCA_963942545.1 of Oxycera nigricornis. Taxonomy (NCBI): domain Eukaryota; kingdom Metazoa; phylum Arthropoda; class Insecta; order Diptera; family Stratiomyidae; genus Oxycera; species Oxycera nigricornis. The sequence continues at coordinate 93,040,726 of OZ012659.1, forward strand.
AAATTTATTTATTGCCCATAATACCAGGTTTTTGAACGAGCTAAAATAAACGGAACAACATTTTCCATTTGGACTTTTGGCATGGTAATGTTATAATATTTAATGAGAGAAGAAATTTATTATAGTCTGGTAATTCAAGATATGCGAAATGTTTAAAATTTTGCTTCCATTTGGCTAAGATTTAGTTTCAAATTTGGGATATGAATATAAAATATATGACAGTGTTACCGGGGCTCAATGTTGGAATACAACACTCTTGATAAGTTGTATTAGGAATTCGATTGGCATGTGTTATGATCATAAACCTTTCTGGTTGTGAAACGAAATTAAACGAAACGAAGTAGCCTTTCAATTCGAAAATATTTATTTATTTATTCGCACCATTTACTCCAAAGAGATCCAATATAAAAATAATAAAAAATTGAAAGTAATAAAAACCAAATGATTACGAAAAAATGCAATAAAAAACACTGCGAGTAATAAAGAAGCCAATTATTTGTAGCAAGATTTAATAACAATTAAACCAGGAGAACCAGGCAGGAGGATCTTAAGTTTTCATGTTAAAAATACATTAACTTATTTTTAAAACATATTACGACAACCATACGATCGTGATGTTTAGTCAAAGCGAAAGTATTAACACACAAATTGCATCATCATATTCATAGAGTGAGCCATTTGTAAATTAATTTTTCAAGTGCGTGTTATATCTGCATAAATAGAAATGACGTATTTAATATATCAACAAATGAAATATTAAACCTCCTTGGTAATAATAATTTCTATTTATACAAAGTGAAACTGGCACTAATATTGTTAAAGTACATCTTCAGCAGATCCGGATTCGTCAATTGGATACATTTTGTCGCAGTTCAACGATGATGTGAAATAAATACCAGAGGGAATTGTAGAACAAAAAATGATGGCCCAACAAAGAATGCATAGATACGATTCAATAGTTTTTGCTATAGATTTGCGGACTATAATACATAGTCTATGCTCTAGTCTTCAAGAGACCAAAAAAATCGTAACATTCGTTGTCTCATCCCTTGGCCAAACATTCATGAATTCATGATACTTGAAGTCCTTTTTGATTTCATATTTATATTTTAAGATAACAGTCCACTTTAGAAGGCGAAAAAAGATCATTTTTCAGCATTTGTTTCTCAGAAACTTTATTATATATTGGCAAGGATCTTTTTTATTGTATTATTCCATGTTTGAGTGAAACAAAAAAAAATATTTTTATTAATTATTCTTTTTTATAGAACAAATTAAGCTCTAAAAAATCATTACTCCACCGCAGACAGATAATCTATGGATTGGTAGATCTGAAACAAAAAATTTGAACGGCACTTCAAAAAGCATGGTCTCTTACACCGTAATCCAACACCGTTTTCAAAAAAATCAGTTCAGAAAAAAATGGCACACTTGTGATAAAAATGTCAAAAATCAGCCATTTTTTCGTGATTTTTTCAACGCCAAATTTTTTTTAAAGTTTTTGGTGGTGGCTGGTGGATTACGGTGTAATAATTTCTAACAAATAAATAACATAAAAGTTTTTGAAAATCGGTTCGGTAGATCCGGAGATTATCTGTCTGCCATGTTAAAAAACGTTGCTTTGCGTAAAACGTGTTTAAAGTTTTTGTTCCATTTCGCTGACAAACATTTTGTGAAATGAAAAAAAAAAATGAAATGAAAAATTAGACAATTTTTCGAAAACACGCAATTGATATGTAGAAGTCTAAATAAACATTGAACAAATGAAATAAAGACGCAAATATAATGTATATAGGAGAAACCGGTATTTTAGGGAAGGGGAGTGGAAGAGACGCTACGCGGTCAACAGCTGATCGAATACCTAAGAAGAGCCGAACACGTGCACACACTCAAAGTCGCCATTTATATAATCAACTTTCGAATTTCGAAACGATTTTTATGGAGGTCATTTTTGCAGTTCTAAGGAAGCGAAAAATGCAAAAAAAAATTTCCATTTTTTGAAATTTATAAAGTGGACTAGTACCTTAAAAGCACGCTTCATTTCAAAATGTGAAATTAACAGCAATGATAACTATCAGGGCACCATGGACTAAACACGATCTAAATGAAATAGAAACCGTTTGGCTTGGCAACCTCATGGTCTAACCTATGTCAAACCCTACTTGGAAACATAATTATCTTCGATTTGAACCTATAAATCTGTGATAAATGTATAAAACGAAATAATTTTTCCGTTATCAAATATCGTAAAAATCTCATAATAAATCAAATATTTTTCAAACATTCAGCATTTTTTGAAGTTTCACTGTGATTTTTGAATTTTTAATGTTCATGTCAATCGAAGAGATCTTATAAATCTAATTATTTCTAATGTTTCACATCGAAACAGGAGACGCTTGTGAGATGTACGTCGCAAAACAATTCGAGCCATCTTCGAAGATTCTTATACAACACTTATTTTTAAAAAACCTAAAAAAAAAATTGTTTTTGAAAGTAGAAGCAAGTAGAAACGCTTAGATATAGGACGTTTCAAGTACGTCTAACAAATGGTTTCGCCGCAAAATCGCCAGAAATTTACTTTTTTAAATTGATCTGTTCCCTGAATACAACTGGTAATATCTGCAAAAACGACACGACTACCAATTTTGTGCAGTTTACTACTAATAGAATTGTAAACTTATGCACATTCAGTATATTACTCTGGCTTGCATTTGTTTGTACATTTGCCTTTCGAAAATGTAACAATTCGAACCATAAGTGATGAAATTTTCTTGTTTGAAGATACTTATGATTTTTGTAAAGTGAAAAATGTAATTTATCTATATTTATATATTTATACACTTGCTAGAAAAAGTCTGAGTTCACCTGTTGTCATACATTTTTTAACTTTAAAAAATCAAAAACAAACAAATATTTTCCAGATTTTGTTTCATGTATTTATTAAGGAGTTTTTACGTATTCGACACAAATAGGTTCATTTATTTCGCTTTTACAGCTTTTGAGATAACGACCCTTTTCTGAGAGAACATACAAAAGTGAGGCAGAAAAAGTCTGTGTTCACTTGATGAATTATGGGATTCCACGGAATAAGTCGTTTCAAATACACTTTTCTACTGTTTTATTGCATTTATTATAATTTTTTTCGCAATGGATGATAAAACGAAAAAAAACAGTGTAAGTGAAAGAAAAATCACCATTAAAGAAATGAAAAGAAGAGAACAGCTACAGACATATAGCAAAAACAGTGGGAAGGCAATTTTCGTCAGTCCAAAGGGTTATAAATAATTTCGAATCGACAGGAGAACTTACATTCAAATCTGGTTCCGGTCGTCCATCATAGTTGTCCTGCAGGGAAAAACGACCTATCGTGTCACTAGTAAAAAAAATCCACGGCTGACTGCATTCCAAATAGCTGCCGGATACTGCAAGACAAACCCTCAAAAAGGCTAGATACCACGGACGGGTTGCTCGGAAGAAACCGAACATTTCACCGGTCAACCGACAAAAGCGCCTTGCATTTGCCAAGCAGCACATAAATGAGCCAATAGAGTTTGGGAAGAATGTAATATTTTCAGATGAAAGTAACTATTGCATTTTTGGCATAAAAGGACACAAGTGGAGAAAGTCTGGAAAAGCACTTCAAAAAGAAAACCTCCTACCCACTGTAAAACATTGGGTGGTGGAGTAATGGTGTGGGGCTGTATGGCGAGTACTGGCGTTGGCAAGTTGGAGTTTATCGAAGAGACGATGGATAAATTTGCATATTTGAACATTTTGAAAAATAATTTAAGGCAGAGTGCCATTAAACTCGGCTTAGGTTCAAATTTTTGCTTCCAACATGATGCATACAGCCGAGATAGTGAGGCTTCGGTTAATCTATCATGTCCCAAAACAGCTACATACAGCTCCACAATCACCAGACCTAAACCTCATCGTATTCTTATGGGATTCGCTAGAGTAGAAAATTCGACAACACTCAATAACAAGTAAGGAAATGTTGAAAACTGTTCTCACAGAAGAGTGGAAGAAAACAAGTGCTGAAGAGACAGCAAAACTAGGCAATTCGATGCCGAACAGGCTCCGAGAGATAATACAGAACCGGAGATACCGCACCAGTTACTAACAAATTTAAATATGTTTTACTATTTTCTATTTTATTATTTCAATTAGAAGTGAACGCAGACTTTTTCTGTTTCACTTTTTTATGTTTTTTCAGAAAAGGGCCGTTATCTCAAAAGCAATAGAAGCGAAATAAATGAACTTACTTGTGTCGAATACGTAAAAAATCCTTAATAAATACGTGAAACAAAATCTGGAAAATATTTGTTTGATTTTGATTTTTTACAGTTATAAACTAATTGACACCAGGTAAACGCAGACTTTTTCTAGCAAGTGTATATATTATTGTTTCTTATTTATATTGTGGCATGGACACTACCTAGAATATACTTAACTCTCATTATACAAGTTTTCGTCAAAATCCTTTCAATAGTTCCCGGGTAATACCATAAGATAGGCAGACAAAAATTCCATGAATACATATATTTTTCAATTAAATTCAATGTGTCCACGTTTCTTCTGTTTTATTATAATATTGATTATCTATATGACAATGCGACTTAGAATCTGATACCAGTTTCAATAAAATTAAAATTACTATTCCTTAGTTCAAATGTTATACTTTCGAGTCTGGTGTTCACTTTTACCTCAAGCAACATCGTTTTAAGGCTTGTTAATTAAATATACTCAAGATTTCCATTACAATTCGTTATGAACTGATTTTCATGTTTGCTAAGTGTGGTTAACAAGCAAATTCTGTTTATGTTGTAGTTTAAATATTTGCTCATCATTTCTGTTGACTTATTATATTTATTGCCTCCGGAATGACCACACATACATTTATTTGTACATCTAGACGCATGATAATTTAGCTTTCAGGCTGCTTGTACCTATGTTTCTTCCCTACAGCCATTGATTATTTTGAACATACTTGTATGGGCATTTCCAATTAGATTCACTTAGATTGATCATTAAGATGTCTTCATGGATCGCTTTGCTTTTTACCACCGCCAAAAAGAAATTGAAATTGTTTTTCCCCTTAGAGCTCATTAATTTTGAGCACAAAGTACTCGTATGTGTATTCTCTTCTTAAATTTTCACTTATTTAGATACATGTATCTTTGTCTCTATACGAGAAAAGCTTGTTGTTCGAACTAATTGCCTTTTGAAAGCAAAGAAAGCCACAATATCTGATATGCAACGAAAGGAACAAATTTTGATAGGCAAAAATTTATCCAAGAACAAATAATTTTCAAAATCATCCAAGCTAGATTTGAGCATGAACACTTTGTGATTGACAATTTCAAAATTGTGTCTACTAAGCATTGCTTTTCACATGACATATTTGAAAATTTTCAAACAAATTGCGGCGTTGAAATCCTTAAAATTTAATCTTGAACCAAATTAATTGCGTGTGGTATTTTTGATATTTTTATTAGGTCAGAAATGAGTGAGAACGATTTAAAAGTCATTCGGCAAAAGAATGGGGAAATTGTAATGAGCGCTTTGCGGACGTTGCACGAGCCATCGACACTAACAAGTATTGTTAAATTTGTGTCGGACACACAACAGGTACGTGAAAATATATTTTAAATTTTAGAAATAATTGTTTGGATCAGAAATGATTGAATTCATTGTTAATCACATCGTGTTCTAGATGGAGCGGGACCATATAAAGGAGCCTGTGTTGAAGGTTTTGGAGACAGGAGTAAAGTATGGGTTTCTGAAGAAGCATGGTATGAAATACTCAGTAGATGCATCTGACGAGGACGTGGATGAAGAAGTCGATGATGAAGAGATGCAAGATCGTAGCTCACGGAGGCGCCATTCGAAAAGTAGAGGAAAGTCGAGCAGTCGTAGCCGTACCCGTAGCCGAAGTCGTAGTCAAAGACGTAGTTCCAAGAAGCGCAAGCGATAGTTATACATTAAAATTTATTAACTGGGATGAAAAGTAATTTTTCAATTAACTTGATTCATCATGTAATTGTTTTTGACTTAAAAAAGGTATAAATGACGCAAGAGAATACTTTATGTGGAACCTTGATTGTGTAATCAATAAATGTATATAAATGATCCTGTTTTATTCAGCAAATATATTCAAAGGACACCTATCAGCTCTTTGATCTCGGCTCTCGGCATGCCGGAAAAAATATTGGTTGATGTAAAGATACCCATAAGTCTGTGTGAGGAGTATGCTCACTATTTCTGTCTATATAAGATCAAGCACAATTGATTTTATTCTTGTGTGTTGTCCGACCGACCAAGAAGCAGGAGCGAAAATTTTCACCTCTGAACATCCCAAAAAAGGAATGGTTTTTATATCCCTTAATTATGTAATGTACTATGAGCACCAAAAGTGAGTGCACACCTTTGAAATTTGTTTTTGGGCTTCAATTTAAAAAAATTAGGATATTGAAAAATATTTTCAATGAAATATTTTTAAACCTTAATTTGTCAAGAAAATTATACAAAAAAATCGGTGCCCAATATTAACTCGCAAAAATTTTACAGAGCAGCAAAACAATAACTTATAGAAATATGAATCAAAAGTAAGTGCACAGGTGTTCAAACATTTAATAATTATAGCCGTAAACAAAATAACGGCACAGTTGAATGCAAATTCAATGTTATTCTCAGGAAGTAGCGATCACAAAAATTCTTAGTAAAGTAATTTGTCTGGAAATTAGTTTGGTTTAAAAAAATTTACTATGCCGAAAGAAACTAAACCAGAATTTTCAGGAATTTGGAAGTTTTGGAGTTTTTGGGTCAGTTCTTGGAAATTTTTAACAGAAAATTCTGACACAAATCCTGTTTCATCTACAAAGGCTTTGTTGAAAAGTTGGCAAATTTTATAAGTGGGTGCGTTACAAAAGGAAACTACAGGTATAATAGGCAGAAGGGTTCATTGTAATAAATTTGAAACTTGACTTAGGGTGAATTTACAATTTTTAACAATTTTTTTCCGCTATTTGAAATTTACTTGTAGGGTCTTTTTTCAATGCAATAGGTTCAGTTTCATCTAGAAAGTCTACAATTTTACTTTCCTAATCATTTTTATCAATTAAAACTATTGAATTATAGATATGTTGCGAGAATACCATAAACTAGACACACAACGAAACAAGTCGCGAAGTGCGACCCTTGAAGTCCACACGGTCAACTTCCCAGTAATATCTAGATAAACATTAAAAATATTAAACACAATAATAATTTTGAAAATACTACTACTTTAAATAATAATAATGAAAGATATTCATAGCAGTAACAGCAATAAGGCTTTTGGTGGATGGGTGATGATGAATGATTACCACAAATGCAAATTTGATTGAAATTCTGATGGTTTTCAAAATTTAAGCCGCTTTTTTTAATTAAAAGATTGCAAAAACTATTAAAAATCTGCTCAAATTATCCAAACATTTTAAAACTTTGATTGACTTTACAACAAAGTCTTTAGAATAAAAGATATAAAGTAATATCAATCGGAAGAACCCCTTTCATATGGTAACTTTGAATGATTTTTTATTTTTAATTTAATTTTTTTCAGAATCACGAAAGAAGTTGTGCTGGTTTCTCTTCAAAAACTGATAGGAATGTATAAATTTTATAAACATTTATTACTTTGTTGTGCAAATCAGGCTAAAAAAATATTTTTTATGAAAAAAACCCTAATTTTTTTCTATTAAATTAAAAAAAAACGCTGAAACGGATCTTCATAATGTTAAAATAATCAAAGAAATTTTAAAACACGTCGATTAACACCTTTATGATGCAAATATTATATCTGGTTCGTGAGATATAGCGAATGGCAGAAATGACCTTGAAGATCATGCTGACTGTTAATGATTTTTAATTTTTAATTTAATGTTTCTTGTTATCATGAGAAAAAGTTTTGATGACGTTTGTTCAAGCATTGCTTGAAGTATATAAATTTTATAAAAATTGAATACTGTCTTTCGTAAATCAGGTTAAAAATTTATTGTTTATAAAAAACCCTAATTTTTTGCACTTTTTTTTCTTAAATTGAAAAACGGCTTCAACGATTTTTTTTAAAATTTGATAAAATCACGCAAATGTTAATACGCGTCGATTGACACATTGTTCAAAGAAATCGTACGTTTGGTTCGCGAGGTAAAACGCATGACAGAAATGACCTTCAAACGGGCAAAACAGCAAACCCCCCCGACCGAAGTTTCCCAAAAACTAATCAGCTCTTAAGATTGCAAAGTCGCTTCGATTGACATCCCAACGAAGTCGATACGACTTTGATTACGTGAGTTATGCTCGTAGAAAAAAATGCCCACGAACGTACGTACGTACGTACACACACACACAAATACACACATACATCTCCCTTTCTAAAAACACTTTATATATACTCTATAAACCTCAAAACGTAAAGAAATGTTGAAAATTTCAATTTCGATTTTCGAGGCGATTACAAGAACTTCCCATATACTGGGAAGTTAAAAATAGGATGCATACCATTATATTTATTTATTTGATCAAGTAAACAGATGTCATGGGTGAGCACACAAGTTTTTCCGGCATTGTAAATCAAACTACATTTCCGAAAAAGTACACGAGTTTTCTTCGACTCCCTTTAAAATGAATATTAGATGTACGAGTTTCCTTATTTGACAGCGTATTAGTTTTTTTAAATCGAAAATAATTTTTTTTGAAGTAAAAATATTTTAAAAATATTGGCGCATCATAAGCGCAATAACTCTGGAAAATGCTTTTCATTTTGATACTTTTTTGCATTGTGAGAGGTTTGGTCATGCCTGAATGACGCCTTTTTGCCGAGGAAACGATTTAGTTAAGTCAATTGAACTTAATTGACATATAAACATAAATTTGGAAATGGACGGGTTTATACTTTTACTTCTCTTGTAGGATGAATTTTCTAGGAATTCAAACAACGCTATTTTTTCACTTATCTTGAGAAGTAAAAGCACCAATGTTACTATCTACTTTCACATCAGAATTAAGCAATTCATAACCAAAGTAACCATATTTTTCTTGCATTCTTCGTTTTTTCAATTACTTATGCAAGTACTTCAAGAAACCATAACACATACAATTGAGAAAATTATAATTTCATTTAATTATGCAATTCTTTCAGTTTATTTGATTTGCTTTTAATTTATATTCTTTTCAGATATTAAGTGGTATTAAAACAATGAAGATGAATCAATTTCAATATTTTCATTATCTACTATTGTAATCAATTTCGAATGAAAAACATCAAATGACAATTAGTATAAAATACCATTTAACAATCAACACCCATTTCGCCGGTCAAAAGTCTAAATTTTCGTGAGAAAAAATCTCCTTCTAAATGGATTCCATCTGAAGGTTGGTCCGTGGGTCGATGGCGTTGAAACTTTCACTTATAATAAATAAAATACCCATAATAAGCCAAACACAAAGTAACTGCATACTAATAACGACTTGAGCGACACGGCGAAGTCAATATCTAACTAGTTACTGGTTTTGAATTGTACCCGCACTCCCATGTACAAGTGAATCTATAGATAGTACACAAGAAGGTACACATCGGATGACCTTTGTGCACTTTGCAGATAGATATCTTTAATGTTTTCGAAGACGCTACGCTGGAAGACACTTTTCACTTTCCTTCGCTTTGGCGTTGCCTTGATGTTATAAGCGTGGATTCAAGATATGCTTGGATACACTGTATTTGCAAATTTGAGATACGATTACTTCACGTGTAATGATTTCAAAGGTACTTGTCTGTAAATGCTGTTCCGAGATAAGGGATACATTGGTTTCAGCTAAAATTATTGTTCATTTGGAATTCAATTTTTTTTTTCATTTTGCTTAAGTGACTGGCGAAATTACTTGAAACATTAACATTTGCTTCATAGTATGCACGTATATTTATAAAACATTTCTTCAGATCTATGAGCTTTAAGAAACACTAAAATTTGGCATTGAGGTAAGGAGACAGCAAAAACTGGATTCTAGGAACGAAGGACTATATGACCATCCCGCAAAAATTTCACTTCGAGCACAGCAATACGAAATTATGTAACTGTTAAACAATTACGTTGCTAGTATCTACTTTATGTCACAATTACTCAACACCATACCATTCATGGTTAACCACGTTGGGCGCCACTCTGGTTTATTGCTTTTTGCCGAGTTGTCTATGAGACACGGAGGGCACAGGTTGATTCTAGGAACAAGGGATGATCCTACCGTTAACTATGATATTGCTCGATTATAACCGTTTTTAATTATCCAACCGTTCAACAATGAGTTTTAAGTATAATTTACATATCTAAATGAACGAAGAATTTGCTGATTTCTAAAAATAAATGAATTTGCAGATGAACATTGCTGGTTTACCTTGAAAAACAATACTCACCGGTGATTGAACACACGACGGCGACAATCATTCAAAAAGAAAAACAATACTCCGACCGGGGATCGAACACACGACACCTAGATTGCGAGCTAGTAGCGCTGCACCGCTTCTTTCAGATGCAAAAACTTACTAATCTATAAGCGACGCTTAAAACTTTGGAGGCTTTTTTCTCAAAAAAGGGAGGGTGCTGCAGTGTATTATTTTGAGAATCGAATATCCTTGACGTTTGCTACTCGTGTGCCAAGTTTCATCCAAATCTGAAACTTCGTCGGAGACTCTCCTTGTTAGTTAAGAATAGTTTTTTTATGCATATTTGTTGACTGAGGTTGATTTGTAAAAGAGTTTATTTTGTGTAAAAGTAAAAGGGTTTAACAAGAGTTCATAATGAAAACTCTGTTTTGGGTTCCCTCCATTCCAGTCTTGGAATATTCTTTAATTGATACTCAATCTCTATCGTTTCACCTTTAAATTCATTTCCTAGTGCACTTGCATGCTGAATTCGCACTGTTTTCACTGGACTAGGTCATGATTCGTGTGAACAAATTCAGATACATTCGATATATTCATTTTTTCTGCGTTAATACAGGTACCATTGCCTGGAGCTGAAGTTGCAATTATCTGTTGCATAAGAGTCAGAAATAAGAAGTTAAGCTACTTATGCTATGTGAGAGCGCTGTGGGTCGTGTCGAGCTCAAGCAAGATGTAACTTTGTGATGGTGAAACCCGAAATCACTCTATCAATCGTACAGTCTGTAATTTCCAAAGTTTTAAAATAAACAATCTGAGAAGCATAGTATAAAGTCTGTTGGCTTTGATTGCGGGAAGCGAAGTCGGGACAATGTACGCTAATTTAGCAAATGCATATCATCTACTAACATTTTGGCGGTGAAATTCGCGAGGTAAATAGTTTTGACGTCATCGAAGAAGTAATACGGAATTGCGGATTTATTCTGCAAATGCACAAAGATTTCACTTGGTATTTGCGGATAAGTAGGTTTGACGACGGGGTGAATTTCTTGTGATGATGGATTAACCAATTGGTGCCGGATTATGATGAGAGATGATATATTATGCTGAATAATCTTATCAATATTATTTCCTCAACTGCGAATGTTTATGCAATTTGCCAGATTGCTTTTATTTCTAATTATAAATAGGAAAATATTGAACGATATTTTTGTAGCATAATTTGCAGATTCTTCTGCTAAACTTTCAAAATGAAACATAAACATGCAACTAGCAATCTTCATAATGAAATGAAAATTTGATTGATATTCAGGGGACGATAAATCTAAATAGAAGAAACGATGCACTACCAAAGACATAATTGAAATTGAAAATACTTGCGGCTGATTATCTGAAATCAGGTCTTATTGTTAGAATTGCGTCTGCGAGTCTGAAAAAAACGCTTCGAGATCATTTACTTTTCATCAGGTTCTTTTTTAAGGAATGTGTAGCACTGGGTCTTCAACATATCTGACGAAAAATATCTTGAAAGAAAAATGTAGCTTAAAGATTGAATATGTTGAACAAAGCTGTTTGCAAATTTGGCAAGGCATAACAATGCATTTTTGTTATAATAATGAACTGTTCCAAAAAATTTTGCTCCTGCGATCGCAGATAATTAATTCAATATAGCGCCATCCAGGGAATGAGGCAACGATGGCAGCTAAGGCTTAGCGCGTGGGTGTGGTTTATGATGAGGAAGGAGAACGAGAACCTGCGTACATATTTACTTGAAACGAAATAAGGAAATGGGTGGCGATACTAAACCCGAAAAAAACTATTGGCTTTTCCTGCTCTATAAAACCTATTTTTTTGAAAATTAAATTCAATATAAAAATGATGAATTTCAAACTTAAAAAAATGCTTAAAGTCAAATAAATAAATGTTAAACAGAAGGTCAATTCCGAAAAAAAAATGAAAACCGAACGTTGCTTACAGATAAAGTTAAAGAAAATATGACCAAAAAAACGTACCATAAAATTACTCACGGACGCTCTCTTCATTGCTGAAACTTTGTAAATATGAATGGACATTTAATTCGTAAGTGTTTGGTGGTATTTTCCTCGAATTTTTAAAGTATATTCTGCAATTAGTAGCGGTTTAAAATATCATTAAACGAAATAAGAAACAAATAAAAAACAGCTATTTTGTGCCCGTGGATATAAAAGTTACAGGAAGGAACAACAGCCATCGTCTTTCTGGTTCGCCGACTCGTCTTGAGTTGACAAATTATTTTGCGTCTAGAATTTTAGTGGTGAGACCTCTTGAGTTTCGCTTAAACTATAATTATATATCGAATATAATTATGCAAGGTAACTCCGGTGATTCTAACAACTCCAGCCTTGACTTTTTTTATTTGCAGAAACTCAAAACGATGGAAGAAAAATGCACAAATATCATGAGAAAATTCATTCATTCAAATATGCCCAATGAATCTATAAAATCACTCTGCACGCATTAACTGGTCTCCACTTTGAATGGACTCAGTGGAAGTTTGCACCCTTAATTGGCCGTCTGATTTCTTAAGCAAACACTAGGTTGGTTGGTTGTAGTGGCAGCCTCCTTTATCCAAAGATGGCTCACTTAGGCCACTATAGCCCCATTGTGATACCACAAAAGATTGAGACGGCACTAGAACCTACAGGATGACGAAAACCATTTAGATTCTCGTATGAAACTGGCTATGCAGGCTGTCCAGGAAAGGTGAGCCTAAGGTTTGCATGCGTTTCCAGGATAGTGCTGAGCATTCACACAGAAAGTGTTAGATTGTCTCTTCCTCGTCTTCCGATCTGCAACTTCGGCAGGAATCGTTGAAAGGAACACCCAATCTGTCTGCGTGTCTGCCAATCAGACAGTGCCTTGTCAGTACGGATACGATGGAGCTCAAGGTTTCGCGGCTCGTGTTAAGAAGCCGCTTGGTGCGTCTGGAGCACAGTGCGTGCCAAGTTTGCCTGGTTGTCCTACATGTTTCTTCAAGTAGCCAGGCCCTGTTTGCAGCCTCCATGTAGTATTGCTTGAATCCCAGCTTTATGGAAGCTAGAGGTTGGCCGACTTCGGAGGTAAGTGTATACTTTTGGAGCTCAGTGCCAGCTCAGCTATCACTATGCCCCGGTACCCAGTAAAGAATCACTTCACAATGAAGCGATATCATGTTTAGTTGTGAGCGGCATTCCATAGCAATTTTAGATGAGGTATGCAAGTTGGGTAGTGATTGGATAGCAGCTTGACTGTCAGAGAAAATATTCAGGGTTCTTACGGAAATTTTCTGGTTTCTCAGCCAGTCTACTGCCTTGTATATTGCAATGACCTCTGCCTTTCAGGCAGTGGTCTGGAAGCAGGATGGATAGTTTCAGGCCTAGCTGTTCTGAGAAAACGCCACAGCTATCTTTTCCATCCATTTTGGAGCCATCAGTGTAGATGTCGACCGATTCCTGCATCCCACCTCTTTCTATTGCCCAGTCATCCCTGCCTAGGATGACTGACTTGAAACTATGATGAAAGCAGGGAATTGGGGGCGCAAGGTCTACTTCCCCTGGCGTTGGTCCATTCCTCCGAAGTATGGTGGAGTGGCCAATATTTCCCTCTTGCCAGAGATGTAGTGCTTTTAGTCGAATCGCAGAGCACTTGGCCTGCTGTCTTGTAAGGAGCTCCGTGGGGGGCCAATTCAATAGCATAAACAGTGCCTTTGTCGGGGTAGTGCGTAAGGCCCCGGTGATCCTGTTTAGCATGTTTGCATTGGATGTTTTTGCAATAGCTGGCCACTAAACAACTGCGCCGTACAGAAGGATTGGTTCCACTATCGCCGTTTAGAGTCATGATACAATTTTGGGTTTCGATCCCCACCTTTTTCCAATGGCTCTTTTGCAGCAGTGTGCTCTTTCTTTTATATTCGCTTTGCACGCGAGCTTTGAGTCCGGAATTAGACCTTAATATTTAACTTGGTGAGACGGTATGAGGCTTATCTCATCGAGTTTGGGTGGGAGAAATCGAAGAGTTTTGTACCTTCTTGTGATTCCGTTTTCTGCGGATTAATCTTTTGACCGCACTCTTTGCCCCCACTGGGTAAGAATACATCGTCGGCGTAAGCAAACACTAAATCCTTGTACTTTTTCACAGAGAAACTGCATCCCGATGTATTTCTTAATTAATTCACGTGTACCGAAACATCTCAAACATAACTTTCAATCTACCACATACAAAAAGCCTGGCATTCCACAGCAACTATTCCCAAACCTTACTACCAATCCTTTGTTCCGTGTTCCGGTACTCCGGTTTCCATGTTTGGGGCAGAGTGCAAATGATCCCGCTGGCTGCCAATTGCACACGGATTCCAGGTTTTCCCAGTTGAGGATTCTTAAATGGGTCGGTGTTAATTCTTACATCGAACGTAGTATCTTTTGAGTGCAGCTAGAAGTTTGTAAAGATACTCGAGAACATTTTTGCACTCCAATGCTTTATAACAGCAGGAATAGTAGAAGTTTAAGTTGGGCTGCATTTCTGCTAGTTAATATACATAAATTAATGCATGTAATCACGATAAAACTGATATCAATTGCTGAGAAGTTTGGCAACTTTATCCTTAAATGATGGAACGTTAGCAGCCGCATTCTGAGAAGACCGAAATGTAAGATAGGCCACCAGATCAATGTGGAAGCCAATAAAAGACAGGCGGGACTAGGAAAACGGATAGTAACATTCAAAATTGAGGTTCTGATCGTATAACCGAAATAATTAGGTACTTAGAGTGCAAAGCAAACGTCCAAATTTATTTTTCGCGTAAATAGGGACGATGACTGCCGATAACACTACCATCATTCATTTAGAAACGAATTTACTAAAAACTGTAAGATTCGTGGAAAAATGTTTTGTAAGAATCTCTTTACATTTAAAACCACACAAATTACACTGACATAAAAAAACGATTTATAAAAATAGCAGAAATCAATGGCTACGGCGAAAAGGACATTTTAAAGCTAATAAAAAGGAAAGAAAGGAACATCGCAAAAGCCAACCTCGAAAGAACCGAAACCAAAAAGCTGAGGATAGCTGCAGAGTACAACACCATCACTAAGAGGCTAGCCAACAAAATAGAAACCGCGGATTTGGTGTACACTAGTAGAAGACACCAACTTGGAACTAAGCTAGGAAACGCAAAAGATCCTATCGAAAAACGAGAAAGATGTGGAGTCTACGAGATGAGCAGCAACAACTGCAACAAGAAGTACATAGGACAAACGAGAAGATCTCTAGCTATCAGGTTCAAGGAGCACACAAGCGAAGCAATCAGGGCACAAAGGAACATCGCAGCAGGAAAAACAACAAAAGTCCGATCCAAAGTAGCAGAGCACATAGAAAAAGAAAACCATAATTTCAGCATGGAGAGTACAAAAATAAAAAGCACCATAAACAGCAGACAACTGGACGTAGAGGAAAGCATTGCCACCGACAAGAGCCCACGGACACAGCTTCTAAACGCGGACCAAGGCAACAGATATTCATGGCTTTTCAGATACCTGGATCACAAAAGAAAACAGGAATGAACATCCTAATAAATAAATAATAAAACGAGTGATATAGTTAAGGTTGGGATAAGATCAAATTAGTAATTAATTAGATCCTAAGTATTTATGTATAAAAGGTTGCAAGTAGCAACCGAAATACGTATTTGAATAAATACAAAACATTTTGGTAAAAAGCAACAACACGACTTTTTAATAATTTTAAAATATGAAGGTAATATCAACAAGCAATGTTTGAAGTACTTTAATTTGTTCGTAAGAAGACTCATACCTACAGAGCTTCACTGAAAGAACGCAATTTCTCAAATAACGCTGAAATCAGCGAAAAGCCAAAATGATTGGAGCCTACAAAATAGGTGTTTGGCCATTGATTTTTTCAAAAACTATCGGTAGTTTAGTTCCCTTATTAGTGACAAGAAACATTTGAAAATTTCAACAAAGATTATATTATTGAAAAACAGATGCAAAGATGTTTTGAATTCGTATAAGCCAAACATAATGACCCGAGTATTGAGTGACACCACAAAACATAATGTAATTATTATAGACTCAAATGTCTGCAAATTTCACTTTCAAACTGTTTTGTATTTCCTTTCTGGAAATTGCAACATCTATTTGAAACTTTCAATATCTTTTCAAGTCGAAGCAGAGCAATTTAAGACAGCTTTGCAAAAATGCCTATTCTTCATAGATGGACAACGCGATCGCTGCCTTTTATCTTCAGGTGCTATCCTATACACTTTGAAAACCAAAATTATGTTATGAGATTTCATAACACTATTTCGCACAATAATTTCGTCTAGATTAAATCGTCCTCGCCTGGCACAATGAAAAATGAACTAGCAAACGGTTTGCCAGTTCGAACAAATGACCAAAGAAAGATAAGATTGTTCGCTTTCGCGATATGTGTGTAAATTTCTTTCTTTCGGGTGGTATTGTAATTACGAATCGAGACTGACATTAATTGTTCAATGAATGGAAAGCTGTTTTTTTTGAAGATATATAATCTTGGAGGTGCGCAGCATGCATTTCTCCAAAAGATTTCGTACAATACTTTCGGCAATTTTATGATTTGGAAGACAAAACGTTGATGGACATTTTATCATTTGACCTCGCAGCGGCAGAGAATGACCATAACTAGACATTCAATTGTGTTTTGAAAAGGACTTTATCTATTTGACCTGGGAAGCTTCATTGTAATGTGTGGCTCATGCACGAATATGTTGGCAATAATCACCTCATCTTAAACAGAGAGCTCACAATGATGGCCGCTAAATTGGTTTTTCAACATTCCACATTGGAAAATTTCAGAAAGAATTTTTTTAGGTTCAGTTTTGCTTTCAATTGAAAAAACGCGAGACTTATTAAAATCATGCAAATATATTTTATCTAATAACATATTCTATATTCTATAATATAGTAGAAATTGATATTTTCCAATACCAGAGGTGCAAAAGTTTCCGAAAATGTTTAAAATCTTTTGAAGATTTGTGAGCGAATTTTATTTTATATACTTTTGAACACATGAAAGGGGCAAGAAGCCAGGCAGGCTTATTTTGCTACGACATACAGTTTGGAATTCACATTCGTTCCTTATTATTGTTGGGTTTTGAAGAACCGACCCCAGAAAATATGATTTGATAGATGATTGGAGCTTAAGCTTTAATATCAGTGATAAAATTTGATTAGATAGGAAGTGTGGTTTCGGGGTGACGGATGGCATCATCTTCAGGTGCTGTCATTTACCATCCGTCACCAGACAGCACGACCACGGTAAGGCTTGTTAATGGGTTAAGCTCGTTATATTTCAACTATTTTATTATTTGTATCCGCGAAGTATAACGACTGTCAATTGGTTCGCATATATGCCTACGTCGCTATTCTATATTAGTCAGTTTATCATGGGTTAGCACACTAGAAGACGAAGTTGTTGACTAGACTAGGAGGTTTTAACCCATGATAAACTGACTAATATTGATAAGATAGTTGAAACGTTTTTTTATCATAATTAATTAAGATGCAACTAACATTTCCTCTTCAATTTAGGTGTTTTCCGCATGAAATCGATTATTTTCTGTATCAAATTGGCATTTTTTCACATCAAATTGCAGCCATGATATTAGATAAGTTCCAATTAGATTTAGAAACGTATTAATTTGATCTAGGAAATCATCAATTCGATTTAAAAAACGCCAAAATTGAACGATGAATACTACGTATAATGATTTTCGATGGTGTATTCAAAAACATACACATATCTATCGCTATTTTAATAGCAGTTGATAATGACAGTTTACTAGTAAATTCCGTTCCATGTGGCAAAGTAGTCCCAATAAGTGTACAGATTTTAATGTTAGTTTTCTAAAATAATATGCAGGGAAAAAGTGTGAGAGAACAAATTTTTAATGAGACTTCCTACTGTTTTTATGCCTGGCTTGATTTCTAATATGTGTTTTAAATTTCACATGTAAACAGCTTCTTAGCATAAAAAAACTTCGCGATCGGTTTTCCCGGCAATAAATTGGCTAGCGTTCAAAGGCATATATTCTCATATATATGCTACAAAGAATATGCAATAAATTAATTATTCAGAATGCATATTCCTTGACGTAATATGTCAAACAGGGCGGTGAATTCAACTAGCGACATCATTTGTTTATGTGAACATAGATTATTAGCTTGTTTTGATCTGTCGTTTTGTCCAAATTACGTTATAGAGGTAATTTGGAAATCTATAAAAATATAGTAATTTTGAACTCAACTAAGTAGCTTCTTAGTAATATAATTTCTTTATTGAAAAAGCATCAAAGAAAACATCAATATTACTAGGAAAAACTGCTAATAAACAAAACATAAATAATATTACTTAAAAAAAGCAGTTTCATCCACTATCAACAGTATAACCTATTTCTTCTCAGCGAACACATTTTTTATAAAAAAGAGAGCGCGGCTTTTCTGTTCAGCAAACAAATCAACTTTTCATTCAAGTTTGATATTTGTTTAACAAATTTATTGACAACGAATTGAGACGGCTTTTTTCCTGATCTTAAGTTTATAAGTTTTGCAAATTTAATCAAGGTTATTATAATTATTTTTATCAACTTACGTTTTTTTTAAAAAGTCGCACAAAGATGTATATCATTCAAAAAAAATATATTTGAACCATGGCATAAATATTCTGAAACGTTTAGCTAGTTTTCAGAATGTCAGCATCAATAAATACACAATATTTTAATATTACTTTGAGACTGTTTGCTGCAAAATCGGATGTGAAAAATATATAAATAAGAGATAAAATATTATGTTGAAATTGATGCAAGGCAAATTGGAAACAATAAAAAATATTGAGGTTTTTAATTCCGGTTTAAAACTAGAAAAAAATCAAATTTGAAATCTCATTTGAAAATCAAAAAGAACAGTACATTTTCTATGCAAAACACTACATTTATTATTTGATTATAATTTACTTTAATATGAAAATAAAATTTCAAGAATTGCTGTGAAAATTTGAATTCTATGGAATCCCATATCTTAGCAACTAAGCCTCAAATAATAAAAATATTATGTGTGCACGTTCATACACCCTAGAAGTACAAATATGCCGAATATGAACAAATTTTAGAACCACACTTTTTTTCGTTGTGTTGTCACTTACATGAATGTATTTTATCATATAGAATAAGAATTCACAAAATTAAACCAGCTAAAGTTTTTTTCGAAGGTAAATACTAAATGTTATACAAAAAACATTTCCATTGCCTCTAGTTTGGCAATAACAATTAATTCTATATAAACTTGATATAAATATAAGCGGAAAACATATGCAACTCTTATATTTAATTTTACACCAAGGAAAATACGTTTTTCAGTGAACGAGTTCCTCAGAAAATGCAGTTTTAACCAACTTGCCAAATATGATCAAATGTTCTGTTTGCAAGAGCATTTGATCATCATGTCCATCACAAAAACATGATTTCAATATTTTTATTAAATATAGGGTTATCCTGTCATATCTATGATGAATTCATGTGAGGAGCGAATCGAGGTGATAATAAATACAAGAGCCTTTGTTGAATTGCTCATTTTAAAAGGAAGAAAGGTGCCACTGGTATTAGCGCTGCGAAATCAAAGAAGTTTTTCAGTAAAGTTCTCTGAAACTTTATTTAATTTCTAAATATACAAAGACTATCTTTCGATCACTTCTAATGAAATAAAAAAACATTAGAAATAAAGCGGAAATTGTTGCATTTGCAATGGAAATATTTACATTTGATTTGGAAAGACGTAAATTTTTTTTGGAAAATTTTACACTAAGTACGAAAAAAGTTACAATTGACTTACAATTAGATACAGTTTGTTTTCATTCAGCCTGTAAGTAACAATTTTAAATATATTTTTTTCCTTTTAAAGCAAGGACTGTTCAGCGAACATCATTGGTTTCCAAATTAATTATACACTGAATTTTGTTAAAAATTTTTCGATTCATAAATAGTGCACCTAAGTTATTTTGCAGGGCGGCGTTTCCATTATCTAAGAAATGCCTCTTTCATGGAAGAAAAAAATCATATGTTCACTAGTTTTTACATACCACATCATTAAATTCCTTAATTGAGTGCGTCAAATTCACTATAGTTTCCGCTCATACTTTCAATCACTTATCGCTTTAATCATATTAAACAGTTTAATGCCTTGCACTTGAGCGTAGTAAAATAACAAGCGGGCAAACATTCACTACGCCAATTTAAAATTATATAATAATGAGAAGATAAATATCAAGCTTGCATCATTGAAAACGCACAGCATGAGTTATTTTATTCTGCTGTTTTCTAATTTGAACATTTTCAGGCGATTTCGTAATTTTATGGTGACTACTTAATGATTTTAATATTCAATGTGAATTCATTATCAATACATTACACTCGAATCGGCTAATAATCGATAATGGATGGAAACTGATTGAAACGAATTGGTCAAAGATACCGAACAGCACTATCTTTGATTTCATTTAAATTCATATGTAGATATCGGTAGCGACACGTTTACTTTTACATTTTGGCTTATTTTAGGTTTACGGAACAAGGCTACAAAACTGCGTGTTCGGAAGGAAATAATGCTAATTATATTGAATCTTAATTATGAAAATTGAAGTTTCGATTTCGAGATATTCAATTGATGGACGTATTAGTTTTTCGTGGGTATTGTGGTCAATTGAAAGTTAAGTACTCATTATTCGATTCCAAGTAGAACGGCAGGAAGTGCAATTATTTTCGCATATAGTATTACTACAGAAAAATTATTAATGATTGAACCTTGGTCAGATGAAAGCGTTCCATATTTCAAAGTTAGTAGTAATGTAACAAACATTATGAAGAAAATTGTTGCCAGAATATATCCTGCGATAAACAGTAAAAAATTGGTTACATTACATTGCGGTCGGATATGTTTGATGCTTGAATATCAATAGAAATGATGCCTTGTCGATGTATTAAAAAATATGCTTTAACTCACAAAGCATGGCTTGAATCTATTTATCAGTATGAGTTGGATATTTCTTCAGGCCAACTGCAAGGTATTGCCTCATAGCAAAATTTTTCTATATAAAGATACATTTAGACAGGTGTCAAATTTAAGCGAAATTTATTGATTTTTCCAGTAAAGATTTAATTTTTTTATAATATCTATGCCCGATGTATCTTTCATAGTAAAAAGTACAACAATATTTTCAGGAACAACAATAACTTTGTATAAATTTTACTTACGAATACACCAAAATCATATCATCTTGATCCTTACCTGTAAAGTAAAAAAAAATTTGTTTAGTGTTTTAAATAAGTGGTTCATAGATAAATATAACAAATGCATAAAAAAATTCATCTCAAGGCAATCATCGATTAGGCCTGTGAATTTAATCGAAACAAGAAATAAATAATATACAAATAAAACTAAAACTTTTGAAAGGAAGCAGTTTTCTTTAAGCCACTAATCTTGTAGGTATTTATTAAGCGCTGCTTTTGCGAAGAGTAAATCCTTTTTTTATGGACTAATATAGTGAATTTTTCGAAAAGTATTCATGTTGAAATGTTTGTCTAAGTTACTGCTTCATATTAAAAAAAAATCGACTTTGATGTCGAACCCCATTGAATCACAATTGGTGCAATAAATTATTCGTGACAATGTCATACTCCATGACGTAGTTAAGTAGGGTTACATGATTTTTTTTTTGAGTAGTTTATTTATCGTCTTATGTAGAGAAAACCAAAAAAAATTGTTTTCCCTTTTTTTCACCAGGTATGACTTGTATACGATCACAAAGTAAATAGGGCGTTAACTTAGAATGGGCCTAAAATGTAATCCAACTCAAATCCGTCGCTTTTTTTCTACCACAATTTCCTGACCTAATGCTATATGTTGAGCTCGACTTTTTGACAGCCAAAAACAAATAAGAATGCAGCAAAAACTACGTAGTACAAACCAGGTGAGTAAATTGCAAAAGATGATCGGAAAATGATATAAATACCGGCATCCCAAAATCTTCGGTGAATACAGACCACAAATCATTGTTATAGATTTGTCAAAATTCAATGGTGAGATCGCTAGAACAGGGCTACAGAAAGAGATGGCTACCAAGAAAAATAGTAATTTTCATGCAAAAAATAGAGTGATATTAAAATCCGTAAAGCTAGCATATCATGGAGAATAATTTAATAGTTAATACGAACTCCATAAATGAAGAGCCTAATTCCATCCATTATGCGGAATCGCACGCAGTCTATCATGAAATGGTGCATCATAAAATCTTAGCGAGCCTCATTAGAAGTCACGTAGTCAGGTTTGAAGCAAATAGAGTACCGAAAATGTGTTACGGGATGGAATTGTATCGTGATAAGAAAGTCGACTTGTGAGCAAAAATAGAATATAGGTCACTAAGAGGGTAAAGCTTGAAGTTGTGATGTTTGATTTAAATTATTTTTTTATTATTATTATTTTTATTATTATTCGAACTGACAATCTAACGTAATATTCTGACTTTTAATGATGATTAAAAACTCAATTACGGCGTCAAAAAGGGAAAATTACGTGCACCAAACCATGCCCAAACAAAGTACGAATGCCAACAATCACTAGCTTTCTAGTCTCCGAGATGCCGGAAGAATTACCTGAACGAATTTGCCTGACTATAACTCATTCGTTGAAGGTCTTCAGCACTTTGTGCGTTTCAATTGGTTGGAAGATCAATTCCAAAACCGCATTTGATTTAAAAGGGTGCGAAATCAGATATATTTCAAGTAAAATTTTCAATGACTCAGTGCATACCCAGGACCTGTCTACAGGCTTTCAGTAGTTAGATTCATAATCCAGGTTTGCTGCGACTACCGAAGAGCCAATTTGAGGAACTGACGAACGTCTGTGCTAATCCTTGCTTGGGCATCAGAACTACTATAAACGATAACATCCCCATTTCCACGTTATCAGAATGCGTATGGGTATGGTATATCATTAAGGGATGTGAATCAGTCTAATGCAAATATAAATAGTGGTTTGGTAGTGGCCTCACTATTTGCGAAGAGCGTAAAATGATTCGAAATAATTGTAGCGTTCAAAAGTGATGCTCACTATCTCGGGTACAACCGCAGCATTTTCTTTTCTTCTTTCCCACTTTATCATTTTCAAAAAATCGATTTTTATTGCATTTTTGGAAAGTTTAAATATGAAGAAATATGATATTAAATTTTTTATAAAGATTGGAGTAGTCTAACTGTATTTTTTGGCAACTTTCACTTTGTCACCCGAGCGCGATTCTTCATTAAAAAAAACTTTAACCGCGTTGTTCTCGAAATAACGTTTTTCGACGCAGCGTTGATGAAATCTTGGAAACTACTGAGCCGATTCTTACTAAATTTTTACCAGGCATGCTTTATGACAACAGCTAAAGCGCGGGGTTTCAAAATTTTGACTTAAAGTATTTTTTGGTCAAAAACGATGAAATAAGCATGTTTTTTCGTATTTTTTCGAAAAACGTCTGCCATTTTGTCAATTTTGCAAAAATCAAAAATCGCACTATTCGCGCTATAGGTATTAACATACTGAACCTAAAACTATTTGGACCTCGACCGTTCCATCTCGTTTTGTCGACATTTTTTCAACCACCATTTTCATTGATAAAAACTCTCATAAATGAATAAAAAATATTTTCTTTTGGATATTTCGGGAATGTATTTATTGAGTATAACCCCTCCTTTGTCAATATTTTTAATTTAAACCTATTTAAAAAATTATTGAAAATAACCCGCTTTTACACTGCTAAAAGAGGGTAGACCCCTTAAATGTTGCAGAATTAGTGAGACAGTGAAAACGAAATTCGTTGACCAGCCGAATATCATTGCCAAGTTTCCAATTGGAATTTTATCATTGTGCGTTGGCTTGCCCCGAGCTTGTTAGTAGTTCCTGTTGCAAAGTATAGCCTCGAAACATTGTTGAGAGTGTGGGTCAGAGAATTTTTAGTCTTTTGATATAGGAAGCACTACAGTGCATTCTTAGAGTAGTTATTTTTGACGGCAGTACTTCAAAAAAGTTTTCAGGGAGCTAGTCTTTCAACAGTCTTGTGTGAATAAGTTAGAAAGTTATAGTAATTATAACACCCGTTATAATTTCAACTGTAGCTTTTGGAACAAAATTTCCTTTACGAGGATTTCTATTTTGTCCACATGCACATTATCTGTGAAAGTTGATTTGATAATAAACATAAGCAATAACACAACCACCCAAATTGGGCCATCATTTGTAGCTGAGTGAACTCATAGTCTGCCACCAAATCATATTTCCGACAACCACTTGTCACCAAGTAGCCGTAATGAGAAATGTTTTCACGAACGAAATCGCAACGAAATTTCAAGGCAACGTGACTCCCGTCTCGTTGGCCTCATTGAACGTTAAGTCCTGGGACGAGGCAACGAACCCGTTGGTCGTGTTGACAAGTTGGGTTCTACCTCTACTTGGCTAGATGGCGATAGCTGCTGGCAGGTCAGCTCTGTTGGGCGCGTAATGCCGTGGGTACGGTTGCCTAGACCAAGTCCCGAATCTCATTTTTGAGAGATTCAGCCATCTAAATTGCCCGATTTACATGTTCGACAAAAATAGTCCTAACGGACTTCAAGTAAAACAACAAAACTTTCTGAGGCTCGACCTCCTTTTTTTCTCTCGCCAGCGAACCAACTCCCGATCCGATAACGGTTCCCTCCAAAAAACCGGTCGGGTAGCTGCCAAACCAGATTCCCTGGTTCGAGCTCTGTATTCTGGTTTTCGAGACTGGCTTGATGTGCGGGGTTGCCGTTTCTGAGTGCAAACAAAGCACGATAATACATAGCCTTGAACCTCGTATTCGGTGCATAGGAAGCAAATGCTATAACCACGAAGCCACCCAGACTACATCATGATTTATTCGATACTATTCCCTGAAAATTTTAAATGATATTATTTGATGATGGCAAAAATCATGTATGTTTTTTTTGTTATAAGCCACTAACACGAGCGCAGCAGTGTTAAAAATATTTAAAGCTGTTTGTTTATTGAAACCATATATTTAAAGCGTGTGATATGTTTCATGGAATTAAAAGCTGTAAATCCAATTATATTTTAATTTTCATGATAAATCTTCCGTGGCCAATTAACATCTGGTGACACAATAAGCATCGCTGTTTCGTTTCCCAGGCAACTCAACTCACGAAAGCTACACATATTTCCCGCCAGTATTCCTAAGATGGATTGTTTTATAAAACCATACGACAAAGAAACGTCGAACCATTAGACTGAATTTGATAAATCTCCTTACTAAAACCCAGATTGTAGCGAAATGAATGAATGGATGGGTGAAAGATACAAGATACAATCAGAGTACCGACTCAGTCGAAAACAAAAGAAAATATACTTCCCATTTTGGAGAAGAAAATACTGAAAACATGTTTGAATTACCTAATTTGCTGGTCCATTTTGTTTTCAGTGAATCAAACATGCTGTGAAACATTTCCAGTGATGTTGCTAATAAGTTTTAAACATTCTTTACCATTGTTAGTAGCCAAGGCGGAGGCAATTAACATATTCTTTTAATTAAGTGAATCTCGTGCAGAGGTAACATACAAATGTTACATAGGTTCGTTATAGGCTTTTCAAATTTCCTCATGTTTCATTCATGTTGTTACCATGCGTAAACTGTTGGGAAATGCAGATTGGTATCTAGCAGACATGGCATTTAGTAACCGAAAAATTGTTTTGGTTCTAGTTGCTTACCTTTTGAACGGTACATGATTTATAACCATGTAAATTTTATGCAATAAACATGAATAAACGAGGTGTTTTTAGATCCAGGCTAAAGAGCTTAGAAGTTGGGTTATTTGTGAATGTTTGTTAGTTTTATTTAACTTGTTTATTAATTTTATTTATTCTCGTTTTTTCAAAATCTTTCTTAATTGATGAAAAGATCGTTCTAAACAATTTAGAATTAGGTGCTTACTTTATAGAAATGGGTTTGCGTAAGCCAATGCACATTAAAGTAAAGTGTATAAAAATTAATTTACGTGAGCTAAAAGTTTCCTAAAGTGAAAATGCGGGAAGAGTGAAGTATCCTGAAGCTGCTATAAAATTATTTAAAAAAAAAAATATGAAAGTTGTGGTGCAATATCTCGACAAATGAGAAGCGGCAGGTCAAGGAAGACAACAAAGTGGGGAAAATAGGAAGCTCAAGTATGCTCCTTTGAGGTCAGAAGGATTGCGGCTATTGCAGTCACCGGGGCTCTACGGACTTCCCCGACAAAGGCATTATTTATGCTATTAAATTTGCTGCCGGCAGAGCTACTTACGAGACAGCAGGCCAAGTGCACTGCTGTTCGATTGAAAGCTCTGCGACTCTGGCATGAGGAGAACTTCAGTCACTCCACAATACTACCGAGAGATGGACCAACGTCAGGAAAAGTGGACCTTGCTTCTCCGATTTCCTGTTTTCACCATTGTTTCAGGTTAGTGATTCGGAGTAGGGAAAGAGGTGGGATACAGGAATCGGTTGACATCTACACTGATGGATCAAAAATGGATGGAAAAGTTGGCTGTGGCGTGTTCTCAGAACAGCTGGGCCTGAAACTATCCTTCCGATTACCAGACCACTGCAGCGTCTTTCAAGCAGAGGTCATTGCGATTTATAATGCAGTTGACTGGCTGAGAAGTCAGAAAATTTCCATAAGAAATTTAAACATCTTTTCTGACAGTCAAGCTGCTATCCAATCATTATCCAGCGTGCATACCTCATCTAAAATTCCTATGGAATGCCGCTCACAACTGAACGTTGTGTCTCTTCACTGTGAAGTAATTCTCTGCTGGGCACCGGGGCATAGTGATATACCCCGAAACTGCGAAGCAGATGCCTTAGCAAGAGCTGGCACCGAGCTCCAGGAATATGCACTTACCCCCGAAGTTGGCCAACCTCTAGCTTCCTTAAAGCTAGAATCTAAGCACTACTACGTGAAGGCTGCGAATTGGACCTGGCTGCTCGAAGAAACCTGTAGCACAACCAGGCAAACTTGGCACGCACTGTGCTCCAAACGCACCAAGCGGCTTCTCAATATAAGCCATGAAACCCTGAGTTCCGTCGTTTCCGTACTGACGGGACACTGTCTGATCGGCAGACAAGCAGAAAGATTGGGTGTCCCTTACAACGATTTCTGCCGAAGTTGCAGATCAGAGGAAGAGAAAGAAACAATCAAACACTCTCTGTGCGAATGTCTAGCACTGTCCAGAAAGCGCATGCAAACCTTGGGCACGTCCTTCCTGGATAACCTCACGAAAGTAGCTGATTTAGACATTGGCTGCATAGCCGGCTTTATTCGAGAATCTGGATGGTTCTTTTCATTCCGCAGGTTCTAGTTCCGCCCTTATCTTCAGGGTACCACAATGGGCCTCTCGTGGCCTAAGTGAGCTACCTTTGGATAAAAGGGGCTGCCACTACAACCAACCAATCATACTACTTTGAAAATCGGTTTGAAAATGCTGCAAAAATCAAGGCTGAGATGATGTGTATCTCTTAAGAACGCGTTAGGATCCCAACTGCTGAGGGGAGACTAAATGAACTAAACGACTAAATGTCCAAAAGGTTGCAAAAACCGCGTCTCACTGAACAGATAAGTGAAACCCAGCTTGATTTTGCAAAAAGGTGTGAAATTGAACTTTAAGAGCGTGGTGGAAAGTCATATTTTCTGACGAGTCTAAATTCATTTTGTGTGGGCAAGATGGGAAGAATAGTATTAGGTGTACACCAAGAGATGAATATAAGCAATGTTACAGATTGACCACATTCAAGCATTCTTTATACATAAGGGGTTATTCTACTGTTAATATTGTTTACTTTCTATTTTTTGTTTTTTGCTTATTTCGATAGATTACCATCTCAAGAATGCATGTACAAAATTTCAAACCGATTCATCGCTTCGTTTTCATTCTATGACTATATTTCGGTGCGCGCGTCGAACGGTATTTTTCTCCCTCATACGCTCTCACCCCGCGAGCAATAACTGCTTTGTATAACAATGGTCTCTCTCTCTGAAAAAGAGAAGCTGGAGATAGCAAAAGGGACCTATTATATGCCTGGATTCGCCGATTGAGGGTAAGATTATTTATTTTCACGATATAACAAAAAAATCTATTAAAAAACTTTAAACGCGATTTACTCAAAACGTGTGTTTTCGGTGTGCGGCACATCGTAGAGAAAAAACTAATTAAGCGATTTAGCTAAAAAAAAATTTGCATACTTGTATATCAATTTTACACAAAGTGAACCTAAATTGAGCCATAAAAATTGAAATTTGGTTATTTGGGACCACTTTTTTCATGGAAAAAAACGTCCAAACTCGAGCATGCTATTTTCCAACACTTGTCAAATCACGTAAATTTAATATTTATGGCTCAATTTAGGTTCACTTTGTGTGTTTTTAGCTAAACTAATAGAATTTCATCGTTAAATTGATTGCGGATCACCTGGACGACCTGGGCAATCTGCCGCGCAATCGACTCTGGCCGTCAGCGCGCGCTCCATCAATTGCATACAGAAGCCGCCATTTTATTTTTTTTGAAAAATTCAACTATATGATTTTATACTTTTTTTGTTAATAAAGATGCATGCAAAATTTCAAATTGATATCTTTAATAGTTATTTTTTTACAACACTTTTAAAATGATACTGCTTCATACCCGTTTAACAGTAGAATAACCCCATAATGGCAGTGGCGGCTCGTGGGAGTTAAGTATGGTGGGGCTACTGGTACGAATTTTTCTATCACCAATATAAGTTCTTATGTCAGTTTCCACTCCACCCAAGAGGTACCACATGTGGAGCGTTAAGCGATTTTAAGTGATCAGTTTCCCCAAAAGTAGATTCGCTGGCAATCAAAGATATATTCCCATTATCGTGTTTTGAATAACATTTAAAGCTTTAATAAAAGTTCAGTGCACTCTGAATAAAAAAAATTGTTTAAAAACATTTGAATTCTTGCAACGAAACAACTTTTAAGCCTGTCGCACTTTTCAAAATAAATAATTTCTCTACTAAAATAAATGCAACAAAAATAACAATAACAATCAAAAATACTAGTAATAAATAAATTCAACTAAAGCAACAATAACAAGAGCAAAAACCATCAATAAATAAATTCAGCAAAAACAGTTTTACATTGTATATAGTTCTTCAATCGACATCAACAACAAAAGCAATTTCTTTTATCTAGACGTTTTATTTGTATAAATATTCAGCACGTCGATTTTTTTGTTGAGCAAACAAGTCAATCACCCTTTCATTCATTTTGGGTATTTCTTTAATGAATTTATTACAAACAGAGAGTACTGCAAGCGAAAACGAACAAAGGTTATTATCTTCAAAAAGACTGTAAAGCTGAACAATGGAAGACATATTTTGAAACATTTCTTCCAATAGCGTAATATTAATATTAATTGTATTTTCTGCCGAATTCATATTTTGAAAATACCGAAAAAAAAATTACTAAAATTGAAGTTCAAACTTCTAGCAAGTTTTAACACATGCAAGGAAAATCTTATTAAAAAGCACTACAAAACTTTAAAAAAATTCTAAACACTACCAAGGCACACTAAGTATTAATACCATGCACTACACTGATGAGACTACTATTGCATTAACAGTCATCACCTTCACCCCCTGCGGCCCGCCGTAAAAAAATGTTGCTCATGCCTGCTCAAAAATATTATCCAGACCATGCCAAGACTAAACGTTGTCGAAGCACTGAACGGGCTCCATATGAATAGCCCGTCCGCTAAGTATATACATGTTACTTCAAACACGCACACTCTCGCCGCTTCACCATAGAATTCACGCACACATTCAAATCGAAATTCTCTTGATCGGGGCTAGATTAATGTAGCCCTTTCCTCATAGTAACGGTGGAAAATTGTCAAAGAGAAAATAAGTTTGAATTTTACTCTTAGCTTTTACTCGGTGCAGGCAGAACCAAGCGAGTCGAAGAGAAAAACAAATTGTTCTACATTGCGTGGCAAGAAGATTATGTGAAAGTAACCTACAGCATGGGCGAAAAAAATGCTACATTATATTTTGAAATGAAATGAAATTATGAAAACTATATTGAAATCTTTAATGATATTTTATTACATTTGCACTCATATAGGCTCATCAATAAGTGGTGGGGCTGAGCCCCACTAGCCCCAAAGGTAGAGCCGCCACTGCATAATGGTTAGGAACGGAATGCTGCTGGTTACAAGGAAATTATAGAAGACTGTGTGATTCTTACTATAAAAGAGTTATCTCAGTACACACGCGGATCTCATTTTTCAGGACGATTCTGTCTACTTCAGGGCGAAAATTGGTAGGTTCAGCTTAGGCAAGGAATGCAATATTGCCAGCAGTGTTTTTACTTCTAGGTTATAGACCTGAAGAAATGTTTAGGAATAAAGTCCCTCCCGTGGCTAGCAAACAGCCCCAATCTCAATCTAATTGAAAATTTTTAGGGCTGTGATGAAAACAAGAATGAAAAAATAAATCTTCTTTACTATTAGATCTAAAAAATAAAATTTCAAAGATCTGGCTTGGGAAAATATCTGCAGAAGACATGATAAAATATTATGAATCAATACCTAGGGGAATGATAGTGATTATAAAAGCCAAAAGACGTGCAACCAAATATTGGAAACATAAAAAAAAAGTTTAGGGTAATTTTTTTTTTATCAAAATATATTAACTGAATGAAGTAGTAATAAAATCACATAGCTTCACTCTTTATTTTCCATGCAATTTTAGTGCTACAAAATTAAGTCCACTACTTACGGCAATTCCCTCAAGTTACCCATTCAAAACATGGTATGCCTTTTTATGTATTTCACATTAAAAATTTGGCCTATAGCATGATAATATCTTGAAATAGGTATGATATTTGTATACAATTACCAAATTTTTATAAACCACAATGTAATAATAATAAAATAAATTTTGAATTTTCCAAAAAATTCTACTCGTCCTTTTTTGTCGCTAGGTGTACATTTTTTTTTTTTTAATTAAAATAAAAGTCTAAAAGAAATCAGCTCGAACTTGTTAATCATTTGGAAGGATTTACGTTAAATATTTTAAGAATAACTTAATAATTAGAATATATTATAATTAAAACCATGGTACTTTTAGGTTAATTAAGAAAAACTGAAATATTTAAATGTGTTACTTGGGAACAATATGAAAGGGGCAGAGGAAAATCAATGGAAATATAACGCTAACAAGAGATTTGCTAGAGTTTCATCAAGAAATGAAACTTCTTCAATCAAGACATCATGAAATAAATCACGGGAATGAAATAAAATAACCAAAATAAATAAACGAAATTAAATTCCACCATCAGATCAAATTCATTTTAACTCATGAAAGTATACAACTGTTTGATAGAAATTCAATAGATATCAAATTAAATAATTACAAAAAAATATCACATTTTTGACATGATTCATTGAATAGTTCAAGTTTTGGTTACGAACGTATTTGGTGCAAATGTTTTAACACCTATATATCGTTAATAAATTAGCGATCAAAGATTGACTGTTCATGTTAATGGGGATTTTTTTGTTGGTTTCTAAAGGTCCTTTGATTCCGTAACAGCTTCTATATTTACATTTTAAAAGGATTTGTAATCAAACGTTTGATTGTAATAATTTATTTAAAGGCGGTATCTATTGGAGCATCCTGTTGTGGAAACGAAAACATTCGCGATTTATAATTCTATTCTCATTTATTTCTTGAATATTGGTTTCTTTTCATTCATAATTTATTTAATTTTTATTCATTCATTCATAATTTTTTTTTCTTCATCGAAATAAGTTTCAGAAGATCACAGAGCTATGTTTTTCTAAATTTATATTCCACTCAATTTTACCCCTTTTTTAATTTATAAAAGCACATTTCGTCACATTAAGAACGCAATTTATTATCTGTGAGAAACCACAAAAATGTATCTTTTTACAGCGGATATCAATATTTATGAAGAATTCTTAATTTCGAATTGTGTGGCAAATAATATGAAATGCAAAATATTCACACTTATTTCCTATAAATTTATGGATATAATTGCTTACACGTTGTCAGGGGTCTAGTTTATTTCAAGGTTACTTGTTAGTTTGAATAATGATTTACAAAAAACTATCAAACAAAATGTCACTTTGAATATTATCCTTTTTTCCAAGAGCCGACTGGTTATCAAAAGTCACTCTCCACGTCACGTTACCTCAAATTTTCAATAGACTTTTTTAAACTCTTCAAACGAGTTACTACTTTGCAACGACGGTTTTCGCCCAAACATACTTATAAGATTTTATGCTTTCATTCATTTCAACTTTCAATTGATCAGCATGATCTAGCATTAAATTATGTATAATTCACATAGAAATCTTGATATCCTTGATAACCAACGAAATCGGCAAAACATTACAGTTGATGTCGAGCAAACAAACTGAGACCATTAATTGTGTGTGGAATCCATTTCGATGATTTACTATAAACGATGTATTCCACCTGCACGTCTTTCTCAAAAGCTGGTTTCAACAGCTAATCGAGGAAATTCCGCACAAGTCTGCAACTTTAATTTATTCATATGCTTAATTATATTACACCTTGTTATCTTTTGCGATAGCACTGCTCGAGCAAGTTTTCTGCTAGGACTTAGCATCTAAAGACGCCTAATTGCTTTGCAGAAAATCAAATCTAATTTGAATAATCGCCTTGACACTTGTATGTATTTCAATTGTTTCGCATACATTTGTTGGACTTACAGGTGATTCAAATTATTTTCTAAAGAATTTTTTTTTAATTTGAAAAAAAAAAAATGGGATTCAACTTGAAATAGACATTTTTGATTGATAGCATCATCATATCCAGTTTCGGAAAATATCAAGACCTTTTATACTGTTTGAGTTCATATAAGTTTAATATAATCTTGAAATATATTTAGATTCATGTACCATTAAAAATAGTGTAAAGTGCTAGAAAATATGCAAACGAAGAATTCGTACAAAATTGTCGTTTTTACAGTATTTATGTTGAGCATTAGTCGATTTTAAAAATAATTAAACTTCCTATTTGAAACGAGGGAAATACGAAACGCCTACATCAATTCAATCTCGAAGGACAAACTAGTTTTAGCATTGCTCTTGAACTATTTAAATGTTACTTGATGATATCACGCCTTAATTTGGGAAGCTTGTGATAACAAAATTTGGTACGGGAAAGATTAGCAGTTCCAACATGATTTCTGTTGACAACAAATTATGAGTAGTAGAAGTGGATTTCACGTTTCAATACTCGTTTGAATATAATTCAATCATTGGATCACTTAGATGTTATATAAAAGCTCAGTTCATGTGCTACTTTATTGCAACCCACCTTACAACACTGAAAAAAACATTATTAGCTAATAATAATAAAAATATTAAATTTACTTTATTGATTGAAAAAGGTGAACAAGGAATAATTTGGTAAAATTTTGAGTTGTCTTCTTCTTTATATCTGTATTGCAATTTTGAATTATTCTGTTGAATAGTGTTTGAATTTTTTTCGGTGAGATTGTAACGAAATTACCAACAAATTTAGGAAAAAAATATCGCTTCATCAGGG
Organism: Oxycera nigricornis; assembly: GCA_963942545.1. Classification (NCBI taxonomy): domain Eukaryota; kingdom Metazoa; phylum Arthropoda; class Insecta; order Diptera; family Stratiomyidae; genus Oxycera; species Oxycera nigricornis. The sequence continues at coordinate 93,074,873 of OZ012659.1, forward strand.
TTAGAAAAATACAAATAGAGGAACTAAGGTGTTCAATGACCTTTTGTCAAGGTGTTCAATGACCTTTTGCCCCGTCTAAGTCCATTCAATATTTGAAATGTAGGTTTAGCGGATTATTTAGATATTACATGATGAGCATCATGGTCAAAGCAAATATAGAAGCAAATGAGAAGGACGTTACTTATCTTTGAAGAAGGTATAATGCTATCTAGAGCTGCAGATTGAGGGAAGAAGCTGTCCGATTTTAGTGAGCAAACATGCATTTATTCGAAAGAAATTGCCAATGCTTGGAAAACAGGTCTATCTAGTTGCTATGATTTCAAATTTGGCGGCAAAATAATAACAACAGTAATCAGCTTTAACGTTTTATTGAATTTGAACAGAGGATAATTTATATTGAGCGAAAGAACAACGCCTTCAATGATCCAAGGAGCCTATATCTTCTTTGATATGAGGGATTGATAACATCAAAAATGTCGGGCAAGTAATGAAGAAGGTAAATTTTGATCGCATGTCAATCAACAGAAAGTATTTCATTAGTAATCGTTTCAAAGCTGAATTTTTAATGATAACGCGACAAATGACAGCCTGATTTCTTTTGAAGCCAATCTAGGGGAGGGAATATGCTGTTGTTTTTTTAAGAGGTTACACCATCTTCACGCTCGGGAAAATGAGTATAAAAAGCAACGAGGTGCGACCATTGAAGTCCACACGAACAAATTCCCAGTAATATCTACATATCTAATAGAAACAACAACAAAAATTATAACACTTTCAATAATAATGGCAATGATACATTATAGTAAGTGGAACGTGTCATACGTATATCACATCATCATCTTATTCATTATAATGTAGTAAAATTACAGCAGGCAATACTTGTTGCTATTCAGCCATAGGTAGGCGTTGGTAGCACATAAGCTGTCAATTAATGAAGTGAGGCCGAACGCGATCAGAAGTGACAGCGTGGCGGTCGGTTTAGAATTGAAATAAATAACAGCTGACTACCGCTTGTATTACAAAAACGTAAATATATAATCAAGCTTTTGATTTGGATTTCGGGTCAAATTCAATAACTTCCCTATGTACTGGGAAGTCGAAAACAAAAAAAATTACGCAGCTATGAAACATACAAAATAATAATTACTTTAGGCAAATACAATGGAGGTTTATCAACAATTTAAAACAAAACGTATAAAAATAGAAATATGGCGGCGAAATAATCCTTCAGATATTTGTCGATTCCTTTTATTTGACAGGAATCGTCTTAAAGGTAAGAATAATTGTTTTTAAATTCGGATAGTTTCTAATAGCCAACAATTAACAAAGAGAAAAAGTATAGATTTTAATTGAACAGATGACAGTAGTTTGAAAAAAAATCAAATTTTTACCATAATATTGACTTTAATTTCATTTAAAAGAATCCTATGCTAGACTTTGAATGATATTATAAAAAAATCATCATATACGTGTTGACGAAGGACCAAGAATTTTTCTCTATTTTTAATCATGTTTGGGTCTACATCTTGCAAATTACCCTGTAAAAAGAAATGATTTTGATCTGAAATGAAAAGATAAATATTGTCCTTTCTTTGTAAGTTTCAAGTTGCCACCAAGTTATTGAGAATGTGGCTAGTCAATTGAAATTTGATTATTGATCGGAAAATTTTGTAAAAGTCAGGAACAAGTTCCTTCAGGGCTTCTCCTTCTTCCAGTACTAATTCCTCAAACGCACTCTCCATTCTCTTTTCTTCATTTCTTTCCCACTTTTCTCTACTCCAATACATTTCAATATTTAATGTGAATAATCGTTTATTAGATCTTGCTTTAATTAATCTACCTCCTCAACTTGTTACGCTGTCCGCAACTGAATTTTCTTATGGTTCTATCGATCTTCATCATCCCCCCTTCAATATTGTGCTTACTCTACCTATCTCCAGGCCTCATCGCTTTCACTTCACCCTACTTATAATTTCCATAAAGCTGACTACTCTTCTTTGTCCCTTGAGCTATCCTCGTTAGACTGGGCTGAACTTGCTTTTGGTCTCAATTGTGACGATGCTGTAGCCAATTTCTATAAAACCCTGTCGAATTTTATCTTTCACTTTACTCCACTTTACCGTCCCTCCAAGAAAACGGATCCTCGTTGGCTCACCAAATCGGTTCTAGATGCTATCAAGCTGAAAGATTGGGCCAACTTTTTCATCTCCCTTGCCCTCATACTTCTTTCCCAGCATGAGTTCTCAAAATTCGGTAATATCGTCCATATTTATTGACCCTCTCTTGGTGAAATCTTTTATTGATTCTTTGGATCCCAATGTTGGTCCAAGTCCTGATGGCATTCCGATTTTTTTCATTAAATCTTTATACTCTTCCCTGTGTACTCCTCTTGCCTTCATCTTTAGTTTGAGCTTATCCTCTGGAGTTTTTCAACAGTGTTGGGGGGCAGCCAACATTCTTCCGATTCTCAAATCTGGTGATTCTTCTTCCGTGGCGAACTATCGCCCTATTTCTCTCTTATCTACCTTTCCTAAAATTCTTGAGCGTTTAGTTCACACACATCTCAATACGGCCTTAGGGCATGTTATTGTTCCTGAGCAACATGGTTTCCTTCCTAATCGTTCCACAACTTCAAATCTACTCGTCTTTTCTAACACTGTTGCTTCATCGCTCGATAATCATCTACAGGTTGATAGCATTTATACTGATTTTTCTAAGGCTTTCGACACTATTGATCCCCTAATTCTTTGTCGCAAGCTGGATCACTTTGGCATTTCTGATTCCCTTCTATTGTGGCTGTCCTCCTATTTGTCTTCAAGGGTTTCCCAAGTTTTTTGTTTTAGGTACGCGTTCTAATCCTTTTTATCCTCAATCGGGTGTACCCCAAGGTTCCATCCTGGGTCCTCTTCTTTTTAGTCTTTAATAAATGATCTTCCTCCTTTATTTAAATCTGCCTGCCATCTTTATGCAGATGATCTAAAGATTTTTAAAGTGATTCGTAATCTTGAAGACTGTGAAGCTCTTCAAGATGATCTAAAGTCACCGAGTTCCTGGTGCCAAGCTAATTCTCTCACCCTTAACATTCCCAAGTGCCACATTTTGACATTCTCCCTTAAAACCTCTCCCATCTCCTTTGCGTATATTATCGATTCTGTTCCTTTAAAAAAGGTTGATCAAGTGAAAGACCTTGGTGTCATCTTCGATCCTAAACTAAAGTTTGACGCTCACATTCGTGATATTGTCTCCAGATGTTCAAAACTGTCGGGGTTTGTCTTAAGACATTCTCTAATTTTTACCAATCCACACTCGGCAGTTCATTTGTTTGTAAGTATTATTTGTTCTTTACTGGAATACGCATCCCAAATTTGGTCTCCTTATTTTGAATCTCATATTAAGCTGATTGAATCTGTCCAGCGTAAATTTACCCGCCTCCTCCTTTTTAAATTTAACATACCTTATACACCCTACAAAGAACGCCTTTCACTTTTCAACATACCCTCCTTATCATCGCGCAGGACATATCTTGATCCATGCTTTCTTTACAAGCTGTATCATAATTATATGGCTCTGAACATTGATAATCTTGCTTCACAGCGGCAATACATTAGACCCTCTCGGTCAACAGATGTTTTTATATTGACTTTTGCTAGAACGGATGTCTATTATCACTCTCCGCTTCTCCGTTTACCCAGGACTCACGATAGACTCCAGCTTGGATTTTTCCCCTCTAGCCTCATAGTTTATAAAATACTTTTGCAAAATGTTCTATTTAATTAAGCTCTAATTTATCTTTTAAGTCTTTATTCTGTATCTATTTTTTTCCACATTTTATAATTGGAATATTCTGTTAAATGTGTTGATAAATAAATAAATAAACAAGCCGTGAGGTGAGACCCATGAGGTCCACACGGTCAACTTCCCAGTAATATCTACATATGTAGATATTAAAAATATTAAACACAATAATAATTATGGAAATAATACTACTTTTAATAATAAATGTACTTCTCGTAAAAGTTATTGGAATGACTTAATATTAATCATAACATCTACGCGAGCGTCAATTGATTACGTAAAGATTTTCGTGGATTGGTTTGATTGATTATTCACACGGATCAATCGGAGGGGGGACAGGTTACAAAGCAGTTTTTTTAATTAAAGTTAAAACATGGTGCTGTGAAGACTATTGAAAATCTGCTCAAATTTTGCAAATATTAATAAACTTTGATTGACTTTACAAAAATGTCTTTAGAATAAGATATTTAAAGTATAATGATTCGAATGAACCCTTTTTATATGGTGACTTTGAATGATTTTATATTTTTAATTTAATTTTTTTTGTAGTCATGAGAAAAGTTTTTGCTGGTTTCTCTACAAAAATTGATAAAAGTTTACAAATTCTATAAACATTTATTAATACGATGTGCAAATCAGGTTAAAAATGATTTTTTTTATGAAAAAAACACTACTTTTCCAATTTTTTTTAATAAATCAAAAAAAACGCTTTAACGGTTTTTTTAAAATAAAAAAAATCATAAATATAATAATACGCGTCGATTGACGCTTAATGATCGGAAGATTAAATTTGGTTCTCGAGATATAATGAATGACGTAAATGACCTTGAACGTTAAATGATTTTTTATTTTTTATTTCATTTTTTTCGTAATCATGAAAAAAAAATTTGCTGGTTTTTTCACAAAAACTATTTGGAGTATATAAATTATATAAACATTGATTACTTAGGTTTGAAAATCAGGTTAAAAATTTTGTGTTTTTGAAAAAAACCTAATTTTTTGCACTTTTTTTAAAAAAATTAAAAAACGGCACCAAGAATTTTTTTAAAAATTTGACAGAATCATAAAAATGTTAAAACACGTCGATTCACACCTTAATATTGAAAATCGCATGTTTGGTTCGTGAGATATAGTGCATAACATGGTTGACCTTCAAGGGGTGAAAACAGCAAACCCCCCCGACCGAAGTTTCCCAAAAACTAATCAACTCTTAAGATTGCAAAGACGCTTCGATTGACACCTCAACAAAGTCGATACGACTTTGTTTACGTGAGTTATGCTCGTAGAAAAACTGCCTGCGAACGCACGTACGTACGTACATACACACACACACACACACATACATACTTCTTTCTAAAAACACTTTATATATACTCTATAGACCTCAAAACGTAAAGAAAAGTTGAAAATTTCAATTTCGATTTTCGAGGCGATTACAAGAACTTCCCATATACTGGGAAGTTAATAAATAAAAAGACAAAAAAAAATCGTCGTAGAAAGACAATAAAACATTCAGGATACTAGTTATGCATTAACGTTGATTTTTCAAATTCGTTTTTCCAATTTATGACCCTTCATGCAGGAAATTAGATAACTTTTGAACAATTCTTCAGTTGCTATAAAACAAAGACAATGATTGCTGCTGTACCTCCTTAAGAAAGGTGCTGCTAGGTATTATATAGAACAAGTTTTTCATAAGATGAATACAGCTATCACATCCTTTCCGTTAACAGACGTTTCTAGAATCACCTTGCCTCTGGAAATAATTTGAATTGTGAAATAGTCAAACCCATCAAATAGTCTTAACAGTAACAACAATAAATCCAGCCAATTTTTTTTGGAAATTTCCTGGAAACCTCAAGGCGGTGTGAAGGGAAAAATACATTACTTCACTTTTTATTCAAAAAATCAATATCACTCCTAATTTTCTTAATTACTTGAAACCTGCCAGTGATTTGGTAATTTACCCAACCCCCTAGAGAGGTTTCTTCTTTTCAAGGTGATATAGTCTTCCACTTTCATTTGGGTACCCTCAAAATTTACGTCTTTATTTCCATCAAGAAAGTTTAGCAACGATCTGAATAGGTAGCAGTCAGATGATGTAATATCAAAAGCATATCAGGGATGGGAGGTAAGGTAGTAATATGAATTATAGACCAAGTATTAATGCTGACCCAAGAGTTCAATTGATTCTAGACAAAGGTATCACCGCTCTCTTACATTTGTGGTGTCCTACCGTATTTTTAAGAAGATTATGCAAAATCATCGAAACAAATCAATTTATTAGTTTAATATTTTGTCTAGTACCTAATCACATGTACATATGCACCTTATTGCAAGCCAATAAATATTAATAATGTAAAATTACAACTGCATGTGTGAAAAAAGATATTGTCTGCAATTCATTTTCCAATTAAAACTTTTATTTTCGATGTTTATTTTTGGAAAATTATCCGTACAGAGTAAGTAATATGATTATAAGTAATTTTTAGAATAACAATTTGTCATCCAACATTAATAGCTCCTAATGATGACACTGGTCGGCAACATTTAATTTTTTTGCTAAAGACGTTGAACGTAATGTTAAAACATATTATGCTTGTAAGTGCAGTTGAGTTATATAAGTCTTTTCGCTACGTTGATTTCTAAATCGACATAATAAACGTAAGAATGTGACCATGGAAAAGTAAAGTTTTATTGCTACTAAATCCAAAGGTGCTACATTTTTGTCATTTTTGTCGTTTTCCAAACATTCTAACACTTTAAGCTTATCTTGATTAATCTAGCAATTCAAGCTAAACGAATAGGTGAAGGAAATCAAATCGTAAACCAAACATTTTATAATACGTTAGCAGGGTTTTGATTGCCAGTGAAATTTAATACATTTGTTTTTATGTTTGGCATCTTTGCAAGAAGTCAACTCCGTGAAATGTTTTTAGCATTCCTTCCGCTCAATTTTTTTCATTTCAAGATACATATATACATACATGACAACTTTTTCAATACATTTTTAAATCTCATAGATAAATTTTAATTCTGATCTTTTGACATATCTACCCTAAAAAAAACTACATGTGCAATATAAAAAGTACAAATTTGTTAATCCGACGTTTATTTATTGTGAGAAATCAAAATTCAAGGTTAGGATGTCGTTTACCATATTCATGGTTAACGTCGCAATAAAATAAAAGGTTAATGTATGATTCTATCAAAACTTCTGGTGAGTTTATTTTTGCGAATCTGTCGAATATCTTTGAAATCCAAATAATCTCTTTAATAAACCACGTTATCAATGGAGGAATTCTTGTTGAAAGCATTTCCAGTTTTTTTAAATGTGAATGCAATTTTTATCGTTCACAAACGTGTTTTCCATGTTTTCGTTATTTTTTATAACAAAACAACAAACGTGACGATGTTTTTGCAGAATAGGATTATCAGGGCATGTGTGAAGGAAAAGTTGATACTGTTCATAAAAAGACACGAAAATATGCTTAGATTTTAAAATATTTTTGAGCAATATACTAGTTTTAATGTGATAAGTAGGCTGTATTCATATTTATGCTTAAAAAACAGGTGGCTTGCGTTTTATTGCTATAAAAATAGTAGGAAATATAGTAGAACATGCGTATACATAATTTGTTTGATGTGTCTCTGGAATTTTTTTTGGATCGGAGTTCATACTTCGAGACTAGCGTGCAACACTGGATTAAATATTCAAACAACTTATATAGTTTTCATATCAGAATAGTGTGAAGAATGATCAAGGCAAGCAGCTTTTGGAGTAACGAACACTATTGTAAGAAATTTAGATGCCCCTGAAAATATAATAAAGATAACCCATTTGCAAGTAAAAACACCCACTTTTGGGGAAAAACAAATAATCAAATTTCAATTTTCAATTTCAAAATACGATCCGCCACGCTTCAAGCTACTCATTTTATATGAAAATGAAGCTAAATATATTAATATGCTTTGAAAAAAAGGAACACACGTTAGTCGAGCGCAATAGAAGTGGTCTGGAAATCTTAAGCCCGAATCCAGTCACAAGAAAAATTTGCAGATTTTGGTCTTATTGAACAGCATCAATTATTGAACGAAAAGTATTCAACTGATGAATCTCATTTTCACCGTCATAGTTTTCTACATCAGAACATTATCGAATTATCATCTCGCAAATTGTATTTTCCGACTCATTTTCAGATATGATCTGATTCTGAGCGAATGGAAATCTCTTTCTCTAAACAAAACGACACGGCCTACACAATAACTCTGGAAGTTTTCAATATGTTTGTTTGTTTTTGGTTATTAAATCTTTTTAAACGCTAGTCTGTCGAATTTCTTTTTGATTATTTATTTATTTTACTTTTTGGAAACAATCGAATATTGTATAATATTAGGTGAAGGCATTTTTTTGTTTAAAAATGCAAAAACCAAATTTGGCTCCAAATTTATCGATTCAACAATCTGGTCTCTGCCCGTCCACTACGTGGAAAATTTTGCACAAAGATCTTGGACTAATGCAATGTAATATCCGAATAGTGCAACAATTAAGGCCATTGGATCATAGTTCGCGTCGTATGTTCGGTGAATGGGCTGAGAATGATGATGCTCATATCTGGCCTAATGGGTCTGAAAAGCCAACTTGTTTCAGATCGAATTAGATACTCACAGAGTAGATCCGAGGTGAAACACCTTATCCGCTCTTTCTCGAATGATTACATTCATCGCCTCGAAGCTTCCGTGACCAGGGATGAAACTAAAATGTTCTGGTCCTATGTTCGCTCTTTACGTAAGTCCTCTCCTGTCCCTACCGAGTTGACCCATAACGGCCTCATTGCTCGGTCTCCTCAGCATATGGTAAACTTATTCTCTGACTTCTTCTCTTCTGTCTTTTCATCTCCCATGGCTAGTCCCCCCTTGTATTCCTATTCTACTCCTTCTTGCTCATTACCTTCTAATTTATCTATTTCTAAATCTGAGCTAGAGATCCTAATCAATGGAATTGATCCTAATGTGAATCCTGGACCTGATGGTATTCCTAACTTGTTTGTGATCTGCCTCTCTTCCTCTCTTAGCCTGCCTTTATCGATCATATTTAACAAAAGTGTCTCCGAGGGCATTTTCCCTGCTTCCTGGAAACTTTCATATACAATTCCTATCCACAAGTCTGGACTCCTTTCCTTTGCACGCAACTACCGTCCCATAGCCATGTTGTCTTGTTTTTCGAAACTGCTCGACCGGTTCGTTTACAATTCAATAATTACTTCCATTAGTTCCATTAGTAGTTCCATCAGTTATTGCTAGTGCCCAACATGGTTTTGTTGCTGGTCGTTCCTCACTTACTAACCTCTTAGAATTCTCCGACTTTGCGGCCAAGTCTCTGGCCAATAGAGAGCAAATTGATTGTATTTAAACGGATTTGTCTAAGGGTTTTGACTCCGTTGACCATAATATTTTAGTGCGTAAGCTGAAGAGCTATTGCTTTCAAGGGTCTTCACTCAGATGGTTCTCTTCCTATTTGGTTAACCGTGAATGCATTGTCTCCTTCTGCAATCATACATCTGCGCCTTTCTATCCATCATCAGGTGTTCCGCAAGGCTCTATCCTGGGTCCTTTTCTTTTTTTACTTTTTGTCAACGATTTGCCACAATTCATTCAGTCTCCCTGCCTCCCGTACGCTGACGACTTTAAAGTCTTTAGGACAATCAATTCCATTATCGATTGTCAGGCCCTTGACCAGGATCTATGTGCGTTTCAATCCTGGTGTGACCTCAATAATCTAACGATTAATGTTGAAAAATGTCATAAACTTACCGTTTCGCTCAAATTCAACACTATTGTTTTTCCTTATTCCTTACATAGCAGTACTCTCGCTGAAGTCGATCATTTCTGTGATCTAGGTGTCATATTCAATCGCAAACTAAAATTTGATCATCATATTGCCAATATCGTGCTTAAAGCGTCAAAGCTTTGTGGACTCTTACTTAGAAATTCCACTGCATTTCCGAGACCCGAAACTAGTATAAAACTTTTCAATTCTCTCGTACGGAAATTGGTCGAATACTGCTCCCCGATCTGGTCTCCACACAGCAAATGTGATACAAACTTGATCGAAATAATTCAGCGTAAGTTCACCCGCACTTTATTCTACAAATTCAATATTCCCTATGCTCCTTACGATGTTCATCGCAAACATTTCAACCTTCCCACCTTACAACAACGTAAAATATATTTAGACGAATCTCTCCTTTGCAAGCTTTTTCTGAATATCCTCGACACTCCTCTCTGCAATGAGCTTCGCTTCCGTCACTCTTCTCACCCTTGTAGAAACCTTACGATCTTCGCCCCTCCCTTCACCACGTCTAACCTATATTATAATTCTCCCCTGACTCGCTTACAACGAAATCATGACCTTATGCAGTTTGGTTCCTTCGGTTACTCTTTAAATACTTATAAGATCAAACTAAGAAATCTTATATTTTCATCTTAATTTTAGTTCTCAAATTTTCTAATTCATTCACGACTGTTCTTTATTCTTATTTTCTATTCTTATTTCATTAATTAATTCATTTACTCTTAGAGTTATCTTAGTCTTAGTTTAGTTCATACTCTTCTGTTTAGTAGCTTTGTCAACAATAAACAATAAACAATATTCGTAAATAAGCAAAACAGTCGATTTTGGTGTGAGAACAATCCTCAGTAGACTTTTGAAGTCACATTACATCCCGATGAAGTCACTGTATGATGTGTTTTGCATGCCGGCGGCATAATTAATCCTTTTTTTTCAAATTTGAAGACGGAACCAACGTTAATGGTGATCACTACCGACAAATGATTCGTACTTTCTTGATGCCCAATATCAACGCCAATCGTCTGAGACACAAATGGTTCTTCTTTCCGATAAAAATGCCATACACCAGGCATATACGTTTTCCTTAGGGTCAATAAATAATATTATGTTCTCGAACGTTGGCGAGAAAGTGTTATCCTTCATCAAGTCACCAACCCATAATTTTTGATCAAATTGAGAGAAATTTTTAACACTAAAACGAGTATGTACTTAAATAATTTTAAACATTTTTAGAGACAAATTGCTCATTGAACTTTTGGTAATGATAACCTCATTAAGGTTCACTGGCGAAATTTCCTTCATCGCTAATTCCATTGGAATTCTAAAATCACTCCCGATTTTCTAGCCAATATGAAATAATATAATAGATATAACCAAGAGCGGATCCTGCATTTGGCTCAGGGGGGGGGGGGTCACTGCCTCGAAAATCACAATAAAAGATGACAACATTGCAAAAAATCGTAAAAATCACTAGTTTACCTAGGCTCGTGGGGAGTTATGATCCCCCCCTTGTATCCGCCCTTGGGTATAACCTTTGCAGTCAGTAGCAACTACAAGCCAAAAAGATTTTGGCTATCATTTTACGTAGTTTTGAAGACATCAATTACCCATCAATTTTCTACCTAGTTTATGAGTGAATAACGCTTAGTTTTTTTCAGTGACTTGAAAATCCTATATTCTCTTAAACATTTGTTAAAAGTTATGCTCAAAACATTTCATTTAGCTTCGAATAAGGAGTTTTCATGTAGAAAAAAATCAAAAAAAGGCACGTAACAAAACGCAACAGTTTCATCCGAAATTATCGAAAAATCGTTCACATAAACAGTAAGTTGTATTTTCTGATAAAATCGTTTAAAGTAGAAATTTCTTTAACTAACAAAGAATATTAAAGCGTTGTACACAATTATCTCCAAATAGATCAATACATAATCAAACAATTTCTATTCAAAAAAATGTAAGAAGCATGCGTGGAAATGTTTAATTTTATGTGGACCACCTAAATTTGAGCTACTTTGTTAGCAAACGACGGTTCGAAATTTTCTTTCAGTGGATAAATACTTCGCCACCCACTCATCTTGAGATTGTAGACGATCTGGCGCGGTTACTATATTCGGCGCTATCTAACTCATTTCATCGAAAGCTTTCGCTATTACCGACATAAATCGAAAATGTTCTTGGAAACAGTTTACCATCGAATTTGCGTCCGTAACAATGCTAAGCAAAAAGTGAGGCTACTTTTTCTATTGATGGCTAGAAATTCAAAAAAGATTTGATTTTATTGCATTCAGTACGCTTGAAATCGATCTTAAGATTTTTTTTATATCTAAATCAACTGAATTCAACTTAATGCAAATCTAACCTCATCGTCAGCATTTACATTTCTAAAAACACATAATGTGTTCAAATTATTTAAATAAAATAAAATTTCCCGTGTAGTTAATTTGTTAACAAATATGATAAGACCAACTTTTTTTTATTCTCGATTGGTGTACAAATGGTTTCGGAGAATGCGACCTTCTATTGAATGTCTAAGTGAAAACATAAATAATGAATCTCTTTTTGGTGCCAATTATGAACAAATGTTTTGAAAAGAACCAAAGAGTTGATAAGCTAATAGTTAATTTTTTTCTTAGATATCTTTCTAGTACCAATAAGATATGAATCTTATATCTTTCAGCGATATCGTTCGCCTTTTCTGCAATTTTGTGGCAATCAATTATTTAACAAAAAAATGTTGTCGTGACAAAAGCGAATTTTAATCAATTTCCCTTATGCTGACTGAAATAGCGTGGGTAAAAAATGCGCTTCGCAGATAAATTATTGTTTCAAGCTTGCATATTGATCAGTTTTACAACGAATGTGAGCATCAATTTTGTGAAAATATTGAAATAATTTGATTGATGCAAAATGAGATAGTGAAAACGTTACAGTAAAAGGACTGTATTGGCAAACTAGTTTTGAAATAATCGTTTTGTGTTGGTTTTGATTTTTAGGTGGAATGCTAAAAGCTCAAGAAGGCCGAATAAGATACTGCAGAGTCTCCAAATAAAATCAGAATCTATTAAGGTTTTGTTGGTCACAGCAGGAAAAATATTTTAAAGGCCAATAACCTTTAAAACATCTTCAGAAGAGGTAATATGATAATAAAATCTAAAACTGATGGTGGTAAATAGATTAATATCTTGTAGGAATTAAGGATATTAAGGATAATGTTGGGAAATGGAGGACGCAGTCTTTGAAATGGGATAATTGGAGGCATCTACTGCTAGAGGCCAAGGCCCGATTTGGGCTGTCACGCAATTGATGATGATAAAAAAATAAAACACTATAATAGGACGACATTTTTATGAATACTCTAATTATCTGTCCAACTATGTTGAAAACATGAACAAAAGAAAAACATAACAACAAAGGATAAACAAATAAAACTAGTAAACATAGTGTCTCAGAACATTGTATTTCAAGAGAATTTCAGATGCCCCTTACAAAAGATTAGTCACGGTAGTCATAGCTGCTATGTTTTATGAGGTCACTTGAATCGAATACGTATAGTTTGAGCGATCTGTTGGTTTTTTTATTGAAATCAGGATCCAAAAGATTGTTTCACGGCTCTTCTAAATTCAAGTGCAAGCCGCCTTTTTACGACCGCAATAAATTTGTTAGTATATATTTGTTGCACACTGCATGTACAATAATGTTTTAACTATCTTTTACCATTCAAAAAACTGCACCCCACCGTTATTCTTTATGTCCAATTTTTGGCCCAGATCCTCGACTGACTGTGGAATTGGTAGTCTCACCTGGCAATTGCCCCATTTGCGCCACTCACTATTCCGGGCGCCATACCTTAAGGAAAGCAGTGTTTGGAGCCGTGAACTTATCACCTAAAATATAAAAAAAATATTTCTCGAGGGATGTGTGAACACTGGCATCCACCCATATCTGGAGTATAAAGACTGCTGTCTTTTTTTTGAAACTATCAGTCCCTATTTGTTCAGGTCTTATTTTAGGTATCATTCTGGCTGAATATGTCTTATGGCGGGTGGTGATCCACGGAATACAAACTCACTAGCAATTTCTCTTCGTATTCTATTGGTGGTTCAAATGCTATTTTGCACGATGCTGGAACCATTGAATTCGTGGTACCAACATAGTTGCCGTTATTTGCCGTTTTTGCTTCTTCTTCAAACTGCGTTTTGATTTGTGGTCGGTGCCGCCATTTCGATTAAGGAAATAACATTTTTCAATGTGAGATTCCGTTCGCCAAACCAAATGATCATGTCAGGAAAGCCACAATCAATTTACTTCGTCGTGTCGGACAATGTTATTCACACTCACCTATTTGTGATTCCATCGGTTAAACCAAAAAGAACGGTTTCACCCACCTTCATATCTCACATTCAAAACTAAAGTATTCATTACCTTAAGAAGGAGGATTTGCAGAGACACACCACAAAGTGAAGTGCTATCACTTCTTCTATGGAAACTAGTGATAGATAAACTCCTGTCAAAAATAGAAGTGACTGACTAAAAAGTCGTATCCTATGCCGACGATGTTGCAATAGCAATATCGGGCAAATTCGTCAACACACTATCTGAAAGACTAAACTTTGCACTAGGTATTCTTACCAAATGGAGCAAAAAGTATGATCTACAGATTAATCCGCAGAAGGCGGAACTTATGCTCTTCACAAGAAGTTAGAAAATTCCACGATTTGTCCCACCTAAACTTGATGAGATAAGTCTCAACCCATCTCATCAGGTCAAATATTAAGGTCTAATTCTGGGCTCTAAACTCGCATGGAAAGCAAACAAAGCAGAAAAAGCACGCAAAGCTGCATGCACAATCTACTGTTGGAAAAGAGCTATTGGGAAAAGGTGGGGATTGAATAACATTGTATCATGGCTTTATACGACTTTGGCAAGAGGGAGATATTGGCCACTCCACCATACTTCGGAGAGATGGACCAACGCCAGGGAAAGTTGATTTTGCTTCTTTGATTCCCTGTTTTCACCATGGTTTCAGGTCTGTCATCCCTATTAGGTAGGTCATCCCGATTAGGATCAGCCGACACTTTCTTGCGATCATTTTACCACCGATTGTTTATTATCAAATATATTGCATTTGTCACCGTTCATTCGTATAATTAAAGAACACAATCAAGTTTACAAATCCAATAATATAATTTTGATCCCTCCGCTTCAAGCCTCAGTTGAGTGGCTTCATATTTTCAACTAAAGATACTAATAGTGGATACATATTGTTCCTGGGGGAAGTTTTTTTATTAGCCCTGAGTGGTGAACCTAGCAAAGTTCACTGTGGATTTTTAGAATCCCATGTCTTGAAGTTCTGTTTGTTGAACGAAAAAAAACAAGATAAAAATACGTTTGCCCCAAAACGATTTTGCGTCAAAATTTATGTCAAATCTTTACTAATAATTTCCAACGCTTCTCAAGCGTAAAACGCTATTTTTCGCCTTTCCATCGTGCTAAATAGAATGCTGTCACTTCAGAACCGTGCTAAGCGTGTGTCTATACCTAAATGAAGTGAAGTAACGCGATGGATAAAAGTTTGAAAATCAATCGCACCGCTCCATCATCACATCCGATATATCAAAAGACAAATGGAAAGATGACACAATCTCCAGTGGACAATGCTGCATTTACTAATCCAACGAGCTATCGATGGAGCGTCCGTGAATGACCCTCGGTTTTTTTATCGTTCAAAGGGGTATGGAAAGAAGCCGTGCCACTTCATATGGAATGACATTCAACCACCCTCACAACGAAACCTCGAAACTTCATATCCACCAATATGTCAAGCACGTTACTGTTGCTACTGTCTAAATAACGCGCACTTTAAAAAGAAACCACCAATTGGCCCGCACTTGATTATACAGGTTACTCGCTTCAATCTTTTGAGTTGCACTTTCAGTTGAAATTGATTCATTGAAGTGCTGGAAGAATCATTTTTTCATGTTTGAAGCATATAAATAAATGATAAATGAAAATAGTAGATTGCAAATTTAACTTTAGTAGCTTCTAAAATCACGTAGGTCCAATTGAATCCGATATTGTTAAAAATTCTAATTGTATTAGTTCAAGAATTGTTTGTCGCTCAGTTTAGACGAAAGTTGAACTTAGAGCGACGTTTCTTTCTTTAAGTTTTTGCCTCAGTTCAGGATATTTTTAGACCAAGTCTTAGTCGAACATTTTCAATGTCTTTTGAATTCTCATTTTACTTTTTGCCGGATATGCCAAATTAGACTGTGTTTTCATAGTCTCAAAAATTTATAATTCTTAGATAAATATGTAGATAGTGTATCCAAGATCATTAACAATCGACGCTTCCCTGACAGCGTTTCGTAACGATATCCTCAAATATCTTTGTTTATAAAAATGCCACTAGTTTCAGGTATTTCCATGATTATCATTTTTCTATGAATATTTCTTCGTTCAATCAATAAAATATTTGAAAGCAAGCAAGCAAGCAACAGAATCAACGCACTAACAGCCTGCAACATCATATGAAATAAAAAATATCAATTCGAATATTATCTAAGCATTTTTGTGTTAAATCAAATTTGCATAAATTGATAAAACATCGTCGAGATGGCTGACTGGCAAAAAACGCGTGCGACGAACTCTTCTCTGGTGGTAAACATGTTTCGAAACACACCTCTGCAAAAAATCGTAGAGTTCAAAAGATATATGAATATCTTTCTCTCATTGACAAAAAAACCACGTTCCTATGGATAGACATGTTCGAAGAAACATTTATGCTGCGGCGGAATGGTAAGTATTCAATCGGTTTGGAGGAGTGAATGCTACAACTCGTTTTTTTTTCCTTTCAAGTACCCATCGACACAATGGATAAATAATTATTGCATCAAGTATGCTAAGTGCTTACAGTACAATGTTTTTTCATTGAATCGTGGGAAAGATGCATTCACGAAGGTGAAGATACAAAAATTGTAGCAAACGCTGAAAAAACACAGTTTTTCTGCGTTGATGGAAGGGCGTAGGCATCTCAAAATCTGGCAGTAAATTAAATGATAAGGAAGGTTTTAGCTCATAATTGCAAAGTCAATTTTTCAAGTAAATCTTGAATTTAGATGGCTATCTATGGCTTGGAGTGAACTTATCGTAAGAAAAGCGAATGCGACGAATTTTCCACCCGTTTCAGGGAAAATAATAAAAATTCCGTGACTTTCTTCGGCTACTTGTTGCCATCCGCATTGCAACTTACTTGCATGTACCTCCGTTAGAAAAGATACTCTTCGAGCATTAAATCTCGGAGCTACACGCGCTTGGGGACTATGATTGTGCACTTTACCTGTGCTAATCAGCAGCACGGATTTTACTGCATTCGCTTTTACCCACTCACGTATCGTAACTTGCAGAAATTAATGGTGAAGTCGATGATTTACTTCAGTTTCACCTTTTTTAATTATTAAAATAACGTTAAAGTTAAAGATTACATAACGTGGTGTTGTGGTCTCATCTACAATGAGCTCGAACTCGATGCTATAAACTGCTGTTTTATAATGCTCTTTTGATTGAACTGAGAATCATTCATTGGATAATAGACATTTTGGAGTACCTAAACGTGTGCCATAATCGGGGATTTGGAAGTTTGGTGTTTATCCAAGTTCACGGTAGCAAAACTTGAAAGTAAAAATTTTGCGGAGAAATATAATTGAAATTTAAATGAATACAATTTAAATTCTGTCTGGCATATCTTAAAAAATGAGCCATGTTAATAATTGTGAGATGTTTTCGAAACATCCATCTGAAAGTCATTATCCAACGTGTACACCTGATCCAAAATTGTAATGGAATTTCGTACAAAACTTGACGTGGTGTCGCTTCATTGTGAAGCGATCCTTTTTTAAGGCATAGTGATATACCGAAAATTAGCAAAGCAGATGCCCTAGCGAGAGATGGCACTGAGCTTCAGTGTATACTGCAGTAACACCAAAATTCGGCCAGCTTCTAGCTTCCATAAAACCAAGATTCATGCAGCATTACATAGAGGCTGCAAATATGGCCTGGCTACTGGAAGAAAACTGTAGGACATCCAGGCAAAATTGGCACGCACTGAACTCTAAATGCACCAAGCAGCTCCTCAATACTAGCCCTAAGGCATTAGGTTTCATCATATCCGTACTTACGTGGAACTGTTTGATTGGCAGACATGCAGAAAAATTGGGCGTTGCTTTCAACGATTTCTGCAGGAGCTGCAGATCGGAAGAAGAGTAAGAAACGATCCAACATTATTTGTGTGAAAGCACAGCATTTTTCTGGAAACCTTGTGCTTATCCTTCCTGGAAACCCCATAGTAGTACCTAGCTTAAATATGAGCTGCATACTAAGCTTCGCACGAGAATTTAAATGGTTCTCATTATCCCGCAGCTATTGCTGTCTCAACCTTCTGTGTTATTACAATGGGGCTGTCGTGGCTTAAAGAAGACTGCCACTACAACCAACCAACCAATCATCAGAAAATTCAAAGTAATAACTTGATTATTATGTACCATATTCTACTACTCATAAAGCCCCAGCCATCTTGTCAAAATCTAATTACCAATTTCATTAATTTGAGTAACATATCAGGAATCAATAAAATGTACGCAATACGAAGTTTTCTTTCATCTAACTGCTTTAGTCTTCAGCTGAAATTAGCTCCTATTCATTTTCGAAACTTATTTTCAACTGAATTCTATCGAAACCCTGAAAGTAACCCAATAAATTTACCTAGAGTTGAACTATAACGAATTTTTTCGGTCCAAAGGATCATGTTTTCGCAAAATGTTCATACTGTTCTACTAAATTTGTAATTGCCTTGTTCGCTCTTTCTTTCAGCATAAAATCTGGAGAAGGTACGTTACACATTTTGATTACTATGGATCAGTTTTTCCAGTGAAGTTAGCCAATAGACGATTCCCTTTTTTCAACGAGATGTAAGCAATAACACTTGTACCGCAAAAATTGGTCAATTCAAAAACTATGAAGAACCAAGTAATTTACGGTGCAAATTTTATTTCGCAATGCACCTTTTGGAATTTTTTGAAAAATTGGACTTCAACTCCTGCTTAAGCTTAGACTCGTTTTGTGTAGAATTTGTACATCGCCACAAAAGCACATGCTTTTGAAAGTATTCCCGGTTTTCTTTAAAGCTGGTAAAAGTAACTTACCGATGACACACATAAACATGAAGAGTTACTGTTGATGATACTTAAGTACTTTCGATAAAACCGTGTACAAAACTGTGTTAGTATTTTTTTCTCAGATGGTTTTTTAACCGCATGTTATAGACATCGTACACAGATGGCTTACAACAACTGCAAAAGACTTAAATGTTGTACATTAAGAAGGTGAGTGAAATACTTGGAAATTTATGTAAACTACCGTCCAAAAGTTTTGCATCATCCTCAAATAACCTTTTATGGCATCATATTTAAAGTATTGAACCATTTAATAAGAATCAATATAAGTAGAACCACGAAGTCCCTAAAAATTATTTGTGTATAATAATAGGTCATGTTCAAAATTGTGCTTATGAGAGCCTAAATAAGCGATGTCAATGTGAAATGCATATATGTTGGTTTATTTCAGAATATCTTACAAGAATCAAGGCAGTGAGCAAAAAGTTTAAAATCTCGGCCGTGAATCTAGAGAAAAAAACCGTTGTCGAGTCCAAAATACCCTTTTTACAGTTGCACATGCAAAACCATGTCACTTTCTAATAAAAATCGTTCAGTGTGACCAAAAGTGACATCTTAAGAGGAAAACTTTATTGCGGTTACGAGTAAGGACTCCAGATTCAAAAGAGCACCCAAAATTTATGAGTAGAATACAATATGGGATGTTACTGCATCCGTAACACCAGAGGCTGAATTTCAAGGACAAGTGGCTGCTAGAGAACACCTATTGCGGAAACAAAATAAAGCCAAATTATTTAAATGGCTCCCAGTAACATAAAGATAAAGATATGTGAAACAAGGATATTTTCTCGGACGAGTTAAAGCCCAAAATTTATGGTGGAAGCAGTATTTGTGTGCATCATTTGAAAAGAGATATAATGTATTCACAAAGTATAAGGCCAACAGTAAAGAATGGTGGAGAATCTTTGATAGTACGCCCTTTTTTGACGGTGAACGAATAGTAAACTTGTAATGCATTGCGGATGTAGTAACAAAATTGGAGTTTCAAAGAATATTAAAATTTTATTCGTGGAGAATTTGACAGCGTAAATATCGAGTCTTCGTGATGTCGACTGACTTTTCGTTAGACTTGTCTTACCTTAAATAAAACAGGAAACCTTTATATAAGGTATTCAGTTGATACACTCAATTCGAATTTCATTTTCACTCTCTTGTATTCACACCATCTAAATCAAAATATAGTCCACCATATTCAAAGGATAGATTGATAACCCCAAAATACCGCCAATTTCTGTCAGTTGTTCGATCACTGGTTTTTTATTCAATCTTGATCGTCTCCTAACTCACCTGTTTTTCCGCACTATCGATTCTCACACAACGGTAAAGGTATTTCATCACCAATTGAAATGTACCAGAAACCACGAGGTAACGCGTGAGTGAGAGACAGGCAGCCGCTAAAGATATCGTGTTTTTTTCATGATGTTCTGGAGCTTGCCAGAAATGCATAAATAATATAATTGGTTTTCATGGATTAAACATATTACAAGCAAATGAGTATCAAAAACGTCAGGATCATTATATGAAATGTTCAGGTGAGTTAAAGCGATCATGCGAGACCGCAACAACCTTTTAACAAAAGCTTTCCACCTCGGTGAACATCCTTCTATCAAAAGGGAGAAATATAATGATGTGGGATATGTTTTGCTTTTGGTATTAGGTTTTGCGGTTTGCATACATTGCAAAAGCATCTCGAGAAAATGTTTTTGATAAAAACATGTACCGAGACAAGTGATGTTACCATGTGCAACAGTAAGGTTGAAAAATCCAGTTAAGCTTACTTGTTGATTTCGTGTAATATAAAATAGTTTGTCAAAGAGAAATGAGCTAATACACGAAATGAAAATCAGAAATAGTTATAGCGACAATATCGGTGGAATAGAAATCTAAAATCGACTAAACATTGCGGACACTATTGGAAGATGAAGTCTTGGCACAACATTTCAAATGAAACATAGAAACAACACCTTCCGCGAATACTTTTTTCCTAACAATTCTTATCAAAAGCGTTTTTAGAAAATCATTAAAGCAGACTAATATCACTTTATTAACATCAATGTTTGTCTATCTAAGACTTTCATTCTTGATTCTCTTGAAAAACTTACTTTCTGAAAAGATACTGACTTAAATATTAGCAAATAAGAGTAAGGCTGCCAGTAAAATGAGAAACTTGAAATCAGTCATACGGTAGAATTCTGCCTGATCTTTTCAGGTACTGCCTCGTCAATGTTACACAGCTGTCAATCTGACACAATCAGTTGTTTAAATTAAAGAAACAAATTTTCGATTTCACTCGAATATCGATTGTTTCTATATAAGTTCTCGTTTTAGGTGAATTTACTCCACGATCCACTAACCAGGTTCGCAATTCATCTGACAAAGTAAAGCATGTAAATGGTTTTTTCTGCTTTTGAAAGCACGAATCATAACCATATGATTTTGTGGACGCTGTAAAAAAGCTTTTGTACAATTTTGAATTGCATCATATGGCACTTAGTTGTCATCGTACAACGCTTAAATTATTGCTAGAATAAAGCCCAAAGTGACGAAGTATATTGCTGTTATTGTTCAGCTTAGAATGATAAAGAATTTTCTATTTTCCAATAGAGAGAAGAGTGCAATATGCAACGGATAAATCATTGCGGTTGTTTTTTGGCTTGTTTAGGATTAGGTATGAACCCATAAATTAATTAAAGGGTCAAATACTGTCATAGTCTAATATTCAAAACAAATATTCATGTGAATTATGTCACGCCATGCAATATCACTCATAGGATACCTACTGGCGCCTTTATGTTTCGTTGTTTGTAGTGGCATACGATTCAGTATACCACTTAAAATGCAATCGTCATGGTGACGACAAGTTGTGTATTAAGTGGATGTTTATAAAAAACCATAAATAGATTTATATGCAAACAGCATATAACTTTTCAGCAGAAGAACATGAGTATTCGATAAGTGATTGTTGAAATTACATTAATCGACTGAAAGGAAAGGACTCCTTAAGTTATAGAAATCTAACAAGGTTTCTAACATGTTGCTAGATCTTATCAAACTGCAGAATTTAGTTTTAGGCGGAAATAGATCAAGTATAAGAAATCGAAAGGTTATGAATACTGTTTGAAAGAATTACAACATATCTGCTCAAATGTACTTACAGATAAAAATGAAAAGAAACATGATACTATTCGTATTTGAGAAGATCTATAACAAAACGCAATATTTCCATTAGAACTACATTTTCGTTGATTGTAAAAAATTGTTAGCTCGCACAGGAAGTGTTGTTTCCTCATAGAATTATTTAAAGCGGAATAGATTTTAGCTTACATAAAATATTAATGAGTTGTACACAATCAAAATCACAATAGTTCAATAGATGATAAATCTATTTCCATTTTGGAAAATAAAAGAATGCCATAAACAGAAATGATGAGTTTTGCTATTGAAGTTGTCCATTTAAAAAAAAACAGATAGTATTGACAAACATAATACACATCATTCACTGCAAATCATAAATTTCTGGATATTGAATAGCAATACCAGTAGAATCTCATTTTTAAAGCTGTTTCCAAAACTGAAGTGAGATCCGTCATTATAGAAAAAGCTTTGATTGAAGTTGATTTACATTTATAGATTTTGAAGGATAAACACTAACTGATCAATTTCGCTTCTAACTGAGAAATGTTTTCATGGCTTGTGGTATGCAGCCTTGAATATCTTTTATCAAGATCCATTTCTACATCGATGAGTTTCCGATACAAAACTTGTTGTTTATATCCATTAAAGTTTGATTGATGTTTCAGTATACCTGAAAATGATTTCTTTGCCCCAAAAAAGTAAAAGGCAATAACAAAAACGAGAAGCAAGTTTGGAAGCCTCTCGCTACATTTTTTTTAACTAACAATTAACTCCCATGTTATTCTCCCATTTCGTATGTCATGTACATTAAATTCATGTGCGACTAATTATACTTTTCCGTATAATCTTACGTGCTTGTATCAATGTTGCAATGTTTGCAGTTGAGGATTTGCTTACTTTTTCTGCAATGAAACACGCAACACAAAAAAGGGGACAACACAGGCTCTGTTCCTGATTGTGATCGTGACTAATTTTCGATAACCTTGTGCCAGTAGTGGTGAGCTGAGCTCGAACCATAATTGAAATACATATATTATCATGTATAGCATTTCGGGTAGTGATTTTTTTTTGAAAAAATCTCTTGTATGTACTTTCAACTTGAATTTGAATTTGGTAGTCAAATTAAGTTTTGGGTATGATGTTAAACCGTAAGAGGAATTTACTTGAATGGCAAAAAGCTAGTGAACAGTGTATGAAAAAAAAACAGAAAATGTTTAGCTCTGAGTTTTACTGCTTTCTACAAAATTTCATTTAAAAAAAAAACATAAATGCAGAATTGTTTTTCTTTTATGTTGTATGGAAAATCGAATGGGAAACTCCAATAAAATTTTCCAAAAATAATCACTATTTCATGAGCACTTGGTGTTTTGTTGCAATAAAAGTTTTTAGTCAATAAGTAGATTATTTGACATTTTCGGTACCATTTGATGTAAATGCAATTTTAGTAGTTTTTCCAATATTTCATATTTCAACAATGTTTTGCGGAGGTTTACGTTTTTCACTGCAGGCAGTCAAGTCCCAGAAGAATTTAATGGAAAATTCAGCTGCGGATATTTTCTTCAACGAAAATGTTTTATTTATTTATTTAATTTAGGAAAATTCAATGAACAGATTATATCTAATCACACATTAAAATTACAGTGTTTCATATTTTGAAGTTAAAGTACGTTTAAAAGAATAAAAAGAATAAAAAGATGAGGACATAAGACCAAGTTGAAGTGCATCATACTGTCTCATTATTCTCTGCAAAGGAGAGTTAAAGTATACAGCTAATTCAGCAATGTTGGGGTTAAAATAGTTGAAACTCCTGGTGTTATGGGAAGGAACGCGAAGTGCTATGCTTTCGGATGCAGGACACATGATGAGGCCGGTATATAACTTATACAAAAAACATTGATCGAGAAGTACTCTGCGATCAAGAAGTAAGGGAAGTTTCAAAATTCTCAACCGATCAGGATACTCCGTATACGGTAGGTCGAATTTATGAAACAAAGATCTTGTAAATTTACGTTGAACGGACTTAAGCAGTGTACGATCACAAGCATGATAAGGCGACCAAACAACCGAAGCATACTCGAGAATGTTTCTCACTAGGGTTTGATAAAGTGTGAGGGAGTTCGAAGTACGAAACCAGACATACGTGATGCACGATTTACTAAGTCGAAAATAATTCCAAAGTCTTTGATAGTGTTAACTCTTTTCAATTCATTGTTGTTAATATGGTAGATGGCGTCAAATGGTTTTTTTTTTCAAAGAATAACACATCATAGAGCATTTGTCTACGTTAAACGTTAGGCCATTTTCTAAACACTAGCTAGACAAGATGTTGATGTTAGCTTGCAGGTTGAGGCAATCACCATAGTTTTTTATGCGGGCGAAAAGCTTAAGATCGTCGGCGTATAAAAGACATTCACAAGAGAAGCGATAAGGCAGGTCATTTATGAAAAGTAGAAAATGAAGCGGTCCAAGAATTGAGCCCTGAGGGACACCTGAATTTGGAGAAAACGGACACGAAATGCAGCCATTGAAAACTACACGGCAGCTTCGGTCGGTAAGATAAGAAGATAGCCAACCCAAAAGAAAGTCTGGGAAGCCAAGGGTGACTAATTTATTTTAGAGAATATCATGAGACACTGTATCAAATGCCTTTGCAAAATCTGTATCAATAACATGGATGTCCAGTCTGGACTCGAAAGAATTTGCAACAAAGTTTGTAAAGCCAACAAGATTAGACGACGTGGAATGAAGGGAACGAAAACCATGTTGCTCTTTTGCAATCAGATGACCAAAGTGATAGAGAATAAAGTTATGAATATGTTTTTCCAGTAGCTTGGAGCAGGCCGAAAGTAGGGAAATTGGTCGGTAGTTTGACGCTAAATTAGCGGGGCCATCTTTATGTATTGGGACAAGAAGAGCATCTTTCCAATAGTTAGGGAATGTTCCGGCAGTGATGCTTTTATTAAAGATTATGCTTAGCGGAGACGAGCCTGATTTATTTTAAGTTTGGTCAGAGTACGAAGTTCTTTGTATTGATCTAAGTCACCTTGGATATTATGACGTTTGTATCTAAGGCAGGAAGATTCTTTTAGATGAAGCAAGTGACGGATTTCAGTAGTAAACCAAATTGGATCAAAAGAATGAGAAGATCAAGATACAGGAACAAATTGTGGAAGGATTAGTTCTAGAATGTTGTAAAAACGGTCGACAGAATCATCACAGGATAGATGTAGTAGCTCACTCTCCCAGTTAATATTACTTAATGCTATATTAAGGTCCGGATAATTCGCTTTATGAAAATTAAATTTAGGATATTTGAGTGGCATATGGGTAGTTCTATTAGGAATAGGAATAGTGATGTCAACTTTCAAGGGAGGATGATGGATATCAATCTTAACGTAAGCATTTATGGCTAAAGAGACATGAACCAATGTTTCAGGGAGATTAGACAAAATCAGGTCAAGTATACGATTATTGGTATTTCGTACTAAGTTGAATTGGAATAGGCCACAACGATGCAAAAAAGAAAGAGGTAACTTACAATCGAAAATGAAAGTGGCAAAGATAGTAGTGGAATGAATCCTAATCAATCAGAAAGATTACCCCCGGGGGACGAGGAAAAGCTGCCCTTATGATAAATAGTGAGTACTCGCTCGTAGCATTATCACACTTCATTTACCAGAATCAAAAGGGCATTGCATTAACAATCAAGGATTGAAGGATCAATGAGCGAGTCAAGTGAAGCGCGTGAATGATGGTAGATCTTTCAGGCACACATTTAAAGGTCGAGCCACTGAAAATCACCTACCAGAAAAGCTATCTATACAGGAGGACTCAGTGGACGTAGATAGCAAATTCCCTTTGAGATTTGAAACCTAAGGACGCGGCTATTGTATTAAGATAGCTGGAGGAACTAGCTTCTTGATTGAAATTCAGAATCTCTTTTTGGATGTCATGGTGAACGGTGCTATAATTGATAGCGCTACCATTTAAATAAGCATATAGAATGTATCTGATTTGCAAAGATACCAATATGTAAACCGAAAAGATTCAACCGAAATTCGACCCCATTTGAAGTATATGAATGCATCCGTACGGTCTTTTTGCGGAAATCGACACAGTTTGTGGGGCAGCTCCAGAAGCATTGGATTTTAATAAGACTAATGGATCTATAGTTTGTTTTAAGATAATTGCGGTGCGACAATATCACATATACAGCAATACAAGGTGAAGTTAATAAACTAGCACTAAGCAGAAATCTTCTGAAATCACAAGGGAGCAATTTGTAGATATAATGACTATCTATTAAATACGTAGAGGAGCAATTACTTTAATTTTATGGCCGATGTAGTTTTAAGTAACACATGTCCAGTAGGTGTGTCATATATGGTGTAAAAATATTCGCTTTAGTAAGACTGTTTACATTTGTATTTGGAAGAGAATGTTAGTAAGTAGCCGGATGGGCTCAATCAACATCCACGTAACCGATGGGGGTGAAAGCGAGCACATTCTTTCTAAAAAAAAACCCGTTTCCAACTTAGACAAAACTGTCCATTATGATAAAATGAAAAATTAAATTAAGGTAAATAATCACTCACTTATGAGAAGGTATAGAAATAAAGAATAAAACTGTTTTATTATTTCTTTGGTCATTATTTGTATAAATATCCACTACCTATTGCATTAAAACTACTGTTGTTGTCGTTCTGTTTGATTGTGCTGAACTGATGCCTGGCAAAGCAGGTTTGATTAATTATACAAGCCAACCATGAAAATTTGTTTTGAATAATTATACACGATTCCTGTGTTATTTGGTAAGTTGATTCCGAAAATAATAATAAACAAGCCGCGAGGTGCGACCCTTGAGGTCCACACGGTCAACTTCCCAGTAATATCTACATAAACACCAACAACATTAAACACAATAATAATTTTGAAAATACTACTACTTTAAGTAATAACAATGAGAGGTGTTCAAAGCAGTAACAGGAATGAGTTAATATGAATCATATCGTCTACGGCAGGGTCCATTGATTACGTAAGGTTTTTGGTCGATGAGGACAGATTGAATATTCACGCGGATCAATCGGTGGGGGCCTTTTTGGTCTTGAAAAATTTTGTATATGCAGTCAAGAATAAGTTTAATGGCATGTAAAAAGTAAAATGTATTACAAATGATGATGGTTATTGAAATTTTACGATTACTAAAGAATGAATCTACTAAAAACTACAATTTTTTATTTGATGAAAGCTTTTCAAAGCATATGATCTTGCAAAGTATTGACTACTTAACATTTTACCATTCTAAGCGTTGATACCGCAAATGCAAATTTGATTGAAATTTTGTTGGTTTTCAAAATTTAAGCAGTTTACTATAAAAACTATTAAAAATCTGCTCAACTTATGCAAATATTTTAAAACTTTGATGGAATTTACAATTTTTTTAGAATAAAATTTATAAAGTAATATCATTCGTATGAACCCTCTTTAAATTATAACTTTGAATGATTTATTATTTTTAATTTATTTTTGTTCACGATCATGGAAGAAAATTTTGCTGGTTACTCTTCAAAAACTGATAAGAACGTTTAAATTTTATAAACTGATATAACTGTGCTGTGCAAATCAAGTTAAAAAAATATTTTTCATAAAAAATACCATAATTTTTCGCATTTTCTTCTGTTCAATTAAAAAAAAAACGGCTGGAACGAATTTTTATAATGTTAAAAACTTCACAAAGAGGTTAATACACGTCAACTGACACCATAATGATGCAAATATAATATTTGGTTCTTGAGATATAGTGAATGATAAAAATGACCTTGAAAATCATGATGACTTTTAATGGTTTTTTATTTTTAATTTAATTTTTTACGTAATCATGAGAAAAAGTTTTGATGGTGTTTCTATAAACATTGTTTGGAGTATATAAATTATATAAACATTGATTACTTTGACTTGCAAATATGGTTAAAAATTTATTGTTTTGAAAATAAAACCAATTTTTGCACTTTTTTTTAAAAAATTAAAAAACGGCTCCAAGAATTTTTTTAGAAACTTGATAGTTACGTAAATGTGTGTGCTAATACGCGTCGATTGACACCTTTTTCAAGGAAATCGTACGTTGGGTTCGCGAGATATATTGCATGACAGAAATGACCTTCAAACGGGCAAAACAGCAAACCCCCGACCGAAGTTTCCCAAAAACTAATCAGTTCTTAAGATTGCAAAGACGCTTCGATTGACACCTTAACAAAGTCGATAGGACCTTATTTACGTGAGTAGTGCTCGTAAAATAAGTGTCCACAAACGTACAGACGTACGTACGTACGTACACACACACATAAATCTCCCTTTCTAAAAACACTTTATATATACTCTATAGACCTCAAAACGCAAAGAAATGTTGAAAATTTCAAATTCGATTTTCGAGGCGATTACAAGAAAAAGTCCTATCACCCACCAATTTCTCATATTTGAATATTACATGAAAATATTTTATTAGTCAAAGTGTGAAAAAAATGTTTTTCATCATTCAAATGATATAAGTATGGCAATAAATTCTAGTGTTGTAAGTTTGGCAATAAATGGAGACGTACGAAAATCTTGATATTATTTTACAGAAAATTAACTATGTAGCTCACGATTAGATGCTATGTAGAGATTTATGAGTTGTATCCATGGTCCTTGGTCAACAAAAGGGATTTACAAAGTTTCCATGTTTTATATGTGAGTGGGACAGCAGAGCAGGGGATCAATATTGGTCCAAAAAACAATGGCCCGAAAGAAAAATTTTGATACCTGGCGAGAAGAACATCTTGCATTAAAATTTAGTAGATCATGAAAAGATTGTTCTACCACCACTACACATAAGGTTGGGCTTAATGAAACAATTTGTAAAAGCTTTGCCTTTGTTTTAAATATTCGTGTAAAAAAGGGGGTTTTCGTTGGGCCTGATATTCGTAAAATGATGTTTGATTTCAGCTTCGAGGAAACGATGAATGCAAAGGAAAAGGAGGCTTTGATATCATATAAAGAAGTTGTGACTAAGTTTTTTGGCAATGTGTAAGCCCCTAACCATGAACTCTTGGTTGTCTGATGAGCCTTAAAGTACACTTTTTGCACAACCATCGCGACTTTTTTACAGAAAACTTGGGTGATGTGAGTGAAGAGCAGGGGTAACGGTTTTATCAGGACATTGAAGAGATGAAGAAACGATACCAGGGACAGTGGAATATCAACATGATGGTTGATTACTGTTGGTCACTTTACAGAGAACAACCAAATGCATCACATCGGAGAAAAAGCTATGCACGAAACTTTACAAATAAAAGGGCAAGAAAATTCAAAAAAAATATGCACTTAAAATATTCTCATTGTAGTTATTTAATATTTTCGTCATTAAAAATTGTAACCAAATAAGCAAACTCATGATGTTTTAAATATTATGTATTAAATTTTCCCTATTGTGAAGTATGTAATTGATGTCATATAGTGAAAGAATTGTAGGTGATAAAAAGAAACTGATATCAAATACGTTTTCAGCACCCAAAAAATGCATAAAATTTAGGTGAATTGGTTTAAAAAGTTTTTACAAACATTTTTTTTTGTTGGCCTGTTATATGTGGAAACTATATCGACAATAATCGATGATGCGACTGCCCGAATTGGACCATAACTTTCAGGTGATGCCCAGAGTTACATCATTTACTTTTCCAAAGGATCACTAGGAGGTGAAGTGATCAGGAACATGATCATCCGTGATTATTACCCTGATTCAACTCAGGTGCTCATTTGAAGCAGAAAGAACTACGAGTCCAGCACCAAATCCCATTCTCGAAAACTACTTTTCACCAAGCAGTCTCAAACCCGGTACTCGGAATATTGGAAACAAGTGAAATAGAGACATTTGGTCGAAAAACATCATTAGAGAGGACACTTACTTACATTTACGACTGTACTTCGTTTATGTCCACTAAACCAAAATAATAAAAAAAATGAAAAGTGGTTTCAACAACAAAACAGCTAAGAACCAGGGTTGTAGTTGGTCAACATTTGAAATCCCTGTAATGACGAATGTTTTTACCCACTTTTACTTTTAAATTGAAATTATCTAAATTTTATACGCTGATGTATATATACAAAAAGACGCGAAAAATTCAAATCAAAATATTCTTCATTTATTAAAAGCTATGTACGTACATAATAACAAAATTTCCAACAATTCAACTCTTCACAAATCGAAAACACTCGTTGAGTAAATTAAAACCTGTGAAACAAACCCTGCTACTAGTCAGCCTAAGTGTAAGGTTCTTATGTCTATACATATTATATTATAATACTGTATCTACTGTAAAATAGTTGTAAATTCTGATGTATGTTCCTTAAGTATTGCTCGATGTGCCACTGTTTACTTATTTAAATTTCAAATTTTCGAGACAAGCATATCTTGAGTGGGTTCAAATTTAACAACTGACCAACTGATTTAACTCCTTAAGAAATAAAATATTCATAATTGTTTCTGTGCAAATGTTGATATGATATAATATCATGGTTTCACCAGTTTCAAGTTACTATTAGATAAATAACTTAACAAGTTCATATTTTTGCTGAAAATATAACTTTATTTTTAGTTTACACAGCTTTTCACCGATAGCTCTCGGAGGAAAAATATCGGGTATGTTATCTGAAAAATAATTCTGAAAATTTTCGAAATTGTTGCTATAGGATCTCATGTGGAAGACATATATATAAGCATGGTTTAAAAGCAGCAATATTAAGCAAATGACATCGCTTTTTTTAATACATGCAAATGTAGAAGCTAAAATAGTTTTGTGGAGTTTTTGAAAATTGGAATTTTTTGGGTTTTCCAGTAAAATTAGAGGAAATAGAAGGATTGGACATGGCAAACATAGCTATAGCTAGATTCTAATCTCCTTTTTGGATAAATACACACAATCACCACAAAAATCCGCTTTTCCCACCATTTCACTCAAAAGCGGCCAAACTGGAATCGGTAACACCACTGTGGACATCGTTGACATTTCCACAGATGCTCTCGTCTTCTGGTTTTGGTGTGCCTTTTAATTATTTTTGTAAACCTAAAGATCAGTCAATCTCTGCTGACGATAAATGTATGTATCTATCTCATAGTAATAGATTCCGAAAAAATAATCAAATCCCTAGAAAAGAAGCTAGACTTGCTGGAAAATCAAGGTTAATCATTCAAAATCCCATCTATTTCCTTAAGGTAGATTTGAAATCCTTCTTATATTCCAAACTTATTCTGTCCCTCTAAAATAAATTATGACTAAAATTCATCCTGGATATACCTCATCATTTTTTAACAGCTCAGTTGCATCGCTTGGCTCAAGTCCCGACAGTAAAAGATCTTGTAAGAGAATGGTGCTCCGTTCTCCTTGTAGAACGACTGTGATTGGTAGTGCTCTACCAGCATATTCTATTTCGTAGCTTTCGGTATTTTGCAAATTCCATGCAAAAGTCATTAGATGTGTAAGTGTATCCTTAAGTTAGTCTTAATGTGATTAAGTGCAGGCTTTTGTTTAATCTACCCCTTAAACTCAATTAATACTAACTACAGGAAATCATAGATAGATAGGTGCTTCTATAGTTACTATGTGCTCTCATTAAATCCACAAAAATTAAAGTGTTATAATATTAAAGTCCTAATCAATATGTCTATTGTTCTTCTTTTAACTATTGTTGTACGATGATTTTATGAAAGTTCTGTCACCATGTGAGTGCTTTTCTTAGTTTGAAAATCAGTCACCAACGACAAAACGTGAGCCTTTGAACATTATATGTTTCCGTATGTAACGTCTCTAAAACAACCGCTTCAACGAAATTCCCAAGGATTATGATGCTATACTAGGGGAGGACCTTAATGGGTTCTTTCATTATACAGGATGTGGCGGAACAAAAAAAAATGCTGAAAAATGGACTAACGCTCCTTGTGAGAAACTGGAGCATAAGCCTCTTTTTATATGTTGGTTTAATCTATTACAGAAGAAACATTTTTCTCTTTTTTATCCTTGTCAGCTTTTTGGCGAAAATATAGGAACAAGAAGATAACACTGCCTGCCATCTATTGGTTTGATAAAAGCCATTCATCCAGGAAAGTTCTTATCGAGTAGCATAGTTTTTACGGAGGTAGTACCGGTTAGAATGCAAAAAAAAACAGACTAATTTTGAATTTTTTTTCAGCACCTTCATTGTATATCAATTTTAAAATTTGCTTGGGTAAAATACATATTCCAAAAAAAATTTTTTCATATTTTTTTCTTTTCATATTTCTACTTATTTATAGAGCGCTAAAGTTGATGTCTCGATAAATGCCTCGTCCCACAAATAATCTTAGGAATGAAAAATTTGAAATAAAATACCCAAACCGCATTGTGAAAAAAAAATAATCAAAAAAATAGCGGTTGTTTGAATTTTTTTCTTCGAAAAATCACTTGTTTTCATTTTGTTCTGCTTGCCAAATTTTTTGGGATAATTTTTTGGCCTATATTATGAAGGATTACCACACAAGATACTTGAATAAAGTAGCACACCAAATTTGATTTAAATCGGTTCGGCCAATCCGGAGAATAAGTGTTTTCGATTATCGAAAATATCGCTTACCAATCGAAAAAGGCATGCGCGCTCAAACTGCCGTAACTTCTTTATTTTTGGTAATATCTTAATAAAATTTTGAGACGTGATTTTTGAAGGTAAAGTAAATTGAAAAATGAAAAATTGATTTTTCAAAATTATAACCGGTAAGTACTATCCCCTCAAATGAAGAATAAACTAATAAATAAATATAGTTTTTAAGCTTAAGCAGAAAATGAAGAATAAAATATACAACAATACAAATTAAAGAATGAAATAGCGATGCAGGATGCGTTCTGATAGAAATGAAGAGATCAATTTAGAAGGAAGTGAAGCAGGGTTGATGAGACACTATTAATCATCACATCAGTTTTGTATAGGGAAGCCACATAAGGCTTCAATATTGCTTTTGAATTGTGCAAAGAACATTCGGTAAGTATCAACATTAATTAGCTTCTGCAATATATTCGCAATAAAGCTATTTGAACACTTGTAAAAAAATCAAAAAGTTGTTATGGAATGCTTTCCCTCAAACTAGAATTAATTATTGAAACTTATTACTAATTAAAAATAAATAGATTTATAAATAATTTGTGTATTTCAAAAATTGTACTGAAATAAACTCATTTTTGTTATACTGGATTTTATGATCACACTCAATATGAACGTCGTCTGTTTTATTCCTGTTCACATTTAGTCTACTGTATTGATTTTTTGATATTGCCATTCGTATTTACTGAGTAAGTGAAATTGCTGGTCGTTTTTTCAACAAATCAGTTTCTCTCAAGCAAATATGTATTTTTTTAAAAATGGAAATGAAAGAGAGAAAATAACAAAATCCGTTAGTGCACACACAAATCATGGAGAGAAATAAAAAATAACTATTAAACACAGAAATAAAATAATTGAACTAGTCTTTTCTAGCAACTCACAAGTTACGTTTCATTAATTGTTGTTTTTGAATGATGGACAATTTTAAAGTTTTCATGTGTCCACAAATGATTTTTGCAAAGGACACACATGTACTTAAATGTTCTAAATGTTCAAAAAATAAGTTCCCCAAAAAACTCAAATGTGTCATTTGAAATGGTGAGTTTTTATCTTCTATCTTTTCTACTGAATTTTCTATTTTAATACCGCATTTGTTGTTTAAGATACTCAAGATATTCTTTTTTATTGAGGTTTTTTTCAACTAAATCCTTTGGGTCTAGGCACTATATATTTTCAAAACACCATATGTGCACGAATTTCTAAAAAAAATTTAACGATTTCTTTTGAAAACTCTTTAGAGAATTTTAAAATATATTTAAAGCCTATATATACACCATAGTCAAAATTTTCAAAGAAACAGTGTTATTTTTTTTCAGAAAAATTTGTTAATTGTAACATTCGCGGTTTTAGAAAAGACTGGTTCAATTCTTTGAAAAATTAGTTATCACGCTTGACCAATTATTTTAATTATGCAAGGCAATTTGCTATACTCGGAATTTTAACTTTAAACAATAGTTTTAATCTTTTGATGGTAGTCCACGTTAGCATAATTAAATATGGCGATAATTATGCTAATAAGCTTATATAATGTTGTCACTTGTATTGCTGATATCACTATCTATTTTTACCAACGAAATTCTTGCATGAGAATCTTTCGACTGAAGGACTGTTCGCAAAGCTTTTTCCAACATTAAACGTGAACACTTACCCAATTCATCTTGAATTCCAGCACTTGCTTGTCTTCGTCACACCAAAACTAGAACTAAGTAACGTTAAACGTTTTCTCCACTGTTTTCCAAAAGTTACTCAAACAACTCTTTTCAATTTATTTAGTCATGTAAAAAAATTCAAGAATTCCTTAAATTCATTCAGTTCAGTCTATAGCAAAGATCACGAACAACAATAGTTTTCCGGTCCGCACGAATGCACACTTTTCCACTGTTCTTCCTTGCTTTCCTAGTAACCAGCACTTTATGTTAATTCTGCGATCCGCGAAACGGCCAGGTAGTGCGAAATTTCACTGAAGACGGTACACAAGTTCACAAAGCGTGGTGCTAGTGCCAACGCCACAAACCCCAACGATTCGTTCGAGTGATGAAGATCAACTGAAGTTGAAGATCTTTCCGCGAAGAAGCTGGGAAGATGCTGCGCAGCGCAAACTTGTATCTTGTATCTTTGCTGCTTTGGATTGGGCCTTAGGTTTGGAAGTCGCTGAACGCCGCCGTGACGAGGCAGGGCTAAGGTTATTGAATTCGAGTGCCTGTCTTCTGCCGAGCACTGTACTGTTCGATGATGAAAATGAAACCTTGCTCAGGTTCGCAGACCTGCATGGGCTTTTCTTTTGTGTGACAAAAAGATGCTGGCGCGATATCGTGAGATGCTGGAAATTGTCTCCGTGTAATGCCTATGTGCAGGGAAGTGGCAAGATCCCGAAAACAACAAGAAGATGGCTTGTTTTGCGCGGTGAAAACGTTTGCACAGGTTTCACTGGACGGGTATGTGGCCCAGTTATTGGCAAACACAAAAGTACTGGTACAGCTATTGGCATTTGGTAAATGTTACCAAACCAGAACGTACCCAGCTCCCCATGCGCGCCAGACTGTCTAATGGACATCACGGAAACATCGAGGCAGCATGCATGACCGACCCTCCTCAGATAAGATTCGGATTAAGTTTAGATCCAATTAGTGTCCGCGCAAAAAGTTAGTATGTAAAATAGTTGTGCTGACAAAAAAGGCTACAATGGAATTGCTGCTTCTGCTGCTTCATCGATTTGAACGTTCACCTGCTGCTCGCCAATAAAACCAAAATCATATTTCATTCATAACATGTTATTTTTGCGCTGTCGAAAATAACTTTTCTTTTGTTATACAATTTCACTGAGACTTTCTGCTAGGCTGTCTTTTCGCGGTAGTCTTTATTTTGATTTTTTATATTGTAAACACGCCTTAAATTAAGAAAAGTAATTGAAATGGACGCACTGTTGTTTCTTAAATATTGAAAGGAGTTTTGAAAATAGCTGCAATATTTGGATTACTAATAGCCATGAAATGATACTCGTGTTTAATTTATTAAAGAGTCGACATACACATGTTAAGCTTCGAATGCAATGAAATATAATTGTTATTTAATCGTGGGAAATAAATGTTACTTTGATTTTCCTATGTTATGTTACTTTGCAACCGAAAATTGGCCTTGCTCTTTTGAAATTAAAGTTATTGAGTAATAATTCCAGCAGAATTTCAATTTACACTTCACAATACTGCTGTATAAATTCTTTCCACAAAAATACCTAACGTGAAGCTTTTCATCATAGTTATTTAAATGGATTTTTCAATCAGAGTGATAAAACTTTTACTTTAATATCTGTCACAGCTGTCATATTTGTTAATGAATTGTCACAGACATGTGATAATTGGATCCATCATTGCTTGACAAGTCATCGCGAACAAAGTAACAAACATATAACATGTTGAAGCTACTAAAATTAGTTGTCGAGATTCTTCAATGTTCCGTGTAACACGTTCAATTTATGAATTAGCCTACTTTTGGATGAGTGGTTTTGTCAATAAAAATATAACTACCAAATTAGGAGGATGTTACGGGTAATTTTTTAATGTTTGCAGCTGATTTTCTTCTGACAAATTGTTTAAGGGAGTACTATCAGCTAGCTACACGTGTAGACACAATAAAAGCAATGCACACTCATAGCGTTCCGTTTTTTTACATTACAAAATAAATTTACATTGCATAGCAGAGCCATCCATTCGTTATCAATCAAAGTAATTAATTAGACCTTATTAACTAGATACTTTACATAAAATTTTTGTTGAAACTTCAGTGACGATCGGGCGAATAACTCAATTTTTGGAGACGGCAATCTTATCATTCAGCAAGAAGGTTGACTTCAAGATCCCGAAAGGCCTAAAAATTTGCCTTCAGGTGGTCTTTTCCAGGAGAATAAAACTAATTTTAAATGGAGAAAAGAAGTGGATGGTATCAAAAATTCTCTACACAAATGCAGAGGCAAGCATATAAACGATATAGATAGAAAGAGATAGCCCCAAATCAGTCTAGCGGTCGATTGTAGAATTTCAAACGACCTAAACTGACCACATCCAAACTTATGAACGGCAAGACAATCAGTGAGATAGCAAAAGAAAGTTCAGTCATTGACAGGAGTAGCAGCAGCGGAACCATCTCCTCGGCAAATTGGTAGATTCTAGAGACCGCTTTTTTCCGGATGTAAAACCTCAAATTTGAGACTAAACCTGGTCCTCCATCGAATTTTCAAGATGCTGACTGGTTTTAGGGTCACAGTCTGCATAGATCAACGCTCAGCAGATCTTCATAAACAAGATATTGGCGCAATGGGGTGGAGGCCTTGCTTGGAGCAAAACTGGAAGCTGTCTCTAGAGACAGAATCTCTAATCGACCCAGATCCAAGGCGTGGCTACCAGCCGGGTCAATCTCGTCGAAGAACATAGTTGAGTTCATTCAGTTCAGATCCACAGCGGACAACTCGAAGGTTAAAAACGGAGCCCAGGAACGTAAAAAGGGAGGCTCTCATTATGCGCAACTAAAAATTCCTGCTTCCACTGTAGTATGAAAACAGAGTGATAAATTGAGGATTTTTTGCAGTCACTCAAAGAATTTACCTGAAGAACCGGACTGGCAAAGCCAGCAGACATGAAGAGTGAGGAGACTGCAGAAGGTTCAACAAACTTGACTGTGGATCCCTTCAAGTCAGATCTGCTGAATGTTAACGGAAGAAATACCACCCCCACTGGATAGAGGCTGTAAACAGAGTCTAACTACTTGTAGAAACTTGTAGAATAACCAAGCAAGCTTAGCACGAGCTTCAAACTCGCCAATCAACTTCACAACATTAGTCGTGAAATTTAAGTATTAAGTACTATACCTAAATTGACATGGCACTATCTAATAGGCAGACACGCAAAATGATTGGGAGTTTCATTTTACGAATTATGTGGCAGTTGTAAATCGGAAGTATCGGAAGAAATGTTTCAGTATTTTCTTTGTGAATGCTCGGCACTTTCAAAAAGTAGATTGAAGAATTTGGGCTCTTCTTTTTTGGATAGCCTCATGATAATGGCGACCATGAAGGTCAGCAGCGTTTTATAGAGAATCGAAATGGTTCTTAGCAATCCATCTCCTTTTGGTATGACAATAAGTCTATTGAGGCCTAAGTAAGTTATCTCTGAAAAACAGGTCTACCATTACAACGTATCTACTTACCTCCTAAACACTTTGTAGCAGTCACTCATCACTAAAAATCACGAAACAATGAATTATTTAGATCCACAGACCATAGTATTCAAATGGGAGGTATATTGTTATTGTCTATTTTTTGTCATTCCACTCTTAGCTTGTACCTTCTTTCTTTGCCGAATTCTACATTTGATTTTTTGTCGGATCAAATTTTTGTAGAATGATATCAGAAGGAATAAAGTAAGAGATATCTGAGGAAATTATCATTTAAGGCGAGGCAAAAGAGCAAGCAATCATAACACTCTTCCTTGTTTTACGTAACTCAAATTTATTTTGATTCCAGATTCAATGTCCCCATTTACAATTTGATCATTTGGACGAGTTTTACAGGAGCAAAATAATCTAACAAGGCTTGGTGCACGTTTCATATTGTTCTTTAGGTTTTTTAGAATCTTGTTGAAAGCATATACAAGAAAAATTGCTTTCATAAATTCATACAAAAAAAGCGGCGGAAGTTTTTTCCGTTTAGATCTAGTTTAGTTCAGTTACAATTAAAGTTTTTACTACTTGCCCTCACCTTTGTCTGCAACTACTGCGTTGGTGGTCTACAAGAAAACCTGCTGACATTATTGCATCTATGAGATTAGTCCATAACTTGCCGCGTATTTTGCTTTAGTCATTTGGACGAGTCATATTTGTTCGCAAAGAAGCAAGTAAACTACATTCTTATTTCCCCCTGGAACTATATACAGTTTGTCATTTGATAATCAGTTTCATAGAAGTTTGGATGTAAAGTGATAGTGAAAAATATGGAAAATACTAACGAGTACAATAGGAACATATTATACTTTTTTAACTGGTAAAAATGCCACAGCAGCTGCTGCAGAGATAAACACGGTTCAAGGTAAAAACATTGTAAGGACTGCACGGAAGTGGTTTAAAAAATCGGCGGACGAGATGGATGCACTACAGCAGAAGATGCGCCTCGCTCATGAATGCAGAACCAGCTTTTACCGTGGATATGATTGCAAAGACGTTAAAGTTTTCGCATGGAACCATTCATCGGAATTTGGTGCAGGCACAAAAAGTATTCAAACTTGATGAGTTAAAGTCTACGATATTTGAAGTCTCCGATCTCAGCAATTAAATGTTTTTCAATGGAAATCATTGTTAATGTTCTTCAAACATAGTATTTCTGAGAAATGTCTTAGTACTTTCGAATTTAAAAATCCCCTTCCTGCTTCAGCTTTGTGAGGTAATAAGTTTGAATACAAAGTTTTGTTTCTTTAATTACTGTGAAATAGAAGCCGCGATGGTTTATAGGAAAGATTGCGACTGAAAAAATTACTAAAATAATAAATCTAAAAAGCTAAGGCTTAAGCCCCTCGGGAAAGAGCTTTTATACTTCATAATAATACCCAATGAAAATCTCCCAATCCCCATTATCCTCAAATTCCCTTATTTCACAAACCCCTAGATCCCACTAGTCCCCTAATCTTTTGAATCCTGATAACCCCCAGATCCCCCGAATTCCCTAATCCTCCAAATTTCCTAAATCCACCAGATCACCCAATCACAAATCCCAAATTCCCTAATCACCCCTTTCCCATAAATCCAACAAATTCCCCAATCCGACTCACCAAATCCCAAAATCCTGCAAATCCCCTAACCCCCAGATCCTCCAGTTTCCCAAATCCACCAGTTCCCCAGATCCTTCACCGCCTAAATCGCCCAATCTCATACCCCCAATCCTCATGAATCTTCCAAATCCCCCAATCACCCAATTCCCATAAATTCCCCAATCTGACTCCTCCTAATCCCCCAGACCTACCAGGTCAACCGAGTCCCCGAATCCCGCTATTCCCCAGGTCTCCCAGTCCCACAAATAGCCCAGATCTCTCAAATCACCCAAATCAAATCACATTCAATTCAATTAAATTCAACGCCAGCGATTACGAAACCAAAATGATACTCTTATGAGCAATTGACGGACAAAGAAGAAGAGGATTCACCACTCAGGTGCGCAGCATATTATGAAAAAAGGTTGCCAAGCAAATATATGCATATATGTAAATACGGTAAATTAATGGGTATAGAATACCTGTTGATTATATAATCCAAATTATAGGTATAATCCAAAATTCATAAAATATTTATTTTTTCTGATTAGTATAGTCTCATACAATATAATAAAATTCGAGAATTTTAAAACAATTTTCACGAGTTCTGCAGCTCTTCAGCACATATACAGTAGCCGCCACTGTGTCAACATCATATATCCAGCAAAGAGTGAAAATTGGTTTCCATCTATTAGGTCACAATGAAACAGAACCTTTTTTCAATCGTATTATAACAAGGAACGAAAAGAGGACAGTCTACAACGTCGTGCGGAAAAGACAATGGGTGGATGCAAATCAGACACCAGAACCAACTGCCAAACCAGGATTGCATCCACAAAAGATTCATCCATCTGTTTTGTGGGATATGTCAGGAGTAGACTATTTTG
This sequence comes from Oxycera nigricornis, assembly GCA_963942545.1. Classification (NCBI taxonomy): domain Eukaryota; kingdom Metazoa; phylum Arthropoda; class Insecta; order Diptera; family Stratiomyidae; genus Oxycera; species Oxycera nigricornis. The sequence goes on from OZ012659.1 coordinate 93,115,221, forward strand.
AATTTCTGGATCTTAGTGAAGTTATCACAGCGAATGTGTATCTTTGTCAACTCAGTAATTTGAGTGCAAAATTGATTTAAAAAAACGCGCTTCTTAAGGGTCTCTAGTCTTTTCCACATATTTTCAAGATTTTTTTATAGTAAATTTTATTATTTAACTACAATTCTTTCACAAATGCAAAAATACATATTAAAGTGTAAAAAAAATTTTTCGGAATTTTTATAATCCAATATGGCCTAGATATCACAACAAAGCCTGCTTTTTTCCTGGTTGACATAATTTCTCGACTCACGAACCTTTGAAATCCAAAATTCAAAATGCATATTTAAGGATTAGTAAGTCGCTATAGCCTGTACCAAAATCAAGAACTTTAAGTGAAAAATAACAAGATGGCGGACTTTTCGAGTTTTCGACCTATTTTTTGAGGTTATGTTGTTTAAAAAGATGGTTAAATAACAACGGATATTCATGAGTCTACTACGTGCTATAACCATATATGTGATGAATAACCTCTCAAAGTTTCAGCTTGATCGGTTAAATAGTTTTTGTAAAATCGTGTCAACCAGGTCAAAAAACGTTGTTTTGAGAAAAACGCGTTTAAAATATTTTTTTGTGTGTATACCCTGATGCACCTTTCTCAGAATATTCGCTGTAAATACATTTTTAAATCACACAGACTTGAATATACTATTGTACTCTGTTTCTGAAAACCAGTGTTTTTGGAAAATCGATTTTTCCAAAAAAATAGACTAGAGCTCCCTTAAGTGAGCAGGAGGAAGGTTATTAACTTCCCAGTATATGGGAAGTTCTTTTAATCGCCTCAAAAATCGAAATTGAAATTTTCAACATTTCTTTACGTTTTGAGGTCTATAGAGTATATATAAAGTGTTTTTAGAAAGGGAGACGTATGTGTGTGTGTGTATGTACGTCGTGGACACTTTTTTCTACGACGATAACTCACGTAAAAAAAGTCGTATCGACTATGTTAAGGTGTCAATCGAAGGGTCGTTGCAATCTCAAGAGCTGATTAGTTTTTGGGAGACTTCGGTCGGGGGGGTTTGATGTTTTGCCCGTTTGAAGGTCATTTCTGTCATGTGTTATATCTCGCGAACCAAACGTACGATTTCCTTGAGCAAAGTGTCAATCGACGTGTATTAACATTTATGTAATTCTATCAAGTTTTTAAAAAATTTCTTGCAGCCGTTTTTCAATTTTTTTAAAAAAGTGCAAAAAATTGTGATTTTTTTCAAAAACAATAAATTTTTAACCTTATTGTCAAATCTTAGTAATCAATGTTTATAAAATTTATGTACTCCAAACAATGCTAGCAAAAACGTCATCAAAACTTTTTCTCATGATTACGTAAAAAATTAAATTACAAATAAAAAATCATTAAAAATCATCATGATTTTCAAGGTCATTTTTATCATTAACTATATCTCACGAACCAGATATAATATTTGCATCATTAAGGTGTCAATAGACGTATTAACATTGTTGCAATTTTTTTAACATAACATAAAAATTGTTTCCGGCGCTTTTTAATTTAATAAAAGAAAATGCAAAAAATTAGGCTTTTAGGATTTTAAGGTTTTTCATAAAAAATAATTTTTTAACTTGATTTGCACAGCACAGTAATAATTGTTTATAAAATTGATACATTCTTATCATTTTTTGAAGAGAAACCAGCAAAACCATAATCCATGATTATAAAAAAAACTAAATAAAAAATAAAAAAATCATTCAAAGTTATTATGTATAGAGGGTTCATACGAATGACATTACTTTATATCTTTTATTCTAAGGAAATTGTTGTAAATTCAATCGAAGTTTCATAATATTTGCATAATTTGATCAGATTTTTAATAGTTTTTACAGTGTTTTAGTGTTAATAAAAAAACTGCTTAAATGATGGAAGTCCAAAAAAACCCTTCCGTAGATGATATGATTAATATCAACTCATTCCTGTTGCTGCTATGAATACCTCTCATTATTATTATTTAAAGTAGTAGTATTTTTAAAATTATTATTTTGTTTAATATTTTTAATGTTTATTTAGATATTACTGGGAAGTTAACCGTGTGGACCTCAAGGGTCGCACTTCGCGGCTTGTTTTTTATTACGATAACGTCACACTGGAACAATTGAAGGAATTTGAATGGAGAATAATGCCTCATCAAGCATATTCCGAAGACATTGCTCCAATCGATTTTCATTTGTTTAGAAGCCAGCAGTCGTTTTTAGGTGAAAAAGTATCTCAAAACAAAGATGATGTCCAAATCAGCCTTACTCCAATTTTTAATTCAATAGTTAAGAAATGTTATTCAGACGGAACTCAACAATTACCACACGGGTGAGAAGAGATTGTAGAAAATGAAGGAAAATATATAATCGATTGATATTAAAATTAATTGTGTTTTCTTGTTTATTACCTGAAATAACTTATGAACTGACCTGGTACATTTTGTGTTGCACGCTAAATCATTTATCTCTTAATGGTGTGGTTCTGATGGCTCACTTTTTACAATATACTTTGCGAATAGAGACTTGAACTTGTGCCTAATTTCTCTGGTGTAAATTTATTTCTATGTATCACGTCAAGTTGTTCTTGTGTTTAAATAACGAGAAGCCATTCATACCTATGCCTGAGAAAGTAGGACTAAGAAGTATAGCGTAACTTCTTGGTTTTACAAGATTGATTTTTGAACATTTTGAATAAAAGACAAAAAACGTTTTCTCAATGTATATTGCAGAGCTCATATCACCTTATCATATCATTAAATTGTTTAGAGGTAATAACGTCGAATACAAGCTGCTTCAAAAAAATTATCTAGCTTGATGACTTTTTTTAACAAGCCGCGAGGTGCGACCCTTGAGGTCCACACGGTCAACTTCCCAGTAATATCTACATAAACATCAACAACATTACAACGATGAGAGGTATTCATAGCAGTAACAGGAATGAGTTAATATGAATCATATCGTCTACGTGAGGGTCCATTGATTACGTAAGGTTTTTGGTCGATGAATATTCACGCGGATCAATTGGTGGGGGCCTTTTTGATCTTGAAATTTTTTTTGGTTTTCAAAATTTAAGCCGGTTTTATTAATTAAAAGATTATAAAAACTATTAAAAAGCTGCTCAATTATGCAAATATTTTAAAACTTTGATTGAATTTACAACATTTTTTTTAGAAAAAAGGATATAAAGTAATAGCATTCGTATGAACCCTCTTTACATGGTAACTTTGAATGATTTTTTAACTTCCCAGTATATGGGAAGTTCTTGTAATCGCCTCGAAAATCGAAATTGAAATTTTCAACTTTTCTTTACGTTTTGAGGTCTATAGAGTATATATAAAGTGTTTTTAGAAAGGGAGATGTATGTGTGTGTGTGTGTGTGTATGTGTACGTACGTACGTACGTACGTACGTACGTTCGTGGACACTTTTTTCTACGAGCATAACTCACGTAAACAAAGTCCGATTGACTTTGTTAAGGTGTCAATCGAAGCGTCTTTGCAATTTTAAGAGCTGATTAGTTTTTGGGATACTTCGGTCGGGGGGGTTCGCTGCTTTGCCCGTTTGAAGGTCATTTCTGTCAGGCGCTATATCTCGCGAACCAAACATACGATTTTTTTAAACAAGGTGTCAATCGACGCGTATTAACGTTTGTGTTATTCTATCAAATTTTTAAAAAAAGCCGTCGAGCGGTTTTCAAAAGTTTTTGAAAAAAGTGCAAAAAATTAGGTTTTTTTTCAAAAACAATAAATTTTTAACCTTATTGTCAAGTCTTAGTAATCAATGTTTATAAAATTTATCTACTCCAAACAATGTTCGCAAAAAAATCATCAAAACTTTTTCTCATGATTACGTAAAAAAATCAATTAAAAATTAAAAATCATTAAAAGTCATCATGATTTTCAAGGTCATTTTTATCATTCACTATATCTCACGAACCAGATATAATATTTGCATCATTAAGGTGTCAGTTGACGTGTATTAACATCTTTGTGAAGTTTTCAACATTATAAAAATTCGGTTTAGCCGTTTTTTTAATTTAATAGAAGAAAATGCGAAAAATTATGGTTTTTTTCATAGAAAATATTTTTTAACCTGATTTGCACAGCACAGTGATCCAGTTTATAAAATTTATACATTCTCATTAGTTTTTGAAGAGACACCGGCAAAATGTTCTTCCATAATTATGAAAAAGCTAAATTAAAAATGAAAAATCATTCAAAGTTACCATGTAAAGAGGGTTCATACGAGTGCTATTACTTTATATCTTTTATTCTAAAAAAATTGTTGTAAATTCAATCAAAGTTTTAAGATATTATTATAATTTGAGCAGATTTTTAATAGTTTTTATAGTCTTTTAATTAAAAAAAATTGCTTAAATTTTGAAAACCAACAAAAATTTTCAACACCAAAAAGGCCCCCCCGATTGATCCGCGTGAATATTCAATCTGTCCTCATCGACCAAAACCTTACGTAATCAATGGACCCTCCCGTAGACGATATGATTCATATTAACTCATTCCTGTTACTATTACCTCTCATTGTTGTAATGTTGTTGATGTTTATGTAGATATTACTGGGAAGTTGACCGTGTGGACCTCAAGGGTCGCACCTCGCGGCTTGTTTATTTTTAATTTAGTTTTTTTTCATAATCATGGAAGAAAATTTTGCCGGTGTCTCTTCAAAAACTAATGAGAATGTATAAATTTTATAAACTGGTATCACTGTGCGGTGCAAATCAGGTTAAAAAATATTTTTTATAAAAAAAAACATAATTTTTCGCATTTTCTTCTATTAAATTAAAAAAAACGGCTGAAACGAATTTTTATATTTGTTGAAAACTTCATAAAGATGTTAATACACGTCAACTGACACCTTAGTGATCCAAATATTATATCTGGTTCGTGAGATATAGTGAATGATAAAAATGACCTTGAAAATCTTGATGACTTTTAATGGTTTTTTATTTTTAATTTAATTTTTTACGTAATCATGAGAAAAAGTTTTGATGGTGTTTTTACAAACATTGTTTGCAATATATAAATTTTATAAAGATTGATTACTATTTTTCGCAAATCAGCTTAAAAATTTATTGTTTATGAAAAAAACCTAATTTTTTGCAGTTTTTTTTCTTAAATGAAAAAAAACGGCTCCAAAAATTTTTTTAAAAATGCGACAGATTTACAAAAATATTAATACGCGAACAATGACACCTAAACTATGCAAATCCTATGTTTGATTCGCGAGATACAACGCATGACAGAAATGACGTTGAAGAGCATGATGACTGTTAATGATTTTTTATTTTTTATTTGACTTTTTTTGTAATCATGAGTAAAAATTTTGATGACATTTTTATAAAAACTAATTGCAGTATGTAAATTATATAAACTTTGATTACTTGGACTTGACAATAAGGTTAAAAATTTATTGTTTTTGAAAAAAACACAATTTTTTGCATTTTTTTTTAAAAAATTAAAAAACACCTCCGACGAATTTTTTTAAAACTTGATAGAATCACATAAATGTTAATACGCGGCGATTGACACCTTGATCAAGGAAATCGTACGTTTGGTTCGCGAGGTATAACGCATGACAGAAATGACCTTCAAACGGGCAAAACAGCAAACCCCCCGACCGAAGTTTCCCAAAAACTAATCAGCTCTTAAGATTGCAAAGACGCTTCGATTGACACCTCAACAAAGTCGATACAACTTTGTTTACGTGAGTTACGCTCTTTGAAAAAACTGTCCACGAACGCACACACGTACGTACGGACGTACGTACGTACATACACACACACATACACACACACACACATACATACTTCTTTCTAAAAACACTTAAAATATACTCGTAAGACCTCAAAACGTAAAGATATGTTGAAAATTTCAATTTCGATTTTCGAGTCGATTACAAGAACTTCCCATATACTGGGAAGTTAAAAAAACTCAAAATTAAACAACTTATAGAAATCGGCAGATGCTTAGCGGCGCTCAACGCGTGTTATTCCTATGAATAATTGCAATCTCAATCAAAAAGTCGAGGCTTCTTTGTTCATCCAAAAAAGTCAGTCCACTCAATCATATATAGACCAATCCATTGTTCGTATCGAACGCATCGTTTTTCAAAAGCAAAATCAACATTGAACGGTCATGGAATGTTTTCATTTCGAGGCAAGCAAGCCAAAGTGCGGTAGAAGCTATCAATCTTTGCGTGCCTACGTTGACCGCAAACCAACCCGCGAAGAAAGTACTTTCCGTTTCGTCAATGATTTCGGCTCTGGTTTGTTACTGCAATTAGTGCCTCGTTCACAAAACAATTTAAACAAAGCGTTTCTCCGAAGTAGGTGTTAATTCGTACTTGGGCCTCAATTATTTAATGAATGGTTTCCGTGTTTTTTCCCCGCAGCAACGGAAAAACTAGGCTTCGAATGGCCAGAGTGATTTTCACTCGATAATGATAACCGATTCGATCAATGGAAATCTACGTTCGAATGCAACCAGCAACATGTGTAAAGTATCTGTAGCAAAACACAATAAAAAGATGACAAATCGCAGTAGGATTGGTAATTGACCCCATCATGTAAACCGTTCAGTGAGTGAGCCCACTTCAGAATGGGAGTCTGCTTCGCTGTGAAGGCACACCAAATATTGCTGAGGCTTCTGCAGATGTACCTGCGAGTGCAATGGTGGAAGCTAGTTTTCTAATCAATGAAAAATGACGTGCAATTAGTGAATAAGATAGAAATTGGGAGCCATCCCATCAACAACCAGCTTCTGTGAATGTGGGGATGATTTGATTAGAAACCCAATATTTATCTTGTTCCGCACCTTACGCGACTATCTAATAGCGAATGACTATGATATCTATGTAATTATGGGTATGCTGACACTAAAACTTATTTTATGTGACTGAAAAGAGCTTCTGGACATTAAAGAGCTTCTCCTCGGGCTATCGTATTTCCTCATAAATCAATGATGATCGGCCAGGGTCATCACTTCCAATGGGAGAAAGCACGCAAACGGCTTCTAGTGTTATAAGGGCAGATGTCTTCAAGATGATCAACGAGATATTTAACGTTTATAGTTTTCGTATCACGCACTTGAGCGACTGTTCACGTAATTCAAATAATTCCCACATCAAATTATTTAAATTTATGTGAAACTATTAGGAAACACTTCTATAGCTTTGTAATATTTAGTAAGGAGGTTTAACGCTTGTGATTCAATTGCTTCATTCTATACAAACTTCCAAAAATTGAAAAACTACAAAGAAAATTCAACAAAAATCGTATGACAAATGTTTGTCGAATCGCCTTAATTAATGTGGTGAATATTAAGTTTCCAGGACATGTTTTTTACGCGAGTCAGACTGTTCACTTGTATCCTAATACTCTGCTTCCTGTCCTAAATCTAGTCATTATAATGTCTATGAACGTAAATGCAAGTGCTTTGTTAATAGCACCAAACCAATAACATTTATCCCTACCGGAATATAAAAGTACGCAGTGATAATATCCACCTATCTTTAAAGTGACCTGTCTTAATTACTTATTTACGCTTACATCTTAGAAATTTTATTATTTTATGACAGTAGCATTGACTAAAGGCAGTGATATAAAAGAGCACGTCACTCCTAGGCTGAGGCTCAACGTCCGATTCCAAATCGGTTTCGGTTTGTTTATTTTTAAGAATGAACGTCATAGCGGCGCGACCTTTTCTTATTTTGCATGTCATCTATAGGAGAACCGGGCGACCCTGCGTCCACGTCCGATTCGATCAAGAACGCCTGTTTTACGACCCGTCCGGTTCAGAATGACCCGGGTCGATATTCCGATTCATAATCAGAACGAAGGCGCTTCCTTCTCGCTCATTTACACGCTTTCGCCATAAGATCGGATGGCACCCGGCTCCACGGTCGGTTTTCAGAAACCGATTTTCTGTATGCGCATGCGTTGTGGTCATTCGTTAAAAGGCAGTGAACGGAGAAGGCCATGGAGCAGGTGATAACGGCAGTAGGAAATCATCCGGTAATATGGAGTATTGCGGATAAAGACTACCACAACAGGGAATTGAATGATGTGGCGTGGGAGAATGTTTGCCGAGAAGTGTGCACTAGTGCCAGAATTCATTCATTTTAGGATTTTAGCACTGACGTTGAGCACCGACACGAGAATGAACACTAAACAAACAATCTGATTCAAGAGCCTCGCACGTTCTTATTTCAGATTTGGAATCGGACGTGGAGCCTTGACGCCCATCGTTCTTATTGTTTACGCATTCCAAATAATAATCGGTTTGGAATCGGACGTGGAGCCCGGGCCTTAGAGATTTCAGTTTAGTACAGGATTTCAACTTAAAAAGTACTCAAAGTGTTTTGCGATAGAAAAATGTCCTCAGGGCGACAAATGTCGAATGAAGAAAGAGGTGTTGCGATGGCTTTGAAGGAAAAGGGGTTACTTATTTAGAGAAATTTCTCGTATAGTAGGATACAGTGAAGGTGCTATACGGAAACTTTTTAAGAAGTTCCAGGTAACTGGTTCAGTGAGGAGGAAAAAGGAAGTAGGCCGTTGCGTAAAACAACTAGCCGCGAGAATCGTCGACTAAAATTGGCAACTTTACAAAATCGATTCAAAAGTTCATCCGAACTAAAAAGAAAAATGCAGGGAACGAGTTACGATGGAGTCAGTAATCGTACCTTCGAAAGAAGGCTCAACGAAGTTGGATTAAGATCCAGAAGACCTTCCAAAAAACCATTGTTGACGACAAGAACGCGAAAAAAATCGAGTTGTATTCGCAAAAGCCCATTAAAGTTGGACAGTTGAGGATTGGCGAAGGGTCATCTTTACAGATGAGTCCAAATTCAACCTATTATGGCAAGATGGAAGCAGAAGTCCGTCGTAGAAAAGGTGAACGATATAGCGAAGATTGCATCAGACCAACCGTCAAGCATTCTCCGTATGTTTTGGTATGGGGAGTCAATATCGCATACGGAGTTGGCGAAGTAAAGCTCCTAGAATGTTTGGTGAATGCACTAATATACCAGGAAATAATATTGTAACAGCTTTTACCTACGATCGAATCTCTAACCGAACATGTCGATAGCCCCATTTTTCAGGATGATTCGGCACCTTGTCATAGAGCGCACTCGGTAGGTTTTTTAAAAGCTTAATAACATTAAATTCAATGTTGATGTTATTTTTGATTTCTGGCTGATTTAAAGCAGAAATTGGGTATAGTTTATCTTCGGTGGCCAGGAAACAGCTTTGATTTAAACCTAATCGAACATTTTTGGTCCCTCATTGGAGTGAAATTGAGAAACACAAAGCCGACAACCTTTCAAAAGCTAAGAGATGAAATTGAAAAGGTGTGGTGTAATGAAATATCACAAGAAGAGCTCGTAAAATACTACGAATCGATGCCTCGAAGAATTAAAGCGGTAATTCTAGCAAAAGGAGGTGCAATTAAATATTAAGTTTAATTTAATGTTATAATAACACAAATAAACAAAATTTATAAAAATAATGCAACAAAACTTAATGTTTTTATTAAATACCATTCAATGATACAGAAAATTCTGACCTTAAGTTATTATTTTTTCAAGTAGAGCATAAACAAAATTTGACCAGTTTTTTAGTTCGATGCTAATTTCTATCAAACAAACATGTGGACCATCATTTTAATGTATGGTATAAAAAATATTCACAAAATTTATTTAATTTATGATTTTCGACATACCAATTACAAATATATATACTTAGCACTTGTATATTTCATTTAATGTGATGTATTTTCGGTGCGTACTTATTTATGATGCAAGCTGTATTTAATAAAAATGTAAGTAGTAAACAAATGTTTCTTAATCTTTTTGACAGCGAAGCGTGAATATCGTGATTTACTTTTGGGAAAGAGTCATGTCCTATCGTTTTTCCGTTAATATAATCTATGATTCACTCGATGTTTCAAAATTCCATGATTCAGTTGATTTCATAATTATTCACTGTGGTGGTGACCTCTCGTCAGCCATCCGCACTCTGATCATGTTCCTCCACTTTGCGCTAAAACTGGTGAGGATTCTGGATTAGCGTGGCTGAAAGCGGGTCGTCGTCGTCGTCGTCGTGACATGGAGGTGGGCATTGCAGCCCTAGCACTGCGACCTGCTGGTCGATTGTACTATCCTCATATTTTTCCTTTCTGGAGTTAATGCTTATGTCTTGAATCTTCCGGATGAGATGATGAACCTCATCAGGTCGTCCAAGGCTAAGGTATGGAACTCCTTGTCTCCTATTTGAGGCATGCCAAGGGCTCTATATCTGTGTCTGGAGAACGCGGGACAGTAGCCCACATAATGTGCCGCTGTTTCCTCGTCCTCCTCACATCTAGTGCACCATGCATCGTCCACTATTTGCAGAAGAGCTTGGTGACTTCTCAGGCGTCCGTGGCCTGTAATCACTTCTGTGAGTTTTTTCAGTCTGACTCTATTTAGTTTTAGACAGTATTTTGCGACTTCAGGTCGTAGGTTTGGCAGAAAGAGCTTTGTCTGTCTGCATGTTGGTAGGTTGAGCCATCGTCTTCGATGTTCTTCCCTGAGTGTCTCATTGATCTTTTTTGAGATTAGATTTATGTTCGTTGGCAGAACAGGCTCAGGACCAACCGGTGTGATCTCTGCTCCCTTCTTAGCCAGTTTGTCTGCCTCTTCATTACCTATAATGTCCACATGTGCTGGGACCCAGGTAACTGAGACCCTGTTTCTCTGGCTCAGCTTTTTGAGGCTGTTCTGGGCACACTCCACAATTGACGTTTTCACATTGTGGGAGCCCAGGGCCTTGATAGCGGCCTGACTGTCTGAACAGATTTTTATCTGTTTGTTTTGTATTCTTCTGTCTTGTAAGAGGTCCGCGGCTTTGGCTATGGCGTGGACTTCAGCTTGAAAGATGGTTGTTTTTGTACCCAGAGGTATCGATATTTGAGCCTCATGTGGTCCAGGGCGTATATATATTCCCGCCCCAGCCCCGACGCTCATCACTGATCCGTCTGTGTACACTATGATATCAGCGGGCCTGTGAGAAAGGTGACCGAACTTAGTCCAATCATTCCTATCAGTCAAACTCGTTGTAAAATTTTTTCCAAAGAAGAGCCTTGGGATTATGTAGTCGTTGGGCAGATCAAGGAGTGAGTCCACTTTTAAACTCTTTAAAAGTTTGAGGTGTCCCTCAGTCCAGCCGCCGTCTTTCACAATCCCGGTTCTCCTTAGGCGTGCCATCGTCTTTGCGGCATGTTGCTTCACTGATAAGTCCAGTGGCAGCATGTCCATGATCACGTTGAGTGCTTCCGTGGGAGTGGTTCGCACCGCTCCAGTAGCACTCACTAGTGCTAGTCGCTGCACCGAGCCTAGCTGACTTTTTGTAGTATCTAGGTCTGACCGTTTCCACCACACTATGCTTCCATAGTGTATGACCGGTCTTATGCAGGCTTTGTATAGCCATATCACATTTCGAGGTGAGAGTCCCCAGGTTTTACCCATGGAGCCTCTACATGCCCAGAAAATGTTTTTGGCTTTTCTTGTTTTTTCATCAACATGCTCTTTCCAGGTAAGTTTCGTGTCTAGGGTTACGCCCAGGTACTTGACTTTTTTTGAGAGTTGGAGCTCCACGCCATCTAAAGTAGGTAGCGTGTATGCATCCCACACTCGCTTCCTGGTGAACATGGTGAGTTCTGTCTTGACTGGGTTTACCGCCAGCCCGTTTCTTCTACACCATTGGTGCGTGATTTTAAGTCCTTCTTTCATCCTGTCACACACTGTGCCGGCAAACTTGCCTTTGCATAATATGACCAGGTCATCGGCATAGCCGATGGCAAGAAAGCCTTGTTGGTTAAGTTCTGTCACTAATGAGTTCATTTGTAAACACCACAGGAGAGGGGAAAGTACGCCTCCTTGTGGGCACCCTTTTGTTGGGGCTACTGTTATACTGGTGTCCCCCAGTGACGCTGTTATTTTTCGTTCAGCGAGGAGAGCGGTCAGCCAGCCCGTTATCGTGCCGCTTATCCCATGTCTCTCTGCTGCAGATGTCATTCCACCAAATGGGGAGTTGTCAAAGGCACCTTCTATGTCTAGGAAAGCTCCCAAAGAGAAGAGTCCGTCGTTAAGGCCCCGCTCGATCCCGTGAACGAGCTCATGCAGAGCCGTCTCCGTAGACTTTCCCTTTCTATAGGCATGCTGTCCCGGATGCAAGGGCCTCTCTATTAGTGCTGTGTTTTTCACGTGGACGTCCACCAGTCGTTCCAGTGTTTTCAGCACGAAAGATGTGAGGCTTATGGGTCGATAGCTTTTCGCTATCTGGTAAGTGGTTCTCCCAATCTTTGGTATGAAAACCACCCTTACCCTCCTCCATAATTCTGGTATATATTTTAGGGCCAAACTGGCCCTGTATATATTGCACAGATGGTTGGTGATGGAAGCCATTCCTTCCTTCAGCAGGATGGGATAAATTCCATCCTCGCCAGGTGCTTTGTAGCTGTCGAAAGTTCCAATTGCCCATTGGAGCCTCTCTACAGTCACCACCTCGGCGGCTTGATTCCAATCCGTTTGAGACGGTACGTTCGGATGAACGGTGTTTCCTCCGGAGGGAGTTATGCTACCGGGGAAGTGCGTTTTAAGCAAGAGGTTTAACGTCTCTTCACTTGTGGTGGTGAACTTCCCGTTTTCGTCCTTAAGGAGCCCGAGGTTATTGCTCGGTCCCCTTGTGAGGATCTTCTTAACTCTGGCGGTCTCCCGGCATGAGTTTATTTCTTCACAGAATTTCTTCCATGAGTTCCTTTTCGCCTCCGCAAGAGCCTTGTGATAGTCTCTTTTGGATTGCTTGTACGCCTCCCAGGTGATTTCACTTCGAGCTTTACAGGCCCGGTTGAACGCCTTATTAGCGTTTTTCTTGAGCCTGGCTAGTCTTGGTGTCCACCATGGGGTGTTTCCCAGTGTAGTCCTTTTTAGTGGGCAGTGGGCCTCAAAAGAGGCCCTCAATACCTCGACTAAGTTCCCGACAGCTTCTTCGAGCTGCTCAGGTTCTCGGATTTTCTCTGGTTGCTGTAATTTGCATTGCACGTCTTGTCTAAAGGCCGCCCAATTTGTGTTCCTGGGGTTTCTCAACCATTTTGGCCCACCTATTGGATTAGCCTCGATGTTGAAAGTGATGTACCTGTGATCAGATAGCGTCACTTCTTTCGAAACTTTCCAGTCTTTAACCCAGTGAGTGACTGCGTCAGAGACAATTGTTATGTCTATGACTGCCTGCCTCCTGGATGTGACGAAAGTTGGTTCCGCCCCACGGTTCGCTATGGTGAGCCCGGAACTGGCTAAGAACTCTAGTAGGCTTTCGCCTCTCGAGTTGGTGTCCGAGCTCCCCCAGCAATCGTGGTGAGCGTTTGCATCACAACCTAAGATCAGATTTAGGTTGTGTTTTTTAACATATTCCATCAGTCTTGTGAGGTTTGCTGACGGAATTCGATCTTCGTAGGGGAGATAGGCCGATCCCAGAAGAGCTTCTCGTCTACTCCCCATCACCGTTGTACTTACTCGTACTACGGTTAAGTCTCGGTCGCAGAATTCCTGTACCAAGAGCCCGTTAAGAGTCCTTGGGAGCCAAACACAGGTTCTGGGTTTTTCACAATCCGCTGTTAAGAGATCCATTTGAGAGTTGGTCCCTATACCGCGGATTCGTCCTCCTGCCACCCATGGTTCTTGTATTAGAAATATGGGTAGAGCAGGTGCAAAACCGGAGACATTGCTGCCTCCGGGGGGTTTGTTGCAGCTTTCGTTACAGCGTCTAGCTATTAGAGAGCTAGCCGCCTTACTATGCTGCATGTTGATTTGTGTGACCTGAAGACCCATCATGTTTCCATGCTACATCTCCAGGTCAACCCCAAGACAACACAACACAATACAGAACAAGTATAACACTCACGCTGACAAAGAACCGCTACTTGGGAGCCTGTAGTCCTGGTTCCTTGGGCCCTTTGGAAAAGCTCACGCTAATCCTATTGAGCTCCAAGTAGAGCCATCCTCCCTTTCCCGATATATACTCCCTGTCCTTGTCCGGGATTCCAACAACCATGAGGAGTCCCTTTCGGGAGTCCTTCATGGGCACCTGTGCGTACAGGGCCCAGTCGGCTGTTTTTATCTCCGGCTGAACTATGGAGAGCCTTCGGAGAACAGTCTCCGCGATTTGGTCTGGGCCCGGGACGAAGAAAGTGGCCCTGTGGAGCACTGGAAGCCTAGATGCTTCCACTAGGGAAAATCTAGCGCCCTCCCATGCTCCCCTTAGCCTGTCTCCCTCCACCAAGGCTTTCAACCAGGCCGTTGTAGTTGCATCTGCAGGGACGATCCTCAGTTGATTTCTAAGGGTCCCCACCGAGTCAAATTTCAACGGCGTGCCTCTGTCTATCTCCTCTGCGACGGCTTTGGAGATACGGCCCTTGAGCAGCTCTAGTTGTTCACCAGAGTAGCCCCGAGCCATGCCTTCCGCTGCCAGTACGAAGCCCAGATTGCTCCGAGCCACGCTCGCAAAGGATTTTTTTTGAGGGGTCTTCAGTTTGTCCCCTTCCCTCGGTCGTTTGACCTTCGGATTGGCGGACGTCCTGGATACCTCTTCCTCACCGGAGCGTTGTCTTTTTTTCGAGCCTCTAGCATTGCTTGGGCCCGATTCCGGCGACTTTGGTCGAGGAGCTGCAGGGGTCACGGAGGGAGTTGGGTTCAAAGAGGTCCCGGCCTGAGTGTCAGTCCCTGAGGGAACCTCTCGCCTCTGCTGAGCCCTTTTTTTCGCCCTCCTCTTTTTCTCCGCGCCACTCCTGTTCCTCTTTTTTTTGTAATTCCCCGTCGCTGCTAAGCCCTCCGTTGCCGGTGAGCTCGCAGCTGAGGGCCCGCCAAGGGTGAGCTCCTCCGGGTATGGAGTTTTGTCTGGTTCTCCGAGTACCAGGTTTTCCATGGAACCACTGAGTAGTTCCACGTGTGTCGATTTTTTTGCCCTCCCCAGAATCCGAGGGGCAGACTGCTGGTGTAGCAGTGAGGGATTTAGGTGCCGAAGGCACCAGACCCTCCTGGGGTAAATTAATGTTTAAATTCGACATTCATCTGTTTGGATTCGTTTAGTCTGGACTCGCCCAAGCCAGATTTTACTCCAGCCTAGGTGAGTCACGCAAGCCCCCTTACCACGTCAAGGCGAATCCGTCAAGGAGGTGAAAGCGGGTCACATTGTAGTAATATTTTAAAATCTCTAACATTTGTGTGGCCTTCGGCTCGTTTTTTGCGAGGTCGACTGTTGCCTAATGCACCAACTTGTTAAAAAAATAAGCTATTCTTAATTTATCACTGCTCGACTCGACCTGCTCGAGTCTCTCACTATTGCAAGATATTCAGGAAAAAAGTGATAATAAATAATTGAAATGTAATAAATTTTAGTTGTTTTTGATGATTTAACGAGTAGTGTAGTAACTGCAAGACCCAAAAAAGTAGCTTTTATTAGATTTTCTGGCATTTTCGAAAGTTTTTTATTTGAGCCTCTAAGTAGTATCACAACTTTTTAGGACACTGACGAGAATCAAAAAAATTAACAAAGAAAGAGCAACACGCACCGAGACTTTTCTAGTACATGAACGAACTGGGGAGCCAAGGTGTCAAGAGTTGATGCACGTTGCGTGAAGAGTCGAACCTTTTCTTTTTAACAGTTCCCAAGTAAGTTTTAAATAGAAATGTTAAACAGAAACTAAACTAATTTTATTTTTTGCCTCCGCTTTGAACAAAAAGTGGAAAGTCGCTTGGATTATGAATAAAATTGAAATAGGTGGCGAAATACTCAATGGTTACGTATAAAATAGTATTGATTCTAACAGTCACTATGGACGCAGGATAACGCTTATTTGCGCAGCTAAAATTTTTAAAATATATCTGAAATTTTCAGGGAATAGGAAAGGTTTTAGGATCTTTTCGTATTATCTATTAAACAGAACAAGAACGTAAAGCTCGATTACTTTGCTGTTATAAAGAATTCGAAAATTCTACAGGTAAATTAGTATTTCAAGATATTGTTGATTTGAAAATACAAATTATTATGGTTGAACTGAAGTATTTATTAACATCATTATGCTGCTGATGCTATTCAAACTATTGAAAAATAAGGCCGACTTTGGTCACGCTTCCAGCAATCCACCCAAGAAGAGGGGCGTGGCCATGTTGAAAATAAGGAATACCACCCATTTCAGCAGCGAGACTAACCCGGAACCGATTCTGAAGTATTCGATCCGCCTAGCTTTTTGAACGCTTAGAACAAAATTCTTCGAAGATAACTATGTACCGACTTGCGCAGACATTTCTACAGATGGTATGCGCAGTCATCAGCAAAGATTGTTTGTATGCACGGTCTGAATTTTTCGAAGTTTTTCACAGTAAAACTACGCGAAGATAGCAATGGGTCACTAGCCATGACTTGAGCAACCTTCACTAAGGAGCTTCTACAGGCAGTGTTTGGTCCCTTGAGCCAGTCTATTTATTTTTTGCAAATTGTTTACAATGTGAGCCGGACCGATTTTTAACTATGGGAAGTTCTTGTAATCGCCTCGAAAATCGAAATTGAAATTTTCAACATATCTTTACGTTTTCAGGTCTTTAGAGTATATTTAAAGTGTTTTTACGTGCGTTTGTGGATAGTTTTTTCTACGAGCATAATTCACGTAAACAAAGTCGCATCGACTTCGTTGAGATGTCAATCGAAGCGTCTTTGAAATTTTAAGAGCTTATCAGTTTTTATAAGACATCGGTCGGAGGAGGTTGCTGTTTTGACCCTTTGAAGGTCATTTCTGTTATTTGCTTTATCTCGTGAACCATACAAAGCATTTGTGTAGTTCCGTGAAATTTTCTAAAAAAAATGTTGGAGCCGTTTTTTAATGTATTAAAGAAGTGCAAAAATTTGGGTTTTTTTATTAAACAATAAATTTTTAACATGATTTGCAAAACACAGTAATCAATATTTATAAAACTCATATACTCCAAAACATTTTCGTAAAAAAACCAGCAAAACTTTTTTTGATGATTACAAAAATAAATAAATTATAAATAAAAATTCATTAAAGGCATCATGACCTTCAAGGTCATTTAAGTAATTCACTATATTTTGCGAGCCAAATGTAATACTTTCATCACTAAGATGTCAATCGACGCGTATTTTCATTTTTGTGATGTTTTGCAATTTCTAAAAAATTGTTGGAGCTGTTTTTTTAATGTAATAAATGAAAACCGTAGGGTTTTTTCATAAAAAATACATATTCAACCTGATTTGCACAACACAAAAATAAATATGTAAAAAAATTATAATTTTTTATCAATTTTGTAGAGAAATCAGCCAAATTTTTTTCCATGATTACAAAAAAAAATTAAAAATAGAAAATCACTCGAAGCCACCATGCAAAAAGTGTTCCAACCAAAAAAAATCAATCAAATTTGCATTTGTGGTAATCAACGCTTTGAAGTCAATACTTTGCAAAATCATGTTTTAAAAGCTTTCATCAAATAAAAAATTGTAGATTTAGTAGTTTTTTTCTTTAATGTTCATACGATTACAATTACTTCCTCCACCATCAGTTGTAATGCTTTTTACTTTTTACATGCAAGTAAACCGATTATTGACTGCATATTCAATGTTTTTCAAGACCAACTGAAAATAAGAAATAATTATTAGTCTCATTGATGTAAAATCGTGGAAAAATACAAATTCAGTGATTCTGCCAAAGTGATGGCAATTTGAAAAAACACTATTCAAAACGGCCACCACGCGTGAAAATCTCTTCAGTGGTCGTAATAATGACAACTGCATTCATTTTTGCTAGTGAGTGCCCTTTTGTCCTCCAAGCATCGATATGATTGACGATTGATCCGCGTAAATATTCAATCAAACCAATCAACCCCCCCCCCCCATGCACTAAAAGCGTTACGTAATCCAGTTACTGTTATGAGTTCCTCTCATTATTATTATTTAAAGTAGTATTATTTTCATAATTATTTTTCTGTTTAATATTTTTAATATTAAAGTAGATATTACTGAGAAGTTGACCGTGTGGACCTTAAGGGTCGATCCTTGAGGCTTGTTGTTTTGTTGTTTTTGTCGTGCTGCAATCTACGGAACATATCATTTAACTCTTTAATTCCAGATTTGTTGTCGTTGCTGGCATCACCATTGCTTGGATAACGTATATAAAGAAATCATCGTGTGACGGTTTTGAAAATGCAAGATCATCTACTTCAGGTTAATTCTGGATTTTTTTGAGTTTGCCAAATCACCTACTTGCCGTAAAAAATAACCGAGTCCAGAAATTCAAAACTATTTTTATTAAAAGCTAGCTTATTTTCGATTCTTGGAAATCAGCAAAGATGGTTTATTATGCAGCCTCATTTATGCGACTTTGATCTTTACTTTAAGAATTTGCATGTAAGTTTTCCCATACGCACTGAACGCTCCACTTAATTATTTCAGTTTTGCCCATCAAAGTGCATTAATGAACTGTCTAAGATGCGAGGCTACGTATCGACATTTGAATTGATGAATTTTTGAAATGCATTAATTAAATGAAAGCTTTGTGATCCGGAAATGTAAATAATTAAAATATAACATTCAACAAAATAATTAGATGAACGAAAGAGAACGTTATGGGCTATTTGACTTCATTGTTATTTAATTTTTTAATATGTGCTTTCCCAAAAACCTAAAGCCATGACCGATCATAGTTGGATTTTGATGCAATCATTTCAATGAATACCGAATTTCAAATTTTCGTTATTAATTATTTCTTCATAAATGCCATCGATGCTATCGAAGGGCTAGTATTGAAAGATTGCGACAACAGTTGCATCGAATGGCTGTAAAGTCATCGACTTTCCTATCAAGCTACACGTTTCAAGATGTTATTCAACCGCGATTTTACAAAAGACAAGATTCACTATCGATAACATTAATAATGTTGTATTTAAATAATTATCAATTAATTCAGCGTTACGAAACTCTTTATTAATTCAATCGAAAACGAACTTGGTTGAGTGACCGGATATATACATTCAAGCGTGTTTTACATTGGGATATGCATAAATATAGTGATACCTTCATTATGCATTCAGTCCAAGTATTTAAAATGCAAGAGTTGAAATTTCACTGCGTCTAAATATTACACGCAGAAACAAATGATTTGTTTGATGTTGTCGGTTATAGGGTGTCATCTGCTGATGAAATTTCTTTAGTCAACATTTTTTCGGGTCTTTTTTGTTTTGATTTCGATTTTCTAGCTTAAACTTGACCATGGGAACGAAGCAGCGAGATAAGCTCTTCCAAATATGTCACGCAGGTCGAATTATACAAGCAAGCTATTCGACGAATACATAAAAATGCTTTCCAATCGCTGAAGAAGGCCTTATGCAACTAAATGATCTATGAGCTATAAAAAACATTCCAGGAATAGATGACTTGAACCAAAAATCGAATAATTGCAAGTATTCGCCTAACAACAATGTAAGGTATTGCGAAAAGATGGCTTCGTTCCATAGTCTGCAGCACTTCAAAATGTGCATTAAACCAAAGATACTTGTTCTATTTTCCTCTTACAGGGGAAGACACGATCTCGTAATTTCAAATTGGGGTGGAATACAGCATTTAAGTAGAAATTGTTAAAGGTATTCAATCCCTGAATTATTCGACCGTGTTCACCCTTTTTGAGAAAAGAACCCTTTGAAGGTTTTGACGTCTTTTATGAGCTAGTAAGCTTTAACTGATGTCACAAGCAGTACAGTGTAGGAAGTAGCAAATTATGGTTTTCGTGCCGAGCGGACACAAAAAAAAATAACTTAATACATTCCAAAATGAAAATAAATGAAACACTTGAAAACTTGTGGAAGAAAACTATTTTATTCTGACCGTAGCGACCGACAATCGTTTTTAAGTGACCGGTGAGCGTCAACTGGGGCGAGGAGTTCTCGGGTTTCCTTCTTTATGGAATCCATGCCTTGCTGCGTCAGCGTCTGGCTTTTTAGATCTTTCTATGAAAGATTGCAACATTTTGTTTATGGAATCATTTTTCCGAAGTTCTTGAATTTCTGCATCTACCCGTGGGATAGAAGCAGGCGCGTGTTTAATTTTATTAGAGCTATTTGCTGACTCATACGTAACTCCTCCCCCCTTTGACTTCGAATTCTCCTGGATTCGATTTTCTACATTAATTTTAAATTTTCTTTGCTTTTGAAAAAAAATTACTAATCCAAGTATTACAATAGTTATTATTAAAATTAGACTCATATTTATTCCAAATGTTACATTCTTATGAAACTGCAATTCTTTTATTTTGTTTGTATTGTGTATATTATTTACAATGATATCGTCAAAGGTGAGTTTATCGGTAAAATTAACAATTTTTGAATGAGGGTAATAAAATCTATCCTCCTGTTTTTCTTTGATATTTGAAAAATAGTGATCCAACATTATTAAGGTACAATTATTAAAATGAATCAAGTAATTACCTGTTACTATTAGTTTTCTATCATCACATGTTTGATTAATGGATAGCAGTTTCGCATTTTTTATTATAATCGTTTCTTCATCAATTTCCAAAATCTCTGTATTAATATTTTTAATCAGTTTACAATTTTGATGGTATATACAATGTCTACTAATACTAAGTTCATTTAAATGTTTATGATCTTCATAAGTATAAACAGTATCATTTATGGAAAAAACAATTTCTTTCGGATGATCTATTTCTTTATTTTGATCGTTCGTTATAGGTAAAATCATTTTTCGTTGCACTGTTACAAATTTCTTAGGTATTTTTATCGCAAAAATTAAAGTATTATTATTTGTTTCTGCCAATCCTACTTTAATATACGGAAGTATCTTAACATTGATATTATAGATTCTTATCTCTTCGTCAGTTAGGATATTGGGATGCAACATGCCATATCTAGCAGATGCAATATTATCTTGAATGCTCTCAATTCGGCTTTTAAGAATCTGAATTTTGAAAATTTGATCGTAATAGACACTGTTTGCGTAAGTATTGTCAGCTATTTTATTGATTTTGTTCGTAATAATTTGTCTGTCACTGGTTGCAATCTCTCCAAGTCTACGTAGAGTGTCGCTGAAATTTTTGTTTATATCGACCTGTTGATTAATGGAATCTATTGAATTATGGATATTCATGCTTATTACTTTCAGGTGATCATCAATATCTTGCCTATCCTGATCGTCCATGGTACCGAAAAGCCATTTGTGTGCTGTACCAACTAAATTAATAAGACCTCGTTTATACCTCATTTTCTGTGGTATGAAAGTCTTAACTTTATTTGTTAGATGTTCAAGTTCTAACATTATAAGATCCTTGCGTTGTTTATCTAAACTTTCAGCATTAGTTTTGAATTCAGAAATTACGTCTAAAATCTCTTTGGGGCTTATGAGATGAATTATGATGTTTGTTTTTGTAGCTATTTCGACTTTACTCAGTTGAATTTGTGTAAATCCTGATTGTTCTGCTATTTTGTGGATGTTTAACTGTCCTTTTACTGAAGTCAGTGTTAAAAATACAGTCAACAGAATGAAGATTAGCTGGAATTGTAAGTTATATATGTACTGGGTTAGCAGATTAAAAAAACTACAAGGTGTTATTATTATGAAAGTAATGTTCCTTGAATTATTTCTAAGATCATTTTCTTTCGAATATAAGGACTATTTTCTTGAGTAAAACAGATTTGACGATTTCTTGAAATATTTTCTGCAATGCTGCAACAGAATACACCGCAATCGTTTCCATTTTCTTGTTGTGGTGTACTTGAAACTTCTTCTTTAATAAATTGTGACACGTCGAAGGTTACTTCCCGTTTTTCTAAAGATTCTTTCTGCAAATATTCTTCCAGAGTTTTTAAAATTTGTGAATTTTCCATACCTAACGAATCGTAGTACCTAATTGTCTTATTCTCTAAATCAATGATAGCCAATGCCCAGTGATTTTGATTTACATGGACTGGTATCAATATCATATCAAATTCGAAAATATTTACATTTCGAGTCCATCTTTTCACGGCATTGTATCCTGCGTTTAACAATCGTGAAGCAAAGAACGTATTCATGGTAAACACTTTTGGTTTACCTTGAGCACTTTGTTGTTTGCTGCGCTCGACGATTAGTTTCGTGTAGAATTCTATCACCTTATCATTAAGCCATTTGTTATTTTCTAAAGTTTTAATATCTCGTCTTTTGATATCTATTCGGAATCTGCATGTTAATATTTCATCGTCTGGGCCCTCATTAATTGCATTATTAATAACAGAATTTTGTTCTTCAGTGAAGTCTGAAAATTCTATTTGTTCATTGCTTATATCTACGTTAGGATCATTTATAGCCAGATCATATTTAAGGGGTCTTTTGATATTGTTAGGGTGAATATTCTGAAGTTTTCTTTTAATGAATCTAGGTTGGTGTTTCAGTCTCACTGCTTTGTAATTCTTTATATAGCCTGTTGTTCTGTTTTCTTTGTACTCTTCTCGATTTTTGTTAGCTTTTTCTAGCCATTTCTCTTTTGCATTATGAAGATTCGTTCTAATTTTATTAAAATCTACTTTACGTGACTGTACATCGTTCGGTGTGCATTTTATTGTGGAGTGGTATCGCTCGTTGTAATTTCTTACAGCTTGTTGTATTATCCTTTTCGTGGAAATCTTCTTCTTTTGATATGTAAGAACTCTAAATTTGCTCAAGATAGTTTCGTGGAATCTTTCTACGTCTGCAATGCCAGTGCTGTTATGAGGCTTGGTTAAATGCAATTCAATATTCTCTGTTTGCAAGAAATCTTTCATTAAGATACTACTAAACTCATTTCCGGCAATGATCTTTTTTGGTTTTCCTACTCGTGCAAAATGCTCTTCCAGTATTTCTATTAAGGTAACGTGATTTCTATCTGTTAAGTAATATGCTGCTCCGAATTTAGAAAATTTGTCGATCACAGTAAGGAACGTATACTTTATTATGGTAAATAGATCTATTTGAATTATGTGGTTCACATCCGTAGCTGTTTCTGAAAATTGAAATTTTGTTTTGATGGGTCTGCGGTCACATTTTACGGCTTGACAAACGTCGCACTGATTGATTACAATTTGGATGAGTTCTAATAGTTTAGGATAATAGATTTTATTCTTAATTTTGTTAAACGTCTCTTGAATTCCTGAATGCAAACTTTCTTGGACATGGTAATGAGCAATTTGCTTGACAGCTTCCGTTTCGGTTTTTATGTCTTGAGCTCTAAGCGAACATTTTATAAACTTAATCTGTGGGTCGTTGGAGAACATTTCGCGAAGTTTTTCTTGTACAATATTATACAGGTGATCTGATAGCTCTGAATAGATACCAGTGATGCCTTGTTTTATGTACCTTCTTAGGATTTCGCTGAGATTCTCAAAATCGTACTCTGCGATATAAATGATTCGCTTTTTATGCACAATTTCCAATTCGCAAGTTTTGTTATTAGTCAGGATGATCTGTGTCCTGTATTTGTTGACGATTTCTTCCTTAATCGGAATATGATCGAGGAGTTCTTCCTCAGCGGAATGGATAGTTGCCATTGTGGTGTTGTCATTCCCTTCCTCTATATTTTCTAGGATTCCAAAATCAGAAAACGTGTTAGTTTTTCCAGATGGTGCATTAGGCTCATCAGCTTTTTCTTCAGCATGTTGGATGCGACTTAAAAAGTCTGCTACTCGGTTTTCCTTTCCCTTTATGTATTCTATTTCAAACTGGTACTCACCCAGTTTAAGTAGCCACCTCTGATGTCTGGGGGAAAGATCTTTGCCTCTATATTTTGCATGTAGATATTTTATAGGTTGGTGGTCTGTAAATATCTTAAATTTATTTCCATACAAGTATGGTCTGAAATACGCTACAGACCATATGATGGCTAAGAATTCCTTGTCAGTGGCGGAATAATTTCGCTCGTGACAATTCAAGGTTCTCGACGCGAAACAAATGGGGTGACCTTCTTGCGAGAGAACGGCGCCAATTGCATAATTTGAAGCGTCGGTAGTAAGTTGGAAAGATTTGCTAAAATTTGGAAACCGCAGAATGGGATGTGTACTAATTAGATTCTTAAGCTTTTCGAAAGCTTCAACGAAATTAGGATCTTTAGTGTTAACCTTGTTATTTTTCTGTAGATACTTGGTCATAGGTTGTGCCACTTTGGCATAGTCACGAATAAATTTTCGATAGTAACCTGTAAGTCCCAGGAAACTTTTTATTTCCTTTTCATTTCTTGGTAACTTCAATTGCTCAATGGTTTTAATTTTATCTGGATTTGGCTTCAGTCCTTCTGAAGTTATTATATGCCCTAAAAAGCTGGTTTCTCTCTGCATAAAATTACACTTGTCGATTTGGATTTTTAAACGATTATCTTTTAAAACTTTAAATATTTCTGTGATGGCATTGATATGCTCCTGTAAAGACGTGCTAAAAATTAACACATCATCCAGATAAACGACACAGGTCTTGTTTATGAATTTTCTTAAAACTTCATTCATGAGCCTTTGGAATGTCGCTGGTGCGTTTTTAAGACCGAACGGCATTCTAATGAACTCATAGAGACCATGCGGAGTCACAAATGCGGTTTTGTGCCTGTCTTCTTCTTTTACCAGGATTTGGTGGTAACCTTTAGCCAGGTCTATTGTTGAGAAATATTGAGCCCTCCCGAGTTTATCTAACAAGGACTCTATATTTGGCAGGGGAAATTTATCGTCAACCGTAATCTCATTCAGTTTACGGTAGTCGATAACGATACGAAATTTCTTATTTCCGGAGTTGTCAGTTTTCTTCGGAACTACTATTAACGGACTAGCGTATTTTGAGCAACTTTTTCTAATGATTCCTTGGGCTTCCATTTCGGTTATTTGCCGTCGGACCTCCTCTTCATGCTTAGGGGGATACCTATATAATTTAGCATTTATTTGAGCATTTGTTGTTGTTTTTATTTCATGTTCAATGGCTGGGGTACTGGTTAGCTTATCGCCTTCCTTATAGAAAATCTCGTCAAAATTTTTAATTAATTTTGACAGTTGTTGATATTCTTCACCGTTGAGGTGATCGAGTTTCAACCGTTGCAGATAATCTTTGTTGACTCCTTCTAAACTACAATTTTCATTAAATGCATAGGGACTATTTGCAAATTTTATGATTTGACTATTAAGGGTAATCGTTTTATTTTCAACATCTATTAATGTATCAAGGGTATTGAGCAAATCAATTCCAATTATGAATCGATATTTTCTGTTGCTTAGTGATTTAACCTTCCATCTTATTCTCGCACCTGAAGGTAGCTTAAACTCCTTCGGGGCCGTTGTATGCACTTCATATTTAATAACATCTCTACTTGTGATAGTACTGAAAGCTAAAGGGTTTATTCGAATTTTCTGAAAACAATCAAGAGTGTCATCAACTATTGAGAAGGATGACCCAGTGTCAATAAGAGCAATATATTTAATTTCATCGATAGTAATTTGAATTAAAGGTAGTGAATCCGAGGCTAATTTTGAAAAAATGCCACTTCTTCACCCGTATGGTTTATTTCCTGATTACTTTCCAAAGTTCTACCTGAAACAATATTATTTTGGTACTGTCGCGAATTAGGATTTCGAGAGTAATTTTGAAATGAATTTCTAAATTGATTTGAAGAATGGTTTCTTCGGATATTGTCAACTTCCATTGGCTCTATTTGACGTTGGCCTGAATTTCGATCTCTATTTTGCCGATATAGACCAGAATTTCTATTATAAAAATTGGGTGGGTGTGGATTATAATTTTGCCTAGCAAATTGTTCTGGATTTCTATTACGCCAGTTTGGTCTTGGACTAAAACCAATATCATTCGATCGGTGTTGCCCTGCATTCATGTTGGAGAGATTTACGTACTCACGATTCTGTGGATGTCTGTTATTGTTCGTCTGTCGTCTTATTTGTCCATTACCATAGTTAAAGTTTTTATTGCGATCACTTCCCAACATTCTCACTGCACTTTCACTTTTAACTTTTTTATATTCGGGCCTTATGCACGAATCCTCGAATCTTCTTTGGGTCATGATTTGGATTATTTGATCCAAATCGTGTAATTCTAATATTTTGTCTAGAAGAATACCCTGCGTAATCTCTTTGGCTGTATTTACTAGGATTGAGTTTACATTACTTAAATCTACGTGCAGATCATTTTTATAAAAAACAGCTAATTCGTCTTTCTTACTTTTAATATTTTGTAGTTCAATTGCCAAATGACTTACATTATTTACACGAAGTTCGTTGATCCTCCTGTAGATCTGGAATGGCTCGATATCCGGCTTGTACCTCATCTTCAATGTAGTTTTGATGGATTCCCAGTTGTCTGGTTCCTGAATGTTTATTACGGCGTCCTTTGCAGGTCCTTGAATTTTCTCGAAAAATATGTTTCTCGTTGCCACTTTTTTTAAGTTAGGGTCCACTATTCCATTTAAATAGAATTCGGTGCTCCGTATAAATGCGTTGATGGAAATGTCGCCTCTGCCCGTAAATGCGCTCATGTGCCGGATTTCCTTCAGCACACTGTTAGCTGAATTTTCACTTGAGTTGGCACTCGCTGATTGCTCATTTTGGTCCGGTTGGTTTTGGTTGGCAACAAGTTGCTGCACGACCGTCGCTAACTGTATATACTCTGCCTCCCTCTCACGTACTTGCTGCTTCAGCTCGTTAATTAATTCTTCCATGGCTTCTAGAAATAGATCCCTATTTTCGTTAAAAAACTTATCTCTTTTCTTTCTCCTGGTTCCTCTGGATTCTTCACTATTTTCAGCCACGTTTTTTTTTCTTCGTTTCACTTTTCACTGTTAGTTTATATTTATTTTATTATTGACTTTTCTTTGACTTTTGGGTCATTAGCCGGCCTCTTCTAATGACTAAAGGACTATTTTAGGCTCGTCCTCCCAAATTAGAAAAATCTTATTTACGGGGTACCTTCGCGGCTTTCCCGATTACTTTCTTAATTCACTTTTATTTGGTTTTTAACCGACTGCGCCAATTATGGTTTTCGTGCCGAGCGGACACAAAAAAAAATAACTTAATACATTCCAAAATGAAAATAAATGAAACACTTGAAAACTTGTGGAAGAAAACTATTTTATTCTGACCGTAGCGACCGACAATCGTTTTTAAGTGACCGGTGAGCGTCAACTGGGGCGAGGAGTTCTCGGGTTTCCTTCTTTATGGAATCCATGCCTTGCTGCGTCAGCGTCTGGCTTTTTAGATCTTTCTATGAAAGATTGCAACATTTTGTTTATGGAATCATTTTTCCGAAGTTCTTGAATTTCTGCATCTACCCGTGGGATAGAAGCAGGCGCGTGTTTAATTTTATTAGAGCTATTTGCTGACTCATACGTAACTAGCACGCTTAACCCCACGATCATAAGAGA
The DNA here is from genome assembly GCA_963942545.1 of Oxycera nigricornis. NCBI lineage: Eukaryota > Metazoa > Arthropoda > Insecta > Diptera > Stratiomyidae > Oxycera > Oxycera nigricornis. The sequence continues at coordinate 93,142,729 of OZ012659.1, forward strand.
CGCTAAAAACTTTAAAGGGTTTACGTTCAAAATGGAGGGAAGGTGGGATGTTACGGTCTACTATTTTAAGGATTGAATATTCTAAACGCCTTCCACTTACATGCCAAACTCCACTCCAATGCAAATTCTCGTAGGTCGTAAGAAGATAGAACAAGTATCTTTGGTGTAATGCTCATGTTAAAGTTCGCCAGACTATGGGCCGCATTCATCTTCACCGAATACGTTGCACTGTTGTAAGCAAAAAACGTGCAATGATTCAAGTTTTAGTATGAGTTACCTTTTTCTGGAATGCAGGAACACACACAATTAGATAATACGACACCAAAGAAACTGGAGACCATATCTTTAGGAGCTTACGGTTCACTTTGAGCGGAAACGCTATTGTTGACTACTTGATATTTTTATGTAAACTAGTTTCTTTATGCAATGGTCAACTTTACAATAATATCTACATTAATATTAAAAAAATTAAACACGATAATAATTATAAAAGTCATCATGCTTTAAATGATAATAATAATACAAAGAACTCATTACATAGTGGTATCATATAATATAAATCGTATCATCTTCGTGAGCGTCTATTGATGGGATCAATTGGAGGGGAGTCGGGTTACAAAGCCTTTTCTACCTAACCTATATTATTTTCATATCGATGCTTGAAAGACAAGACACCTCGCGGCTTGTTTTCATAAATATTTTTAATATTTATGTAGATATTACTGGGAAGTTGACCATGTGGACTTCAAAGGTCGCACCTCGCGGCTTGTTTCTTGGATTTGATATTATTATTTTATGCATTTTTATTCCGTTCCTTCAGCCAAAAATGAAAAAGGCCGTGTTTAAATTTAACAAACATATAAAAAAACTAAGAAGATATAGGTCAAAACATGGCATGACTTTCAATAACTTTTAACACACTTCGAAAACTCATTTTAGAGACCAGTGAAGCTTTAAGTAATATTTTTGAGAACAATTATAGCAATCAAGCTGCCCTTTTCGGCTTCGTGTGGGTGAAAAATGCTTTATACAATATATAGTAGGGATGGGTACTTTAGTTGTATTAAAAGCGTTAAATAAATTTATTTTAAAGTTTCTGAGCATGCTACATACTTTCACTACTTCTTAACAGGTTTAACATGTATTGTTTTTCTGCACCCCTTGATCTCGATAGGCGAACATAAAATTGCCCATGGGAAACGCATTCTTTTTGTAAATCAATCCCAACATATTTATGTGTTTCGTCTTGAGTTTTGTTGATGGCGGTCGCAATGGAAACTTTAACTGATTAAATTGGAATTGTTAGTTAGTTTATGAGATGTTCTTGAAAAATTGCCAAGCTGTTTTGCCATCATTTGTGTTCCCGAGCCATATTTTTGCATGACGATCTGCAAACTCATTTCCGATCGAAAACTCTGTTGTATTATATCTATCCGTACTTCGACCCGCTGCCTGTTTCATCAATCCACCCGCCACTTTTAGACTGCAGAAGACATTCAAAAAACCGTATCCACCTTTGAAGTGGAAACAAACTAAACACTAAAGTGTTAGTATCTACTTCAAATATGTTCTTCAAATCTACATAGAAATTCCACAAATGCAACATGTATGTGGAGATTCGTTCTTTGGCAAAAAACTACATATATTTTCATCAACCACCAAAATACATGCTTGACAGAAACTTCTTCTCTTCTAACAGACAACACAGCCGGAGACAAAGCGCTAAATAAGCTGTCATCATCGTTCCCTTCCTTCGAAACACTTTGCTTATAACGACTTTGGCCCGAAACTCCATCACTATCACATATAAATATCATCGTCTAGAATAAGCAACCTTCCTACACCAGCGATGTGGTTGATGACATCTTCTTTCAGGGGGGAAGTACATGTAATTTTTTAAAAAAAAAATGCCAATTTCAGATTGATTTAAAAAATACATGTTGTTTGTTCAGGAGATTTTAAACATAAAATACTCAAAGTACATGTCTTAAAGTACTTGAAAATATTTTTTTTTATTATTTTTCAACAGGCGGCGATGCGAACGAATGAAAAAAACGCCTCAAAAAATGTCTCGTACAACTTAACGCCATCTCCGGAGATCCTGCAACATTCAGAAGAAGAAGAATATGTAAATGAGATGTATAGTTCATAGGTTGAGAAATAAAATTTATTATAAAAATGTAATTTTTACATTAATTTTAGAATAAACAAAAATAACGAATATTTTCCCGAAAAATCGCGTCTTAAACATCAATAAACAAATTATTTCTCAAAAATTACAAAAACATGTAGGTTCAAAAAAATTTGAGCCGGTTCGATTCAATATTTTTTGAGATATTTTGTACGGAAGTCGAAAAAGTACTACTTTGAGGAAAACGCGTTTAAAGTTTGCAGATAAAAACCATTTATTATTAATTTTTATTATAACTTACTCGTTGATCAGCGATTCCAGGTCCTATTTCCTTAGAATTTCAGATTTATAAGAATATGGTATGAATACACAATTAGAGAACCGCCCATAGCGCCGGAGAGAAAGTAGGCAGGGAAGCGCGGCAGGTGTGCTCGACTTACTGGGGAACGCCGCGCTGCTTATAACGGACTATAATTCAAAGTCTAATACGGCGTATTCTTAGAGTATTTGGAAAATTTTAATGTAAAAGAAAAAGAATCGTTTTTTTGGAGCAGTTACATGTATTTCCCCCCTTAATGTCACAAATGTGTTCGTTATATACTAACGTTTGAAGTACGATTTCAGCTGAAGTTTCTGTAACATCTTTTGACCTCTCTTTTGTACCTTTCCAATTTTTCTGGCGTTTGCATATTTAGCCCTGGTCGATCGCATAACGTTGAGAATATCTTGTGGAATTACTGTTTCTTCATGTAGCTAATCCGCCTAAGTACTTAGAAATCTTCTTCCGCTTCTCGAACTATTACTCCAATGTAAGGCAAGATAGTCTACTTTCATGCTTGTTGAGGCCACGTTTCAGATATTAATCCTAATCGTGTTGTAGAATTTATTTATGCGTTGGAGAAAAACTAGGTGGCGCTGCCAAATTGGTCAACCCTGACCGGAATCGCGATAAAAAGAATACTGCCATCGACCCCGTGCGGCGGCCACACATGTTAAGCTGTGAAGTCTAAAGCGAAATAAAAGTATTGGAATAATAGGAAGTTCTTTATTTTATTATACTACAATCGTGAAGATTGTATGTATTTAAAAATAGCTCAAACACTCCCCCCCTCCACCATCAGTTGGTCACGATCTTCGTTGTATTCACAACATTGAAAGTTAATTCTGCTTTTCTTCCATTTGAAATTTACAAAAATTGTAAGAAAATCACAGTTAGACGCGAGAAAATGAAACTGTCCACCAAAGTATGTACTTCAAAGATAAACATAAGCAGCTAGATGTTGCCGGGACACGAAGGAATTTTTATGAAAAGTATTCCTGGAATAGGCTTTCTGCAATTGTTTAAGGACCCTGGAGTGCGTCCGAGCAATTGTAGCAATACGACATAATTTGTGTATGGATTCAGTGCTTTAGCTTAAAAACAATAAATACTTACCAGTATTATCAGATTCTATATAGCACTGAACATGATTGCGAAGTCCTCGGTAAGAACTGTATTCTGTCGTATCCTGTGTCAAACGGATAATGATACTTAATTACCTGCGTGTCTGCCTTAAAATCCAAAGAGATCGATTCAGAAACATTTTTCCACATAGATATGAATGTATTTCAACTGAAAAGCCTTTCACACAATGTTCGTAGGAAACTTTTGCTAGGATTAAACGCATTTTAGACTCCCTGAGAATGTGAAAATTTTAAATTTTTTACGGCTAGATTTTTAGAATAACATCCTGGGCGACTGCTGCTACTTCATTTCCATACCATATACAATCAGAGGTTCACATCTCACTTAATTTCTTATTAGGAGAGATTGATGATTTGCTTGTATGTGTGTAGGTTCGGAACAATTGTTTCTGACTGACGCATGTCCTCTATTTAGGACTTATAATAAACAGTCTACAGCATCAAAAATGCAAAGTACGAGTACTACACAAAAGAAGAAGAGCTTCGAAAAACCGAAGCTAATCAAATTGCAATCTGCTTAGTCATGAAGTGAAGTAGTGAGAATCGTTACACTTGATCAAGATCAACGTTCCAAATAGCAGCCGAAATTATCACCGACCCGCTATGTGACGAATTATCAATGGGAGTTGTAAATGAACCTGCTAGCTCTGAATTTTTGCACTTCGCCGCTAGCTTCCATTGTTACCTGTCACAGTAACTAGCCAAGATCTCGAATATCGGGCGGGTCACATTTCACGCTAACCATATGTGTCCAAGTGATTAGGCTTCGGCGTGGCGCGCAAGGAAAGTATCTTGAAGCGAGCGACCGATTTATTTCATTCATTTATCTTTAGTAAGGCACGAACATCTTGATTTGGTACGGCAAGTGGGATGGCGTCACCTCGGCAACCGACACCGTCAGACAGGGACTCGCTATTTCCGCATGTTTGCAAAGAAAGCGCATGAGTGTTTGCCGGAGCGCGAAACCTGTGGCTGGGTACCAGGCGGCACCCATTCGAAACAACAGCCTGACGCGATCCTATCAAATTGTTTCTAGTCAATTAGCGATGGCTCAACTATTTGTCAGGAACTAACGAGCCATGTAAGCCCTCAGTGCCACGGATGTGAGCCCGATCGTGGCAGACGGTGGACCAGAACGAATCGAGCCTCTGCATACAGATACTCCTCCGCTGAAAGTGGATCGACGCCAATCTATCGGATCGAGCGAAAAACTGAATGAAAAAAGGCTTGGATCGCCTCCTTAGCAAACAGGATAAATTAGACCCAGCTCTTCCGTAAATATTTGTATTCTAGTAAACGTCTGGTCGAGGAAGATGCAATGCATCTAGCGCTTAGTCAGTTAACACTGCATGCAATACTAAGTGCGCTACTAATACGATTTTACGCAAGTCGGTAGCGCCGTTACAGAAAGATACAAGATAACACCGCATTAACACAGAAAAGTGTATCGTCTCCGGGCTCGGATTTCGCCCTGCTTAGCAGACTAACAATAAGCCTGATTATGTGAGGGGCCGCGATTAGATAATGCCCGCGTTTATGACTTCATCATTCTCGGCCCAGCTATGCCACCTCATTTATGCACCCCGCATGCGTAATGTACATGGCGCGAATTTCAATTGGAGGTGGAGTGCGCAGTGCTGAGTCACTTGGTGCATGCGGAGCCAACAAGCCATTTAATTAGGTAGCCATTATTTCGCTTATATGGGATCACATTTTACACCTGAGCAAACGAGATACACAAAATTTGCAAATCGAAATTATACTTTGCAGATACACTTGTGGATCCTGAAGCGTTTTTGGGCATCATACATATATCGCCAAGCAGCCCACGATGGAAGTTTAAATTTTATGCAATTTTAACGTCGTATCTTAACCATTAAATGTTCCAAATGTGCGAAAAGATGGTGAAAGTCAATAGACAGATCGTTTTCAGATGCGCGAAAAAAATTGGGAAGAAAATTGGAAACAAATTAGAAAAGGCGAACGCGATGAATGTTACTCATTATTATACTACCTTTTATGTTTGGCACGAATGTTGTCTGCAATGTATTTTTATGCCGAAGCACCTGCTTTTGGCGTTGAAGTTGTTGTTGCGGACAAAACATTTGTGTGCAACAACTAATTGAATGGGATGTTTGTGTGGTTTCAATTTTAATGGACCCAAATGTTTCATGCTAATTCCAAGAGAAAGAACGATTTAGAAAAGAAAGTGGATGAATCGAATCTCGAAAATTGGTGAGAATTAGTGGCTGAAGAGTCTGGTATGTTTTTGGACCTAAATTTTTAATTTTTACAAAACGTTGTACAGCCTCAATTTTGGAAAGCATTGTTAAATCGTATGTCAATAAAGTTCTGGTGTGGAAAGCTTCACTTAAGAAGTTTTGGGATGCAATCATCGAGGATAATCTTCAAAGTAAGAGACTAGTACATGCTGGACAAGGTTAATCCTTATCTTGAAATGAAATCTAAAAGTGCAATTTTGAATTAAACAAGGCAAATTCCTGAGCATTCCTGTTTATTGTGCTATTTTACATGAAATTCGAAATCTTAATTCTTATCTAAGGGATCAGACTATGAAGTTGGACGGCTTACTGCAATATGAAAAGGATGTAAGTCACCAAGAAAATAGTCTAAAACCGACGCTTTCCTCACTATGATCTTTGAATAAATCGTCGTTTGAATTGTAGCAGAACTTACTATCAAAATAAATGCGATGAGCTTTTCCGTAATCCAGCTGTAAGAGAAAATGCACTATTAGCGCCAGCCTGTTAAAATGTTAAATCAACTGCGTTGAATACCTATGCCGGAAAAATGATTAGGAACTCTTTTCCAACAGCCATTCAAAAAAAGGATTTTACATCAGGAAATTCTGTAAGTCAATATTCAATGTTTTCTGACAGAGACCTAACAAATTTCATTACTCTTAGGACCCACGTTGGGCGTCATTTGTTTTACAATTGAGTTGGCGAATAGTTTGACTCAATTAGGGTGTGTTTCTCAAATGATATTAAAAATAACATTTTTTTATTCTTATCCTTGATATCAAAGATGTTCTTCAAGATTTAATTGATATCTTTCTCTATGTTTGATTATTTCAAGGGTTTTGATTTAAAAGCTCGGAAAGTGTCAGGATGTTTACCTCTGCCTAGTTTTTCCAGCTTCTTGAAGAGTAGAGCGTTGACCATTGCTTGCAGGCCAGCTTAGTTCCGTGGTAATGGGGTTGGCAACCGTTTTCTCTAGTATTCACTATAGATCAATACCTGTTTTTCGTAACTACATGCTAGTAGAATAGATATTTAATACCGTAAGGTGTGCGCCAAGTGGGTTCCTCGCCTTTTCACAGCTGACCAGAAATTGCATCGTCTTCAGGTGTGTGGGCGTCTTCTTGCACGATTTCAGGAACAAGGAGACCAATTTCTCACTCACATTATCATCTGTGATGAAACATGGGTGCACCACTACACCCCAGAGTCTAAACAAGCAAATATGGAGTGGAGAAAACAAGTAGAACTTGGACCAGTGAAAGCCAAGTCACGTTTGTCGGCAGGCAAGGTTTTGGCTACCATTTTTTTACCAGCGTGGATTGCTGTATCGCGATTTTTTGCACGAGCGCAGGTCAATTAATGCGGCCTACTACTGTGACGTTTTGAGTGAGGTCCGACTTGCATATCACCGAGAAGGATGAGACCTATTGGTCAGGGAAGTGGTTCTTCTCCATGAGAATGCTCGCCCCCATACAGCAACCTTAACTAGGAAAAAGTTGGAGCAACTGGAGTGGGAAACATTGGAACACCCTTCTTACAGTCCAGATCTGTCACCCTGTGACTTTCATGTGTTTGGCCTTCTCAAGGAAGCTTTGGGAGGCCAAAGATTCTATAGTGATGCTGAGGTTGAAGCCTACGTGCGCAATTGGCTGCAGACACGACCTGCATCTTTCTACGTGGAAGGAATTGGAAAGCTGCCTGTCCGCTGGGAAAAATGTGTTTCCAAATCAGAAGATTATTTAGAAAAACAAGCAGCGAGGTGCGACCCTTGAGGTCCACACGGTCAACTTCCCAGTAATATCTACACAAACATCAACAACATTAAACACAATAATAATTTTGAAAATAATACTACTTTAAGTAATAACAATGAGAGGTTTTCATAGCAGTAACAGGAATGAGTTAATATGAATCATATCGTCTACGGGAGGGTCCATTGATAACGTAAGGTTTTTGGTCGATGATGATTGAATATTCACGCGGATCAATCGGTGGGGGCCTTTTTGGTGTTGAAAAATTTGGTTGGTTTTCAAAATTTAAGCAGTTTTTTTAATTAAAAGACTATAAAAATTATTAAAAATCTGCTCAAATTATGCAAATATCTTAAAACTTTGATTGAATTTACAACAATTTTTTTAGAATAATAGATATAAAGTAATAGCATTCGTATGAACCCTCTTTAAATGGTAACTTTGAATGATTTTTTTATTTTTAATTTAGTTTTTTTCATAATCATGGAAGAAAATTTTGCCGGTTTCTCTTCAAAAACTGATAAGAATGTATAAATTTTATAAACTGGTATCACTTTGCTGTGCAAATCAGGTTAAAAAATATTTTTTATGAAAAAACTATAATTTTCTTCTATTAAATTTAAAAAAAACGGCTGAAACGAGTTTTTATAATATTAAAAACTTCACAAAGATGTTAATTCACGTCAACTGACAACTTAATGATGCAAATATTATATCTGGTTCGTGAGATATAGTGAATGATAAAAATGACCTTGAAAATAATGATGATTTTGTATGATTTTTTATTTTTAATTTAATTTTTTACGTAATCATGAGAAAATCATGAGAAAAAGATTTGATTGTGTTTCTACAAACATTGTTTGGAGTATATAAATTTTGTAAACATTGATTACTATATTTCGCAAATCAGGTTAAAAATATATTGTTTATGAAAAAAGCCTAATTTTTTGCACTTTTTTTCTTAAATTAAAAAACGGCTCCAAAGATTTTTTTAAAAATGCGAAAAATTTACAAAAATATTAATACGCGTTCATTGACACCTTAACCATGCAAATCGTATGTTTGGTTCGCGAAATATGGATAACGCACGACAGAAATGATCTTGAAAATCATGATGCCTGTTAATGATTTTTTATTTTTTATTTAATTCTTTACGTAATCATGAGAAAAGGTTGTGATGTTGTTTTTACAAGCATTGCTTGAAATATATAAATTTTATAAAAATTGAATACTGTCTTTCGTGAATCAGGTTATAAATTAATATTTTATTAAAAAAAACCTAATTTTTTGCACTTTTTTTTCTTAAATTAAAAAACGGCTCCAACAACAAAATTTGATAGATTCACACAAATGCTTATACGCGTCGATTGACACCTTAATCATGCAAATCGTATGTTTGGTCCGCGAGATATAACACATGACAGAAATGACCTTCAAAGGGTCAAAACAGCAAACCTCCCCGACCGAAGTATCCCAAAAACTAATCAGCTCTTAAAATTGCTAAGACGCTTCGATTGACACCTTAACGAAGTCGATACGACTTTGTTTACGTGAGTTATGCTCGTAGAAAAAAGTGTCCACGAACGTACAGACGTACGTACGTACACACACACACACACATACGTCTCCCTTTCTAAAAACATTTTATATACACTCTATAGACCTCAAAAGGTAAAGAAATGTTTGAAAATTTCAATTTCGATTTTCGAGGCGATTACAAGAACTTCCCATATACTGGGAAGTTAATAAACTACATATATTCGCGTTTAAAACAAAAATAAATTACAAAAAAAGTCTCGTTTATATTTGATTCACCCTCGTACGTATAAAGAAGAATATAATATATATACATATCTATATATCACGCATATTGCGTGTAACTTTCTTAATGCTTTATCGTTACCCTTTGTAATCGGACCACCTGCTAATCGGACCAGTTTTTATCGGTTCCATCAGTGGTCCAATTATACACATTTGACTGTAATTTGTTGACGAACTGGTTCGAAAGTGGCGATTTGAGACTTCTCAACCGTACTATAGCTCTGATTCATGTCGGCAATCCAATATCCTAAACCATTAAATACAAATTCAACTCTTATCCAACCAAATACGTTCCTAGTGGCTCATTTTATGACCTTTACATATACGATTTATCAATAAGATCTTCATGCGAGGACATCTCTTATTCACCTTGAGTAACTATCGTTTTAAGTTAGAACTATTTAAAGCATTTTTACTTGATCGATCGTATTGCGTGACAAACGTGCCCCCATTTTTCAACTGAATTTTCCCAATAACTACTCAAAACATATCGCACCAAACGATATAAGAACAGCAAAATTCGACAAACTTAGGATACACTTAAAGTAAAAACTATTTTTAACGTGATCGTCTTGTTTTTGATGTAGGTTTAATACTTATATTAATATTATACATGTAAATTTATAAAAACTACAATTTTTATTTCAAGGAAAAGGTATTATGTTCGAAAAATCAATTTCTAAAAAAGTACTGTTGATACAATTTTTTCAATACTAAATTTATACTGGCACAAAAAATTCTTAAGTGCAAGGTTGCAAAGAAAACTTTGGAATCAAATCCAATTGGCGTAAACAGCATTCATTTGGATTCTGGTCCTGTTTCTTAGCTGATCATTTGAACATCTTGGATATATGTATTACAATTTGGAGAAACCATAAATTAATAAATCACACGTTCGCAAAGCAATTTTGAAATCTGACCATTTTACAATGCAAGCGGAAATGCTAAAATAGACCTACCTTCTCACAAATACGCAAAGTGCTTAATGTTTCATTACCAACACCTTATTTTCCCCGAACTGTTTTTTTATCACCTCCCAGCACCAATTTTTAGCCAGATTCAAACTAACGAGCCCAAAAATGAGCTCGAAATCTGCATTGCAAGGCGCATCGTTAAACAAACGCTGGATATTCTTACTTCATGTCTTGAAATGTAATTTCCATTTGAACCGAATAGTGGCAACCTTGCGAACGTAACAATTTCGCTTAAATTGAAGATGAGCTGCGTCTTTGGATTATTAAAATTTCGGAAAAGATGGCGAGTTACACAGAAACGCGATCGTGCCCACAAAGAAACAATGACGAAAATCTCTCATGGTTTCGATATTGGACGCACGAGTACAAGTGTTATCCAATCGTTGTGCAATTGCAGTGACCCGGGTTGGATATCTTCCAATTTCATTAGATATTCCAGCAATTCTGGGTTTTATCGAATAGTATTCGCAGAAGCAACACTTTTTTGTATCCCTGGCTCAATCTTGTATCTAATTTGTGGTCATCAATCACAGGTGAGATGCGCTCATCCCAGATATCGAGAGACGTGCTCAAATCTTGGACTTATGATTGGCACCGCGCTTGATTGATGGTATCAAGATTTCGGTGATTGGTATCACCAAGAGAGAAACGTGGAGGCATTCCGCGGTGGTCTGTCTGATACTGATGCTTAACGTGACAATTTCTTGATAGAAAGAAGGATTATTTGTCGCGGGGAAAGCATCTTGAAGACACGAGATATTACCTAATCATGATTTTACCTTTAGATTGACGTCATCCCAAAGTTTTTGTGGGAGTCCAAGGAGTCTGAGGAGACGCTTTTGCGATTAGAAGCAAAAAAGAAATTCAATCAGCAAGATATGTTTGTGGGTGTGAACAAATATTTTTGACTAAAATAATTAGATAATAGAAAGTGAGGTACGGCTGAAGAGATATTTTTATTAATAAATTTCTGGACAGTCCAGTCAAGCATTATCTCTAGCAAACCAATCATAATGGATTTTTTCATTAAATATGTTTAAATTAAGTTTTATTAAATTACGTCCAACAATGTTAATTCAAATCATTCAAGAGGTCGCAAATTGAATAAAATTGGCTTATATTGCCTCCTCATAATGTTTCATTCGCATTGTTGAGTTTTTCAGTTTAAATAAAATTTTTGAAGTGCAAAATGTTGTCTAATGCAAAGGAAATGTTGATACTGTTGCCAAAACAACTAAGCGTAACTACCGCTATCTCATAATGCATATTTAGAATTATTCGCAGGATTTCACACTTACAAAAAAATTGAAACCATACAAAAAATTAACATCATTCGAAAAGTTAAAGCTGTTCAAAAATTCAATAATCTTTTTATATGGGAGTGAAGCCCGAACATTCTCCTTTTTCGATATAAGCCTTTTTTGAAAATCAATCTTTTTGGCAATGGTTCGTTTTTAAAATCACGCATGTTTTGAGAAGTAGAAAGAGTATAAAAAACGTTTGGAGCTAGCCAAAGTTTGCTAATTTTTAGCAGACCGACGATTGCGGGTAGCGGCAGGCAAAAAACAGCAACGTGCGTAACTTAGTATAACAAAAAACTTGTCATGCAGTTAGGAGTATACTAGGGTCATAGCATAGAGAATATATAGCACGAACATATATTCCTAACTAAATAGAACACCGAAGAAGTAACTTTATTTCCTTTTCCTAAAACATCAGCCACTTTTTCACATTGTTCCCATAAAACACTTAGTGGGGCAGCGATGGCCATATATTTTGAACACGTTATGCTCTCTAACTTTTCACTTCTGTTTGTTTAAATTTTCATTGGAAAAATTGTAAAAAAAACTATTACACGCGATATTCCGATCGCGAACTGTCAAATACACAATGACTTTTCTCGCTGTCAGTTCGCGATTCAACGAATTAACGAAACAAGCTTCCGTTTGCATCTCTGCCTTTCGTGCACAGAACACTATTCGCATGCAATTTGCTGACTACTCATGCTGAGGTACTCGGATATGCAATTTATACTTAAGCCATAGCATAAAGAATACATAGCACGAACACTTCAGCCAATTTGCCACATATCTGTTATACAACCAAAGTGGCCAGGCTGTGCCTAAGTATAGGTAAATGCATATCCGTGTACCCTAGCATGAGTAACAGAGTAAGCAAATTGCATGTGAATGGTTCGTGCACGAAAGACAGAGATGCACATGGAAGCTAGTTTTATTAATTCGTTAAATTGCGATTGGCAGCGAGAAAAGTCATTGTGTATTTGACAATTCGCGATCGCAATATCACGTGTAATAAAATTTTAGATTTTGTCAATGAAAGTCGAAACAAATAATAGTGACAAGTACGGGAGAATCACATGTTTGTAATGTATAATCATCGGTGCTTCACTAAGCAACGTGTAATTATCGGAAAAGTGTTTTACGGCCATAGCTTAGAACAGTGTGAAAAAGTGGTTGACGCACTGCGAAAAGGAAATGAAGTTCCTTCTTCGGTGCTCTATTTATTCAAGAATGTAGATCAACGACGAAAGGATTGAATTTCGTCGAATCTGCAGCACAGGATCGGTGAAAACTCCTTGGTAGTGAACGTGTGCTGAAATTCTAGTGAAACCTTTCGCGGTAACGTTAAAATTGTATGGTTTTGCGTTCGTTTCCGATTATCAGCTTTGAAAGATGGGTCAAGCGCGTCAAAAACCAAAAATTTGCAATTCAGTGAGTTAGAGAGAACTTCAAAAACCCAATAAAGTGTAAAATTAACAAATTCTCAATTTAGTTGTTCTGCTAGACCATCATTGTTATGTTCAATATTTATATACAAAATTTTTCAATAAAATTTATTGCTATTTAAAATCACGTTGCCGCGGAGTTTCGTTGTTCCCATCAGGCAGCCCTAAATGCTTCGATCAGTCGTGTATTCGGAACGGGGACTCGCCGCATTCGTCGATTTTACGTACACTTGCGTTAAGTCGGCTGATTTTGGCATGTACCCGTGTACGTGTACTTATATAAAATGGCCGGCTCGTCTCTCTACATATGCACAACCTGGCCTGGAGAAATTAGAATATGAATTTCAACTTACTCTTTTGCGCGCGAGCTTGGTAACGAAAGCCAGAGCGCTCTCTCTGATGGAGGGGTAGTTTTTGCATGTTTTGTTTCAAGTCTATTTCGACAGCTATATATTCTTTAAGCTATGACTTAGGCAAAAGCTGGTAATTTGGTTGTATAACAGATATGTGGCAAATTGGCTGGAGTGTCCGTGCTATATATTTTTTATGCTGGGACCGGGGTAGTTTAGGTGTTTTTTTGGCGCAATACAGTTTATTTTCTTTAAAGTAAACTCCTTAGAGCTCATCTAGCAGATTTCTTTGTTGTCGAGCTGACATGTGTGGAGAATGAGTCTATCTGTCTTTCTACCTGTTTACTTAGGCCCTTGCCACACGAGCGTTTATTTAACGCGCGTCGTAACGCGCGTTGAAACGGACGTATTAGCACTACAATGCATTCAACGTTACCGGCTACACGCCAACGCGCGGCTCCAAAAACGTGCGTGCCAACGCGCGTACAATTGAGTGATGCACGTATCATGCTAGACGCGCGTTTCTACCTAACTGCGTGCGTTGTAGCATTCCATGTGCACTTATAGCGTGAGCCACACGAAACGTTCGTTTTATAGCGTTTTTCTTGTAGAAGTGATGGATTCAGAAGCGCTAATAAGCGAAATAGAAAATCATGCTGTTTTGTGGTATTCATCGATTGAAGAGTACAAAGAACATACAAAGTGTAAAAGTGGCCATATATATGTCTTTCACTGTTTATAGGATGGACCCACCACTTTCTCTTTTTAATCTTTTTTTTTTATTTTTAAATATTACACTACTAAATACGAAAATGTACACACTTCAGTGCTGTTCATCTTCCGAAATTCCACTAATTTCTTTGCGTTCGGTATAACGTACTTGTCATGTGACCACCAGTAAAACGCGCGTTCGAAAGTACGCGCGTTACGACGCGCGTTAAATAAACGCTCGTGTGGCCCTTGCCTTAAGGGGTTACATAGGTCTTGTATTTTCAAAAATCGATCAAATTTTTTTATACTATATGAAAGTATAGTACTTCAGGAGTATTTGCACCAAATTTGAAGTAAGTTTGAGCAATATTACAGGAGTTATAGAGATTTGAATACCGCGTGGTCGATACTTGCGCTCTCCCTTACCTAGCGTTAAATACGCATGCAGCGCGGTTCCACCGCGCAAAATCGGCTCCTTTCTTTTTCATCAAACATCACAACATCAAAAGGATGCTCTGAACATCGTGAATGAGGTGAACAAATTACTCGATGTAAGTCGCTAAAAAATTACACTAATTCTTTAAATCTTGGTAAAAAAAAAATTTTACCGCGTTTTTTTCGACATTTTGTTTTTCCGTGCGGTAGGCACGATTTCTCGAGAACGAATCGAATGCTAAAAAATATGAGACAAAAATTCATTCAAATTCATTTCAAAACTTTAAATTTCATTTTTTTCAATTTGTTTGTTCAAGCATGAGCCAAGGGCATAAACTACAAGAAGATTTTTGAATTTTTCTGTCTACCGCAAAAAAAGGTTTGACGAGGAAAACTGCAGGAAAATTGACAATTTTCCATGTTTTAAGCTGAAATGCTTTTTACAACTTTTTGAAATGTCTGCAAATTTTAAATAAAATAGATTTTTGGTTTTTAAAATGCAATTTTTTGAATAAGTTTTTTTCCCTCAAGACCTACATATGTAACCCCTTAATACTGTCTTGTCGTATTTATAGTTATAATAATTAATTGCTATTGTGTCTTCAATAAATGCAAGAAATTTTTCACCATTCTTCAATCATCAATACTTCTTAGAGCCTCGCTATTTGAGATATTTTAAACAACTAATTGACGGTATTGGTGCGGCCGTTATCTAACAATTCTTACCTACTATTATCCTACCTTCGGACAATAATATTTAATTATCTTCATTCTTAATTTTACTTAATTTCAAATATTCATTTTTTCTTTACTAAACTCAGTAGAGTGGGTAGTTTTCCTTAGCCTTGAATAATTTTCGCCTCGGATGAAAGCTATTCAAAATTTTTATTCTTGACCGGTCGAAATGAGTGTTGGACCTAATAAGATTTTAGTAAGTAGATATTCCCAAATCCGTTCCTGGTAAAAGGAAATGCATGTGAACTTCGCTCCGATGGTATCGTCTGGTCGTGCTAAATAACGAATCCTTCAATGGATTCATTTTTGTCGCAACATAATCGTTAATGGAATGTGGATCACCAGCCATATATGAATTTTTTAGTTGTTTCTTGAAATAAAACAATTCATTTGAAATACGGTCACTGCTGCAATGCATGTTCAATATTAGAGCTGTTAACGATTTCCTATGATCGGACTCTGTACATCAATTTATCATTTTCAATCGATTATTTCGTAATAAAGGCTTAACGTTTAAGTTATTCCTGATAAATAACTGCCAATAACATCAGACCATTGAGATCGTCAGTCCAGGCAACAATATTTTAATTAAAAAATGTGGTCATTGAAGATATGATGACATAATAGAAACGATTATTGTTTGTTAACAGTTTGGTGAAAGACAATGTGAACTGTTAGCTGTTGAGTCGCGAATGGTAACTGTGTGGTCTGATTGCAACTAAATAAATCGTTCGATACTTGCTTTGAGTCGATTGAAAACATAATCGACGAAATGAACTCAATTTGTGCGAAACAAGAGATTAAATCGTGCAGACAATCCTGCTTCAGCAAGCCTTCATACTAATTGCGTACTCACCGCTAAAAGTGACTTCCATTGGCTAATTCCACAATTGAGTGATTCCTCTGAAGTGGAGGATTTGAAGAAGGCTTTGGATTTCAACGACCGAATTGCACGCGGTCAACAGCCCAGCCTCATTTGACGATTTCCATAAAAGAAAAGTGACCCGAAAGTGCATTTTAAATGTGAAAACGTAGTGCAAATCGTTTTGTGCAATTTCTCGGGGTCATGAGAAGCGTTCGATGGTCGTTCTCACCAACGATTCGTTTCGCAATACATCAAATGCCGATCAATAAATGATTATTTTGCAAGCACTTCTGCGGTAGAAATGCTCTTGATCGGGATTTTGTAAAAGCGCTGATAATTATCGCGAAATTCAATGATGCGATTATATTTTGCGGGTATTAAAACAGCATGGCTTAAAAACTAAAGGCCCGCGTAACACGTACTTGCGTGTGGGTAACTCGACAAGAATTCGAGAAACCTTTTGCAACCATCCCGATTGTACAATAGACGTGGTGTCTTCGTCATCTTGAAGACGATTATTGATAAATCACATCTCGAATACGGGACGGGGTTGGCAAACTTGAGCTGCACTCAATTTCAGTCGTAAGTTCGACATTCGCCGGGCTGACTTTGAGTGAGGTTGAATCGGGCGGGAACTGGAAGAATCGCCAAACAATCTTTTTTGCAAGATACGACGTTGACCATCACCTGAGCTGCAATTGAAGAGCTGAGCGATAACACTGGCTTTCGGCTTGTCGAAGCTCCGCTCAATGGACATGACGCGGCTTTCTTTGGCTGTTGGGAAAATATCACCATCAAACACACGCCTCCGGTTTGTAATGAAAAGTGAAATTGCTCAAAAGCTATTTTCTTGGCTTATGGGTAATATTTTACAGCTATCACATCGTTACAGGTAAGCCGATCATGTAAGAAACAGTCATGCATGTTTGCCGACACATGTTTGTACATATGATACTTGCAATGTGTGATGTTAGTTCAGAGCCGGAAGAAGATGACTTCCCATTTAAGAATGATTTCCAGTAAATGCATTTATAAGAACTGTGTTTCGCATTTGGAACATCTTTGGTTAAGGCTCTATGGACATTGATTGAGTTTCCTGTGATTGTCTGATGGTGGTGGCTGGAGCACGAATTTGTATGTATGTATTTTTTTCAGAGCATAAAATGGATGCAGAAACACGTTTTGAAGCATTCTGATTTAAATATACAGTAGAATCTCGAAAAAGTTAACCGAAATGTCCCAAGGGTAATTAACTTTTTGGAACTATTAACTTTTCTAAGTGGTTTTAAAATTGAAAAAAAATACAATAATAACATAGATTTTTCGTAAATAATACGCTAAATTTATTTCAATGACTTAGTTTTCATCATTACAAAAAATAAACTTAGATTTAATTTATACCGGCGGGTATAAGGATCTCAGTTACTCTTGATCATTTTCGTGCGATATCTATATAATTAAACGGCTAACATGAATCTTGTGGTACCATTTTAGCCGTTGTTTCTGGACCGATTTTCATAAAAAATATTGTATTTTTTGTGAAAATCTGTTCGGAAAATATAGAAAAAAACTAGAAAATAGATTTTCTTACTAAAACATACACAACGTTGAACGTTTACACAGCGATAAATACCAATGGTATACTAACCGTTACTACCAAAATAAAAACCCCGATTTTCTATCGGTTGTATAGTGTATGCGGTGGTGATTTGGCCTTGCACGAGGGAGTCCCAGGTTCGTATCTAGGACTGGTCCAAGTGTCATAGTTTCATTTTTGGAAGCTATTAAATCATCAAATTTCACTACATTTAGCAATATTTTCATTCTCACTTTACACCGTTCATGTTGTATTGTATTTAGCCGTTCACTGGTTCGGTGTTGTGTTATAGCTTGCTCTCTGGGGACCATTCGTGTGTATTGTATTTAGCGTCGCCGCGGTAAACATGAATTTTGTGGTACCATTTTAGCCGTTGTTTCTGGACCGATTTTCGTAAAAAATACATCAATGGAAAGAGAATATACTAAAGATGTGCTGAATTTTTTGTGAAAATCTGTTCGGAAAATATAGAAGAAGAAAAAAAGAAAATAGATTTTCTTACCAATACATACACATCGTTAAACGTTCCCACAGCGATAAATACCAATGCTATACTAGCCTTGACTACCAAGATAGAAACCCTAATCTTCTATGGGCTGTGTAGTGCATGCGATGGCAATTTGCCCTTGCACGCGGGAGTCCCAGGTTCATATCTAGGACTGTTGTAAGTGTTTTAGTTTCTTTTTTGGAAGCTAATCATCAAATTTCACTACATTTAGGAATATTTTCATTCACACTTTATACCGTTCATGTGGATTGTGCGTTCACTGGTTCGGTGTTGTGTGATAGCTTTCTCTCTGAGGATCATTCGTGTGTATAGCGTCGCCGTTCATTAAGCAAATGTATACGTACATTTCATCAATATTTGGTCATATTTTTTTAGTTTGTTTTGCTGAAGGTCGTCTAACATTCCACGATAAAGCGTTTTCAGTTGAAGAAAACTTTCAAGATTTAAAAACGATGTTTGATTTTCCTAACATTATTTACAAAAACCGGTTTGATAGATCTCAAGAATGTGAAAATCGAATGATGACATGCGAAAAACGCTTAGCATTGTTATACGTTCGAGACGCATTGAAGCGCCAATAATTGAATAATGATTTTTAAACATTATTAAAATTCATAAACATTATTTAACCACAATAGAAAAACAAATTTAGCTTGCCGTTTTATTATATTGATTGATGATTTAAGTTAAATTCAAAAACCATTTCGTCTGGCACACCCAGACTTCTTCATAACATTCTCAGATATGCACGCATGTTAAAAATGCAACATCGAAATGGTACCAAAGAGCGGTATTCAACTACAAAATAGCATATCGACGGAAAAAGACAAACTGGAAGGAGGAAAAAAAAGTGGGATATACCAGGTTACATAAGGAAAACTATAGAGATAGAGTAGAGTACATGTAGAGATTATAATGAATATTAACTTAGGGTATGGAGCAATTAAGCTGATTAAATTTTGCGATGAAAATGTAAAACGTTAGGGGTTTAAATAGAAACACAGAACTTAGGGAATTAGTTATACACTGAAGAAGTCTGGGAGTGCCAGAAGAAATGTACATCTGCTTTAATAGTTTAAATACAGGTTTTTAAGGAAATTTTGGAAAAAGGTTTTTGAATCAACTTAAATTTGTGAATGCGTGAAAATAAGGGTTCTAACTGAGATTGATGATTATTCGATCGAATTTCTAGAGTCAGTTATAATAAAATCATCATTGCACTCGAATTTCGAGTGCTGGATTCTGCTAGTTAAAATTAAAACACTGTGAAATCTATTTAAAATCTGCTCAACTTTTGCAAATATGATAAAACTTTGATTGAATTTACAACAAAGTCTTTAGAATAAAAGATATAAAGTTATATCATTCGTATGAACCCTTTTTACATGGTAATTTTGAATGATTTTTTATTTTTAATTTAGTTTTTTTCCAGAGTCATGCATCTTTTTTGTTGGTTTCTCTTCAAAAACTGATAGGAATGTATAAATTCTATAAACATTTATTACTGAGCTGTGCAAATCAGGTAAAAAATTTATTTATTATGAAAAAAACCCTATTTTTTCCAATTTTTTTAATAAATTACAAAAAAGGCTGAAACGATTTTTTTACAAAGTTAAAAATATCACAAAAATGATATCACACGTCGATTGATACCTTAAGAACGAAAAGTCATAATTGGCTCGTGAGATATAGTGAATGATAAAAATGACCTTCAAAATCATGATCACTTTTAATGATTTCTTTTATTTTTAATTTAATTTTTTACGTCATGATAAGAAAAATTTTTGATAGTGGTTTTACAAACCTTATTTGGAGTATATAAATTTTATAAACATTGATTACTGGGCTTCGCAAATCAGGTTAAAAATTTATTGTTTATGAAAAAAACCTAATTTTTTGCACTTTTTTTTCTTAAATTAAATAACGGTTCCAGGAATTTTTTTAAAAGTTTGATAGATTCACATTAATGTTAATTAGCGTCGATTGACACCTTAAAAATGGAAATTGCATGTTTGGATCGCGAGAGGTAGCGCATGACAGAAATGACTTTCAAAGGGACAAAACAACAAACCCTCCCCCCCCACCGAAGTGTCCCAAAAACTAATCAGCTCTTAATATTGCAAAGACGCTTCGATTGACACCTTAACGAATTCGATACGACTTTGTTTACGTGAGCTATGCTCGTAGAAAAAACTGTCCAAGAACGCACGTACGTACGTACGTACGTACGTACACACACACACATACATCTCACTTTCTAAAAACACTTTATATATACTCTATAGACCTCAAAACGTAAAGAAATGTTGAAAATTTCAATTTCGATTTTCGAGGCGATTACAAGAACTTCCCATATACTGGGAAGTTAAAAAGGGGCAAAGTCAATTCTTGATGATGGATGGTTTGACTTTACTTAACGCTACTAAAATTGTTTCTGGGCCGAACTAAAACAAATTGATTTTTCGTCTTGATTTCAACCATGCCGTGCTAGTTAGTGCTGCAGTACTTTGTCCTGAGTCAGTCTGTTGTTCAATTTATGCCAGTTTTTCATCTGATATTCAAGTTTGCTGGATAATAGTGAGTCCGTTTCGCCTGAAAGCTGTTGTTTCTAGGACAACTGCCAACTGTGAACCCTTTGCATGATAAGGGTGAAATATCTAACGATTTTAAAAACTTTAACGACAATTGGACGATGACACAATAGAATAGGAACATTTGGGTGGTAAATTGATTTAGTTGGATTAGACTAGGTAGAAATATTTTGAAGCTTGAGACCGTCTAAGGACCTCATTGACCGAAAAGTGGAGCTCAATTTCAGGTAAATAAAATTCGAAACAAAACTCATGTAACATCCAGTTGAAAACTGGTAGCAAAGCGTTTTTCAATGCAAATTGAATGGAGGACTGTTTAAATTAGACAATAAATATTTTTTTTATTTCTTTAAAGTACAATACCACAATGGACAATTGGAAACTTGAATGAAGAGAATTAAGACTATAGAACAAGGAGATGTTTGTCAAGGTATGATTTTGGCCTTGTATAAAGGCGCGAATTTTCAATTTTCAGCTACCATATACTACATTTTAAATTGGAAAACTTATTTCGTGTCTTGGTATTGAATAAACAAAGTTCCTTTGATTTTCCACTCATAATTTTTTTTTAGAAAAGTGCTATCATAACTGGCATGCCAGCATTCAAACACTTCAAAATGTTGGTTCAATATCTTAAAAACCTGCTTATTAAGCCTGCCGATCATCCAATATGAAATATTCATTTTTGGCGTTGTGGTTAGCATCAATTGAGCCTTTCTTCCCATGCCATTGTTTTTCATCTTTCCTATTCAACTGAGGGAAAGACAAACTGAATGCTGCGCCACCATGTACGCATGTAAAAATTCTTCGTACGTACGTTTGATGGAGCTCATCTAAACAATTACGAAGACAAGAAGTAGTTAAGCGTGCCGTGGATGGTGAAAATTTGACTTGACGGCTATTTATTATTAAGAGGTCTTTAGCAAGCCATCGACACCTCTTTGTGTCCGCGCTGATTGAACTTTCTGACATCGGTTTCAAATTATTTTCTTTCGCTTTGTGGGTCTCGTCGGACAAACTGAAACCGCACAATATACTTCAACATACATGATTAGCATAATGGACATCCAAGACATGGCTTTCGCATAATACATTGCGAATGTGACCAGCACGCTTGCACTTCTTAATTAGCAAATGCTGGCGATCAAACATAATAGCTAACACCTTGGCTGTATTGACGATTTCTTCGTTGAGCTTGGCATGACGACGTCTTTCTCGTTCATATTTACTGGAAAATGAAAGTGATTCAAATTTACAATATTGAAGACGTTACTACGACAGACCACAGTGAATCTTCAGGAGTCAGATGGAAGTGACGAGCTGGCGAAGAAATGTACTTAGCTTTATTGTGTGTAAAGTGTCCATTTGTTCGTTATGGCAAAATTTTATGGGCTGAAAAGATTGTCGATACAATTTAGGCAAACGATGGTTTATTTGGGCAATTTATTGACTTTACAAACTAGTCAAATTAAATGATAGTCAGAAAATGAGTTTAAGAATACTAAATAACTCGAAGAGCTAATGAATATATGTATATTTTTCCAGAAGTCTTTTTGGGTGCTGCCAAAAAAAGGAATACTATGAAGTCAGGCGTTACTGAGGATCATGTGCTCGCAAATGTTTCCGAATGATATATTTATTGAACAATATTTTCAAGGATAGATGGAACCATATTGTATCGCATATTGGTATTCAATTAATATGATTCCATCTATAACTTCAATATCAACAAATTAAACCTAAATGAAATATTCTGGATCAAAAAGTGTTAGATTTGTACAATCGAACCTATGAAGTTTTCAATACTCTTAATATATTACTTATTATGCTTAAATATTCGATTATAAACAAGCCAAAATTCCTAATAACGAGACTTTTGTATTGCTGGAAGCAACGAAAAAGCTATAAGCGAATGTTTATAGCTGTCCAAAGCTCACTTCTCGTTCAGTCTCATTCAAGACCGAAGGACAAAATACCAAATAAATTTGACTTATTGCTTGGTATTATTTACAATCAAATTTAGTGAATGAGTCCATCATCTTTGAAAAATATTTGTTCGATTTTCAATTATTTGGTTTCTGAAAAAAAAAAAAAGAAATTCAGTTTGGAATGCCAATAAATACCATATAATCGTCTTAAATTGCATTTTTCTTGTTCAATATGATAGTTAAGTTTCGCAGTCAAATTTTTCAAAACTAAAAGATCATCCTTCGGTTGTAATAAAGGGTATCTGCAACGGTATAAGCAGCAATAATTGTCTTCCTTTCTATTCCGACACCAAGGCATATTTCCCGTAAGGAATTAGTAAAACGATAGACCACATCACGTGTGATAATTCATGCCCCACAAACTACATGGATACACAGAATAAATGAGAACTTATCCATAATAGTCAGGGTCTTAACATTTAGGCCTATCAAATATTTAGGATTGAACTCCAAAATTCTATTTGGGCACGAATATATTTCGAGTCAACAAAAAACCCTGACTCTTGAGGTTTAAGTACCAATATCTACTAAAGTGTTGACTTCAGGATAAAATAGATGATTGTTGAATTGATATTTCATGTTGTTGCGAACATTTCTCACTTTTGAAAATATGGTGAGACCGAGGTGAGTTAGTGAAAAGTTTATTTTCATATGGTTATTCCGCACAGCTACCGCCTTTAGCTCTCTTCTGGGTTCTTAACGAATTTTAAATGGTTAGTAAAACTATGACACCTAGATACCCTCTCATATGACACTTAGTGACGACGATCCTCGTGGAAGGATTCACTGGAAAAGAGTAAATCCACTGATCTTCTAAGGATTTATTCCATTCATTCATTAAGTTTTCGAAAGTATCTCGAAGTCTTGAAGTAAAAAAATAAGAAGAAAAAAGCAAAACTAAACAGAAAATGTTGCAATGAAAATTCAAATCATGCCGAAATAGAATCCAATCACAACCTTTACTCCACATGGTAGAACTTTCAGTTTTTCACTACAAACGGTATTATCAGCACTTTCAAAAGACACTCTCACTATCTTTACTTCTGCTTATACAACTTTCAACCTGGATTTCAATGCACCTTTGATTCACCTACAGAGAAACCGTGATCCAATTTAGTTTGGTACTATAGTTTAATCGTTTGCCTCATATAAAAGTTATATAAAAAATTTCTTTCTAGTTCTTAATTAACCTTTAAGTTTGGATGTGAGGTCTCACAGATCTCTCAAATTTTCATGTATTCTAGAACTTCATACTTCCCCCTCTTCACAACCCCGTGCATCAGACTCACGTTCATGGTTGTCATTCAAATAGTCCTTACAGTGTGTCACTGTTTGTTTAAGATTTGACAACATAAGATTGCAGAAGGTGGCGTGTGTAGTGTCTGCAAGCAATCATCGAGAAGTTCGATCAATCAGTCAACAAAAAAAGGTCCTAGTATCCTACGCTTCATTCGGAAAAGATCTCCGAACTCTGTTGATATGATAGATTTTGGTTTGCTGGACGATGAGGACGACATCACACAGATTGCTTTATCAGATGTAATGCTTCACAATAATGAGAGTGATAATTCAGATTCAGACGATACAGACACTTATGGACAAGTTGCCAATGAAAGCAGCAGTGATGATAGCTGAGAAAACAATATACTTCTTTCCGAATTGCCAAGAAAGTCAAATTTTTTTATGGTAAAAATCTCTATAAATGGGCTAAGATCCCACTAAATACCAGAGTGACAACAGCTCTGCATAAAATGTATGACGTAGCTGTTCCTGGCCCTTAACAACTGAAAAATTTCTCGTCCTTACTAAGTGTGTTTTACGACTGATAAAGCTGGTCCAAGGAAGTAACCGCAACGTTATTGCTGATGATTAGTTTTCCTCTATAGAGCTGATAAATGTTCTACTAAGGCTCAATCTCAAGTAACTGGTCAGAGACAAAACAAGCGAAGGCAAACAAGGGAATTCCAGCCGCAAAAGGATCGAAAAATTGGATCTACCTTCGGTTCTGTTGTTAGGAGCCAAATAACTTTATGCTCTTACGTCCCGAAGAAGAAAAGAGCTGTGATACTCGTATCATCAATGTTTCATAATAACGAGGTAGAAGTTTCTAATAAACCTTATACTCTATTACAATTCGACAAAAAATAACATAGATGATACAAAAAATGTTCCATCTGTTCTAGTAATCGCCGAACAAGAAGATGGCCTATGATGATATACTATATTTTCAAATTTTGGATTTAAGCTATATGAACGCTTTCATACTATATAACATGCACCAGACAACGAAAATTGAAAGAGGTGATTTTCTGAAATAGCTCGTTTGTTTGTGGGTCCACATATGCAAAGACATGTAGTCGACACGAGACTACCGAGAGAGTTGACGACAACTTTGGTCCGAGTTTTGGATGAAAATATTATGGAAGAGATTGACAAATAAATCGTGGCAGAAGAAAAGAAAATCCAGATTGTGTCCACCAAAACTCACTAAATTGACGGCTTACGCTTCTTTCGGATGCAAGAAACCCATTTGCTTCGATGTTCTCACCTTTCATGCATAGACTATCAATAATTTAGACCATTGATAGAATTTCGTTCTTTTGTCTTCTGAATTTACAATTTAGTTTTTTGAAATCTTTCTAAGTTATATTTGTAAGATTGTTACTTTTGTTCTTCTGTGTTTATTATATTCTCACGAACTCAAAAATTAAGTGGTGTCATCAAATGGCTTAAAGGTGTTAAAATGTTTGCAAATTGTTTAAATGAAAATACAAAAAAAAATTACACTTGTTAACTTCCCAGTATATGGGAAGATCTTGTAATTGCCTCGAAAATCGAAATTGAAATTTTCGACTTTGCTTTACGTTTTGAGGTTTCTAGAGTATATTTAAATAGTTTTTAGAAAGTGAGATGTATGTGTGTGTGTACGTACGTACGTACGTACGTGCGTTCTTGGACAGTTTTTTCTACGAGCATAGCTCACGTAAACAAAGTTGTATCAACTTCGTTGAGGTGTCAATCGAAGCATCTTGACAGTTTTTAAAGCTGATTAGTTTTTGGAACACTTCTGTCAGGGTGTTTGTTGTTTTCTGTCATGAGCTATATCTCGCGAATCAAACATAGGATTTCCATGTTTCCATTTGCATTCAAAAACGCTTTGCTACCAGTTTTCAACTGGATGTTACATGAGTTTTGTTTCGAATTTTATTTACCTGGAATTGAGCTCCACTTTTCGGCCAATGAGGTCCTTAGCTGGTCTCAAGCTTCAAAATATTTCTACCTAGTCTAATCCAACTAAATCAATTTACCACCCAAATGTTCCTATTCTATTGTGTCATCGTCCAATTGTCGTTAAAGTTTTTAAAATCGTTAGATATTTCACCCTTATCATGCAAAGGGTTCACAGTTGGCAGTTGTCCTAGAAACAACAGCTTTCAGGCGAAACAGACTCACTATTATCCAGCAAACTTGAATATCAGATGAAAAACTGGCATAAATTGAACAACAGACTGACTCAGGACAAAGTACTGCAGCACTAACTAGCACGGCATGGTTGAAATCAAGACGAAAAATCAATTTGTTTTAGTTCGGCCCAGAAACAATTTTAGTAGCGTTAAGTAAAGTCAAACCATCCATCATCAAGAATTGACTTTGCCCCTTTTTAACTTCCCAGTATATGGGAAGTTCTTGTAATCGCCTCGAAAATCGATATTGAAATTTTCAACATTTCTTTACATTTTGAGGTCTATAGAGTATATATAAAGTGTTTTTAGAAAGGGAGATGTATGTGTGTGTGTGCGTGTACGTACGTTCGTGGACACTTTTTTCTACGAGCATAGCTCACGTAAACAAAGTCACATCGACTTTCTTAAGGTGTCAATCGAAGCGTCTTTGCAATTTTAAGAGCTGATTAGTTTTTGGGATACTTCGGTCGGGGGGGTTTGTTGTTTTGCCCCTTTGAAGGTCGTTTCTGCCATGAGTTATATCTCGCGAACGAAACATACGATTTCCTCAATCAAGATGTCAATCGACGGGTATTGATATTTATGTGATTCTATCAAGTTTTTAAAAAAAATCCTGGAGCCGTTTTTTAATTTTTAAAAAAAAAAGTGCAAAAAATTAGGTTTTTTTAATAAACAATAAATTTTTAACCTGATTTACGAAAGACAGTATTCAATTTTTATGAAATTTATATATTTCAAGCATTGATTGTAAAAACAACATCAAAACTTTTTATGATTACGTACAAAATTAAATAAAAAATAAAAAATCATTAATAGTCATCATGATCTTCAAGGTCATTTCTTACATTCACTATATCTCACGAACCAGATATAATATTTGCATCATTAGGGAGTCAATCGACGTGTTTTAACATGTTTTTGATTATTTTAACATTATAAAAATCCGTTTCAGCGGTTGTTTTAATTTAATAGAAGAAAATGCAAAAACTTAGGGTTTTTTCATAAAAAATATTTTTTCAACCTGTTTTGCACAACACATTAATAAATGTTTATAAAATTTATACATTCCTATCAGTTTTTGAAGAGAAACCAGCAAAACTTTTTTCATGATTCTGAAAAAAGTTCAATTAAAAATAAAAAAATCATTCAAAGTTACCATATGAAAAGGGTTCTTCCAAATGATATTACCTTATATCTTTTATTCTAAAGACTTTGTTGTAAAGTCAATCAAAGTTTTAAAATGTTTCGATAATTTGAGCAGATTTTTAATAGTTGTTGCAGTCTTTTCATAAAAATAAGCGGCTTAAATTTTGAAAACCATCAAAATTTCAATCAAATTTGCATTTGTGGTAATCAATCATCATCACCCATCCACTAAAAGCCTTGCGTAATCAATGGATGCTCCCGTAGATGATATGATTAATATAAACTCATTCCTGTTACTGCTATGAATACCTCTCATGATTATTATTTAAAGTAGTACTATTTTCAAAATTGTTATTGTGTTTAATATTTTTAATGTTCATCTAGATATTACTGGGAAGTTGACCGTGTGGACCTCAAGGGTCGCACTTCGCGGCTTGTTTTTTACATGTAATCAAACCGATTATTGACAGCATTTTCAATGTTTTTCAAGACAAACTGTAAATAAGAAATAAATATTAGTCTAATTGATGGTAAATCGTGAAAAAATACAAATTTGTGATTCTGCCAAAGTGATGGCAATTTTGAACACAACTATTCAAAATGGCAACCATGCGACAAAATCTCTTCAGTGGACGTAATAACAAAAACTGCATTCATTTTTGCTAGCGCTCTTTTGTCCTTCTAGCATCGATATAAAAATAACAAATAACATAAAAAACGCTTTGTAGCCTGCACCCTTCCGATTGATCCGCTTGAATATTCAATTAATCCACCAAAATCCTTACGTAATCAATGTACGCTCCCGTAGATGTTACGAATAATGTTAAGTTATTTCAATCACTGTTATGAGAGGTACATTATTTTTATTTAAAGTAGTATTATTTTCATAATTATTATTGTGTTTAATATTTTTGAAACCTGTACATATTACTGGGAAGTTGACCCTGTGGACTTCAAAGGTCGCACCTCGTGGCTTGATTTTTTTTAATATTGGATATCTATTCTTAAAAGACGACTTATAAGATAGAGGTCTGTAAGGCCTCACGTTCAGAGTTATGTTCCATTTTTTTATGTATATACTTGAATTTAGTCCAGATTGTATCGTATGTAAAACTACGAATTTATAACGTTTCTTTATATGAAGTAAGTGCAATTTTTCTGTTCAGTAGCATTTAACAATAAACAATCAAACAAAACTGGTAAGTAGTTTATGAACGACATTCTTGTGAAAATAAAAGCATCCTCTGACAGTCAAAGCAAAATTTTTACAAGATTAAAAATAGGAATTCGTGTTGAGGATACACTCTAGAACCTTGTACTGTTAACGAGGACTATGCTTATTCTTATTATAAAATGGTAAAATCCCACGATATCAATTTGGAACTCATTCAAAAGAGAGAGAAATTTATAATGAAACAGATGTAGCCTTACAAAAAAAAAACACTATGACGACCCAGAAAACTATAAAGTGAATTTGAAGTAGAGATTTCAAAACTTAACCTCTAGAAAATATTTGCAAACACCTTCAGCACACTTGCAACCATGTTGAAGATTAATTCATGCCTGAAACACACGTAGATTGGGCTAAAATTTGAGTACACTTGCCCATCGGCAAGTTTGGTTCCACTTGCAAGCAAGTTGCATTCAAGGCAAGCAATAATCATTTGAATTACTTTCCATATTTCATAGGATTAGCCACTGTTTTGCGAAACCTTAAACTCTTCAGTATGTAAACTTGGTCCTGATAAGTATGTATTCGATCCCAACACGTATGGACATCGACAAATCAAATATGGTTTTCGCAATGATCCAGTGCCGGCAATGTAAAATTGCCGATGACACGAGTAAACATAGTTCACCATTGCGCGAAAAAAATCTCTTTTATGCTCCTATTTGCATTAATAATGGCCATCGGGCTATTGCTAACACCATGAAGACCCCATAAACACTAGTTCATTGAAACGATGTGCCCCGAGGTGATATTTTAGCACATTTATTCGTACATTAATTGCTTTTCAGAGTGGTGTCCATTTACGATGGTGATACGTCTTAATTAAGATTCAATAAGAGTCTCGCTTCAAAGAGTAACGTGTGTTTTAATTGTCGTTTTCCCTGCAAAATGAGAAGTTTCGATATGAAAGATACGATAAAACATTTGCAGCCAGTCAAACACAAACATGTTGAGTAGTCGTTTTTATCGAACGGTTGAAAGGTGCAAATTTCCACTGTTGATTTGGATTTCTCAGATTTTGTCTTCAGATAAATAATTACATTCTAAATGACTTTGGAATGACATGTGAAACCTTAGGTGTGTGTTCGTGGTGAAGGCTGGGCATTTGTTCAGTTCGCAGGACTACAGACATCGTGAAACATTTTGTTGTTGTTTCTAAATTTCAACATTGCGAATAATTTGTCCTGACTTTCTCACTTGAAGCATATATCTTGCTTAGATGTATTTATACTTGAGTTGCAAACACGATTGAAGATAAAAACATCCAAAAGACTTTTCATACATGAAAATTTAGTGAGCAAAAACTTCTATGTGAATTAATGAAATTGTAATCATATATGTTTTCTATGTTTGGTACATCAACACTTCTTTTTAAAATTTTGCTAGAGCCGTTTCCAATTGGTTAAAATATTTGAATATCATGTTTACATTATGATTGCATAATATCCATAATGCATAATAGGAACCATAGGAAAGTTTAACTTTGATATTTAGATATTTATGACGGAGTATATCCTAAAATATTTTGGTCTTATAAATAAGTAACCTTCCACGATCCTGGTTTTAACGTGCTTTAAATTAATAAGCTGGAAAAGCCACTACCCTATTAAGAAAGTATACAAAGTGTCTCACAAAACCGTGTGGTCAAACAAGGATGAAAAACAATATGAATTGTTTAGATTAAATCTATTTTTTCAACTACATAGGAATATATTTTTCGCAATCATATCAAAATGAAATTCAGTCGCCGTTCGCTATGGTGGTTAGTTTGTTGCTCAACGTTTACCACTTCGGCAAAATGAATGCATAGTGATTTATCTGCTTAAAAACTGTCTGTTGCAAATCAATCGGTACATGAATAAGCTGTAAAAAATTAACTGATTTGAAAAGCAAATAGTAAAAAAATATTCTTATTCTAAAACTCTTAACAAAATATTCCTTTTCTGAATTCCTTAGAAACCGCGAACAACCGAAATAAGGAACTATGGGAATTAAAATCGGCATCTTTTAAATTTATTTAAATATAAAATATAATGGCAATGAAACAATATTTTTGGTGAAAAATAGATACTTACAGTTATTAACTTCCCAGTATATGGGAAGTTCTTTTAATCGCCTCGAAAATCGAAATTGAAATTTTCAACATATCGTTACGTTTTGAGGTCTATAGAGTATATTTTAATGTTTTTAGAAAGAAGTATGTATATGTGTGTGTATGTACGTATGTACGAGCGTTCGCGGACAGTTTTTCTACGAGCATAACTCACGTAAACAAAGTCGTATCGACTTCGTTAAGGTGTCAATCGAAGCGCCTTTGCAATCTTAGAGCTGGTTTGTTTTTGAGAAACTTCAGTCGGGGGGTGGGGGTGGGCTCACTGTTTTGATCCCCTGAAGTTCATTGCTGTTATGCGCTATATATCACGAACCAAACATATGATTTCCATCGTTAAGATGCCAATTGATGCGTATTGGTGTAAATCTATCAACTTTTTAAAAAAAAATTTTGGTGCCGTTTTTCATTTATTAAAATAAGTGCAAAAATTAAGGTTTTTTCATAAACAATAAATTTTTGATTTTCAAAACGCAGTAATCAATGTTTATAAAATTTATATACTCCAAATAGTGTTTGTAAAGCAATCAGTTTCTCATGACTATGAAAAAATTAAAAATTAAAAATCATTAAAAGTCATCATGATCTTCAAGGTCATTCATTCACTATATCTCGCGAACCAAATATCGTTTTTAAATTATTAAGGGGGGAAGTACCTTTAGAGGCCGAAAAAAGGTCTGTTTTGCAACGGATTTGTGGGGAAATGAAGACAGTTCTTATCAAATCAGTATAATATTTATTTTAGGCGATGTTTGCGGTTGAAAAAAAAACATATTCTACAAAAGTGAAAGTTGAAAATTAACAAATTTTTCAAGGATCTTGAAAGCCATGTCGTCGCTGACGTCGTAAATTGCGTAAGCGATGCTGGCTGCAATTTTCATCTGAAATCAACAAACCAAACATTTTCTTACTCGAGAGGTTTTTTTTAGTAGATAGACTAAAAAATTTACGAAATTCGAAAATTAACCCTTCAAAACAGGCTCAAAAAAAATAAATTACGATTTTGACGAACAATTTCGTTGTACTTCCAAATTAATTTGTTTCTTTAATCTTCAGTTTATATAGAACCGTTTTTATGCTCTTTAAAATGAATGCTAGATGATGAAAATCGATTCACTAGTTTTTTTATTATCACTTTTTAAAAAAATGGTTTCGAGAAAAGGCCGTTTAAAGTTTGTGGTCAAGAGAAAAAGAACACGGCGCCAGGCACTTCCGGGATGGATATCTTTCACAATTTCGAGAATTGGCTTTTGAAACTTTGACATGATATTCTTAGGCGATATATCTATCGATTAAAACAATTTTAAAAAAATCGATTTTAAAAAGTGTCTAAAGATACTTCCCCCCTTAACGCATTCCTATTACTGTTGTGAGGAGACAGGTGCCGAGTAATTAAAGAAAGTCAGTGTTCAATTAACCAAACGTTTATTAACTATCTTATGTTATTCAATAACAATAATTTATTAAATACGTGTTCGAAGTTGTTCGGAGCGGGCTCTGCTGCGGTCGCGACGCATTCCAAGAGTGAGTTCTTGATCGAACATCCTTTTCGTTGTGTGGTCCTTAACATTTAAGCGGCCACATCTGTTTCGCATTGCTTTTTAACGGTCGCACATGATAAATACACACTTGTCCAATATACTATGCAGTCGCATCTGTTTCCCATAACTTTCTATTGCATAGGGATCTGTTTGTGTCCCGGAAAATATACATTATACAAGCAGGGACACAAGTTGAATAATTTCAAAGCAGTGGCCGCCACACTGTTATTATTATTTAAATTAGTATTATTTTCATAATTATTTTTGTGTTTAAATTTTTTAAATATTTATATAGATATTACTGGGAAGTTGACCGTATGGGCCTGAAGGGTTGCACCTCGCGGCTTCATTAGGTTTAGGAGGACAGAAAGAAGTTTCAAACAAAATAAGATGATGGGGATTAGGAAACACCTAAGATTTAGGCGCAGGCATCAAAGACACACAAATAGTTTGGACTATGTTAGCCAAAACAAGGTGAAGAACCAACGATTCGAGTTCAAGTCATAATTATATTGAGAAATGGGCTATAGTGATAAAAAGTTGCGAAGAATGTTAGATTGTCGATTAGAGGAAATAATACCAATACTTGGGAAAAATTGAATGCTGTGTAGGTATGTTTCATCAGACTTACAAATGTATAACTGGGATATTTTGCCAAACAGAGCCGCTTAGGCAACCACCTTCAATACGTATGGATACCTCTCAAATCAAAATTTATGTCCCACTTTAATACTGCATATTTTAACTTGTATCGTAGTTATTCGTGAGTTTGAGGCTCCTTTTTTCCTAGCTTTTGATACTTGCCACGGATGAAAATAAAATGTCAAACTATTGTCATCGTTTCTAGGGGTCCAAACATTCATTGTGCAGGATTGTAATATTCATAACCAAAAGCAATGTTGTGTTAAGCATTTTCTTGTCTACTTAATGAAATAGATTTTCCAAAAATACACTTTATTTTATTATTTATATAAGACAGGAACGAGCCTGCGTGATGAGATGTCACTTTCAGTAACGCCAATGAGTGAATCTAAAATTTTATTCTCGTCCTCTTTGATGCTCCAAATGCATAAAATTAAAATATAGACTAATTGAAGCCGCAAAATAAGAAAACATTTTCTACTGAATTCCAATTGTTTTAATTCTACATTATAAATAAACTACAGCCGTAAAGAATAAAGAAAAATTCGACTCGGATTAATATAATATAGCTTTGCTGCTAGAATAAAATATTGGATAGAAATGTGAATATTATAGACAAAGAAAATATTTTGGAAACCTTACGAAAAATTGTCAACGTAAAAGATAACGCGCATTCACCCAACCAAGTCTAAATAAATTATATTTCAGATAAGCATGAAATTCGAGCGAATATTAAAATAATTTTTTGTTGGAAGAGATTAAAATCAAATATTTTCTGTGAAAATGCTCAAACAGTTGATTCACAATATAGTTTAAGCAACAATATGTATTGACTATTCCTTAAACGCATTTAAATACCTGTTGAACAAAATTAACGTCCGATGAAATGTTTTCTCTTGAAAAATTATCTTCAGTATTTTGTTTAGGGGGTTCTTTTACTTCGTCTGCCTACGATTTCGGCACCTTCGGTCTGCCTACATGGGTCGTTTTCGTCTTGCCATTTTTTCAAGCTGTTAAAGTGCTGCAAAAAATTTGAAAAAATTCGTTGAGGTTCTTCAAACCTTTAACTTGAAGTATCAATCAGAAAATTATCAACAATTACATTTTTTAATATATATTTATTTTTATTTAAAAAACATGAAAGAAAACGGAGTAAATGCATTTTTTCACTAAAAAAAATATAAATTCAAGACAAATGAAGATATCTAAACAAAAAAAAAAAAATTAAAGGGAATAGTGTAGCTTTCAAGAAAAAATATACCGCATTCAATTATTGTTAAAAAACCTTTCAGTTTGCAACCTCAAAATGGCCAATAATTTGGCTCTAAATTTCGTAGTAGAAACGGTAATAAAAATATAATAATTAAAAAATTAGTAACGAAATCAATAAAAAATCAATATTTACGAGCCTGAACATATTTTTATTCTTGAATAGAAAAATACAGATAG
The DNA here is from genome assembly GCA_963942545.1 of Oxycera nigricornis. Lineage (NCBI taxonomy): Eukaryota > Metazoa > Arthropoda > Insecta > Diptera > Stratiomyidae > Oxycera > Oxycera nigricornis. The sequence goes on from OZ012659.1 coordinate 93,177,243, forward strand.
AACGTGCTTATTTTTACACTGTTTTTATTGATAGAACTGCGAACAAACGACCCGGTGGTCGTCGGCCGTCGGTTTTTTGCATTTGAAGCAACAATAATTAGTTTTTTTGTGTGGGACAAAAATATATAAAAAATATATAAATATTTTTCGAAATTTTTTTTTCGCGGTCAGAATTTTTTGTGGCACCTTTACAGCCACAATTAACACTTTTAAACGAATAAACGGAAAAAATTACTTACCATCGAGATCCAGATCGATTTTAATATTGTCACCACGATGGCTAGAACGGGACTGGGACAGCGAAAGTTGGTAGACAGGTACTAGAGGGGCGTAACCTTTTTGACAGAGGCACAGCAGCGCCCTTCTTAGCGGTGTACAAAAGTTACATTAACTTTTAATTTTCGATCGGACGAAAACGACCCAGGTAGGCAGTCAAATGGTTAAAACTGCTTCTTGGAACTTGGAACGTCCTTTATAATTTGTTGCTCTCATTCAGTCAGGATTTCATATAAAAGCTATTGATGATCATGGAGCTTGAATTAAAAAAAAGTTGACCCCGATAAAAAAAAAGCTGCTGTAAAGTTTGAAATAGTATCAAATGTAACCTCTCGAGTTTTTTACTCGGTTCGGATAATCTTCATCTCTAACCCTTTATTCTAGAACACAGTTTTATCAAGCAAAATCTCTTTGACTCATATTTTACGATTTGCCATTTATTCACTATCATTCATCAGTCATTCATCATTGCTTTGTAACTTCGATTGTGTTAAATTCCTAACTATTCTTTCTTTTTACGTGCTGCATAATTCTATTTTATAGTTCCGAAATCGTTTTTGATAATTCATCACCTCCAGTGGTTGGGAGCGAAGCGGGGAGAAGGATGAGCTCTTTAAATTTGTTAAATAATTTTCAGGACTGTGTCCATATTTCGTAGTGATAAGAATATGTTAAAGAAATGCTTTTCAATTAATTATAGAAATACATGTAACTGCTCCAAAAAATCAATTTTTCTTCTTTCACATTAAAATATTTCAAATACTCTAAGAATACGCCAAAAAAATTTTGAAGCGATATTCGTATTAGTTTTTGAGTTATAGTCCGATATAGGCAGCACGACGTTACCCAGTAAGTCGAGCACATCTGCCGCGCGTCCCTGCCTACTTTCTCTCTGGCGCAATGGGCGGTTCTCTTATTGTGTTCCCTACCATATTCTTATAAATCTGAAATTCTAAAGAAATAGGACCTTGAATCGCTGACTAACGCGTCAGTTATAATTAAAAACTAACAATCAATGGTTTTTATCTACTGCAAACTTTAATCGCGTTTTTCTCAAAGTAGTACTTTTTAAACTTCCGTACAAAGTATCTCAAAAAATATTGAACCGATTCGGCTCAAATTTATACCACATCTACAAAAGAGTATTTTCTTCTCGTTGATTCTACATGCTTTTGTAATTTTCGAGAAATAATTTTTAATTTTTTTAATTTATTATTGTTTAAAACGAGATTTTTTGGAAAAATAATCGATATTTTTGTTTAATCTAAAATTAATATAAAAATATCATTTTTTTACAAATTTCATTGACCATCTTATGAACTATACATCTCATTTACAAATTTTCTTCTTCTGAATATTCCAGGATCTCTGGAAATGGCGTTGGGTTGTACGAGGCATTTTTTGAGGTATTTTTTTTTTCATTCGTTCGCATCGCCGCTATTTTGTGTTGAAAAATTATAAAAAAATATTTGAAAGTACTTTGAGATATGTACTTTAAGGTCTTCATGTTTAAAATCTTCTGAATAAACAACGTATATATTTTTAAATCAATCTGAAGTTAGCGTTTTTTTTTAAATTTTACATGTATTTTCCCCCTTAAGGGGACATTCGCCTTTAAAATTTTCGAAAAATCGATTTTGAGATTTTACTACATATTTCGATTCTATATACGTTCAAAAGTTGCCGCCCAAAATTTCATCAAGATATTCGTAATAAAAAGAAAGTTACAGCTATAGTTGTAACAGCGTATGCTCATGAGTAAAAACCGGTTTTTATTCATGCGAGTAGTGCGGCGCGCCAGCTGCTTCTTCTCCTGGTGTAAACATCAACAAACAAATATGGTATACATATATGTATGTGATATTATAATGCTCGGTAGTTCCTCTGTGTTATTCTTTGAGCAAGCACGTGTTTTATTTTTTTGAAATTCGTTAAAAATTGGCTAAAAAGTTGTGAAAAATTTCTAAACCTGTTGGTAATTTCAAAGGTAATCGGAGTACTCCTCGTTTTAGACGTAAAAACAAAAAAAGAACATTTACTGGCAATCAGTTTACTGCAGAAAAAATCCTGATTTACCACGTTCCTCTGCTAAAAAATTAAAAACAAGTAGTGAATTGCAACCTCCTGCGGACAGCTCTATCCAGTATGTGATTTTGTGCTTAAATTTAGTCTTTTCGGCTCTTTCTCAATATATAAAGTGCAAGAAATGTAATGGGAAAGACAGAAAAAAGAGAGAAGAAGAACAAAGAAAAAAAAGAGACGAAGAAGATAGAAAGAGAAGAAGAAGACCGAGGTAGAAAATCAAAATCTGAGATCAAAAATTCCGCACCTGCACAAGCCGTCCACAAAACTAAAACGGCTGAATTGAATCTAAAATTGATTCGCGAATTGTCTGTATTTTATAGTCTTGCAATTGAGAGATATCCCGATTCCGTCGAGAACATGGAAAAAGAAATTCTTGCCGGCTATTATCACAAAATTTCAACAGATGCATAACCTCGTCAGGAGTATTGCAATAAGGATTGGTGTAAATTTTTGCAAAGCGAGGAAAAAAATGAGGCTTTTACTGATAAGTCACCACTAGATCCAAGCATTTGTGGGTATATTTTGCCAGTGTACGAGTTACTTAGTAGTGATGAGTGGCTGCAAAGATGTCTTGGCAAAAATACTCAAAATAGTAACGAAAGTTACAACAATTTGATTTGGAACATTTCTCCGAAAAGCAAGTTTTTTGGCAAAGATGTGACTGAAATTGCAGCGTGGATCACATCCTCTTTCAACGAAGGCTCGAGAGCTTACCTAGCTATTATGGATCTCATGGGCATCACAATTGGCGAAACTGCAACGGCTTTTGCGCAAAAAGTTGACGACGACCGTATCTCTCAAGCCAATAGGAGGAGGAGTGAGCAGCCAAAAGAAAGTCGAATTAAAAAGAAAAAAGCTTTGGCCAGCCACTTACAGCAATTACTAGATAAAAAGGGGCCTCAGTATTCACCAGGAATGGCCGATTAAAGGTAAAAAAAAGTTTTCGACCTTTAATTCAATAAAATTACGGTTAAAAAAACTTTAAACGCGTTTTTCCCGAAATTAGCTTTTTCAAATTGGTAGGACAATTTTCTGCGAATCTACTCGATTGATTTTAAAAAATCAAAGAACATTCGATTACTTATTCAAAATAGCAAACAATAAGCTTCTTAAAGGTTAAAAAAATACCCCCCGTATTTTACGGGGGTGACTTACTCCCCAAAAATGCCGTTTTTTCGAATTTTTCAGAAATATACATACGAAAATTTCACTATATGTAAAATTATGATTTTTAAAGGCTTATTGTATAGTTTTGAGTCTCAAAAACAGAATCCATTTTAAATTTTTCAAAAATCTGTTACAGGAGGTCCACAATATGTCCTACCGTTTGAAAAGTAACGCCCTCTACAGCAGCCAAGGGAAACTAAAAATGAAAAAAATATTCTTTACAGACTGTTTAAAAATGTCCAAAAGAAATTTTTTCAATAAATATAATAGTTTTTCCATAATAACATTTTAAAAAAGTGTTTTATTTTTAATTTCAAAGGCGAATGTCCCCTTAAGTCTTGAAAATTTTACATTCAAAAGCTGCCGTTTAATGACTTTGTAGTCATAACAATAATTTTAAAATACATACTATATTAATGTAAGTTATTTAGGTTATGCAAGATTGATATACAATTTGAAGGTGCAGTGTAAGCACCGCTTACACCAATACAGTTTCAATCAATATAATAGCCTTGCAGTTAAAATCACAAGAAAATTTCAATCAGCTTTACTTAATTGACTTTCAATCTTTACGGTTTTGGCTGTTTTTTTTTGTTGCTAAGACTGGCCTATGGATGGGGTATTGAATGATCATCGTTTGTTCAGTGAATCCGCAAATAGTACACTATTTTTCTCGTGTAATAAGGTTGAAGATTTTCATGGCATTAATTACCATGCAGATGAAGAGTCTTGGTACGAATGTTTGTTCATCTTTCAGAGCTTACTTTCTTGACCGGGCAATCGTGCAATTGACCGCCATTTCGGCTCTTTTGAAACTGCAAACTTTGCTATGAACATATCAATGTACTGACCCCCAAAGCCTGACGAGTTTACATCAATCACTCATTACACACTTGTCGATTGCGCACCACATTCTAAAAAGCGCACGTGAATTTAATCATATTGAAAAGTTCATCAAAACATAAACAGCATTCGTGGAAAGTTCAAGATCCCAATCAGACGTTGCATAGCCGAGCCGCGGATCATATATCATTTCGCAGAAGATACATTGCTCATCAACGGCCATAGTTTTCACCTGGGCTGGATCGACTCCATGGTACGTAATGGACCGGTTAGTGACTTAAGATTGCACTAAATCAATTGTATGTGCAGCATTACCTCCGGAATGCTTGCGCGGCTAACTTCGAGGTGGATGCGCCGCGCCGGTTCTGGGATGCATCCGTGTTTGCACCTTCTGCATGTCGTGGAGTTGTGGTGCGGCTTTCCCATCGCAACTTGCACAAACGACACGACAAAGCCGTTGGGCACGAAACCGTGGTCCAACAAGTGCCCGATGAACCTCGCCAGTTAGGCAGGCATAAGTATCTGGGCTTGGCTCACCTGTATCTACGGATGCCTCTTGGCGGATAATTATATGCAATTTCGCTTTCTACAAATGTGTCTGCGGATCTTCATGTTATTTCCGATGACGCGATGGCAAACGACTCGGTTGTGATTTTTATGGCGAATTAGAAGAAAACTTTTGATTAAACACTTAATTTTGGGCTTGATTAGTTTTTGCGGATGGAATTCGCGGATTCTTCTCACACATTGCAAACAAGATGGAATGTTGTCCCAGGTGTCAAGTGCTCGCTAGGTTGCATCATGATGTGTCTTTGATTTCGTTTTTCATTCCGCAAATGGATTTTGTGGCAGGTACATTTTATTGCCACAGCGGTTGGATTTACAAAAGGAAATGAAAATGCGTATTATTCGCCGAGCTTAATTGAAACGTTTGATGTGTACGATTACGTGTGAAAATGCCGCGTAAAAAACAAGAATGTGGTGATATATGGTGGTAACTTGATTCCTTTCCTTTGTAGACCCAAACGTTTTTCTCCGAAAAGGTAAGCAGAATCGGTCAAAAAGTATTACCGAAATGGTTGTCGGGGTCTGTTGGAAGCGAGCTTAAAATGCGTCCCACTGCGTTCACATGTCAGTGATGATGAACGACATCAGCAATTGAAATGACACGAAATAGACACTGGAAATCAATGATACTCTCCATATACGAGGGATCAACAACAGTCATTAAAATTGTAATCAATCTAGTCTTGTTATCAAAAGAATAGTTGAACTTGCTTATTTTAAAAGAACGATATGTGTAAAAGTCGATTTCTGCAGGATCAGTGTCTGGAACAGCGCATGAATGGTGAAAAAGACCAATCACTTTATATCCTTTTTTTTGTGGCAGAATTCGCACAATTATGGGTAAGAATCAAGGTATATAGACAACCTCGCTTTAGTCTTGGATAACAATAAAAACCGAAACCTGGAAATTGTTTCGTGATTTGAGGGTAATATTAAATGGTAGATTTAAACACTTCACGTTCAAATTGTCAAGACCATGTTTCCAATGTATACAATATTTCATTATGATTGCTAAGTTGTATAAGATTGTCGTTGGAAATATATACCATTAATCATTACTAGCAGTACCCAGCACTCAAAATTCGAGTGCAATGATGATTTTATTATAACTGACTCTAGAAATTCGATCGAATAATCCATCAATCTCAGTTAGAACCCTAATTTTCACGCTTTAACAAATTTAAGTTAAATGCAAAAACCTTTTTCCAGCATTTCCTTAAAAACGTGTATTTAAACTATTAAACCAGATGTACATTTCTTCTGGCACTCCCAGACTTTTTCAGTGTATAACTAATTCCCTAAGTTCTGTGTTTCTATTTAAACCCCTAACGTTTTACATTTTCATCGCAAAATTTAATCTGCTTAATTGATCCATTCCCTAAGTCATTATTCATTCTAATCTCTACAGGTACTCTACTTATCTCTATAGTTTTCCTTGTGTCTAACTCATTGGCTTTCCTTACCTGTTTTATTACATTAAGGTTTTCTATTTCTATCTTATGATTAGTGTCTAACATATGTTTTGCTACCGATGATCGTACAGTATTAATCCTTCCCCTTCTGGCTAATGCTGTCTCTTTCATGTGTTCTCGAATCTCGTGATCGCAAGCCTCTTCGTCTGCCCAATGTAGATATGCTGGCAATTCCCGCACGTAATCTGATATATGCCACTTTTTTCTCCTCCTTTCAGTTTGTCTTTTTCCTGCGATATGCTATTTTTTAGTTGAATACCGCTCTTTGGTACCACTTAGATGTATTTTTTTAACATGCGTTTCAAGTCCCTGTGCATTTTGGAAAAAGGGTTTTTGAATTTAACTTAAATCATCAATCAATATAATAAAACGGCAAGCTAAATTTGTTTCTCTATTGTGATTAAATAATGTTTATGAATTTTAATAACGTTTGAAATTCATTATTCAATTATTGGCGCTTCAAATCGTCTCGAACGTATAACAATGTTAAGCGTTTTGCGCATGTCATCATTCGATTTTCACATTCTTGAGATCTACCAAACCGGTTTGTGAAAATAATGTTAGGAAAATCAAACATCGTTTTTAAATCTTGAAAGTTTTCTTCAACTGAAAACACTTTTTTGTGGAATGTTAAACGACCTTCAGCAAAACAAACTAAAAAGATATGACCAAATAGTGATGAAATGTGCGTATAGATTTATATAATGAACGGCGACGCTAAATACAATACATACGAATGGTCCACAGAGAGAAAGCTATCACACAACACCGAACCAGTGAACGGTCAAAAACAATACACATGAACGGTGTAAAGCTGTAAAGTGAGAATGAAAATATTGCTAAAAGTGGTGAAATTTGATGATTTAAGTAGCTTCCAAAAAAGAAACTAAAACACTTGGAATAGTCCTAGATTTGAACCTGGGACTCCCGCATGCAAGTACAAATTGCCGCCGCACGCACTACACAACCCGTAGAAAACCAGAGTTTCTATTTTGGTAGTGAAGGTTAGTATACCATTCGTATTTATCTCTGTGTGAACGTTCAACGTTGTGTATGAATTTGTAAGAAGATCTTTTTTCTATTTTTTTCCTGTATTTTCCGAACAGATTTTCACAAAAAATACAATTCTGCACATCTACAGGATATTCTCTTTCCATTGATGTATTTTTTATGAAATTCGGTCCAGAAACAACGGCAAAAATGGTACCACAAAATTCATGTTTGCCGTTTAATTATATAGATATGTGGCATATTTTTACACCAGAAATCTGTAACTAGATGAAAATGTGCACATCATTATGCAAATCAATGAAATCACAATTTTCATCCTTTCGTCCAACATATAAAGACAATATTAGCAACCGCTGTTAATAAAAAGCGTGTAACTTTACCCAAAAAAGATACAGATGCGCGGGGTGGATTCGTTTGATTGAATATTCATGCGGATCAATCGGAACGGGGTGGCATGTTACAAAGCCGTTTCTACGTTATTTGTTATTTTCATATCGATGCTTGAAAGACAAAAGAGCTCTAGCGAAAATGAACACAATTTTTGTTATTACGCCCACTGAAGAGATTTTGTCCCATGGTGGCCATTTTGAATAGTTTTGTTAAAAATTGGCATAGTAATTGAATTTGTATTATTTTACGATTTTACATCAAGGAGACTAATAACATTTTCTCATTTTCAGTTAATCTCGAAAAGTATTGAATATGCAGTCAATAATCAGTTTAATTGCATGTAAAAAGTAAAATGTATTACAAATGATGACGGAGGAAGTAATTGAAATCGTAAGAACACAAAAGAACAAAACTACTAAAAACTGCAATTTTTTATTGGATGAAAGCTTTTTAAAGCATATAATCTTGCAACTTTTTCACTTTAAAGCGTAGATTATCACAAATGCAAATTTGATTGAATTCGTTTTTTTGGTTTTGAAAATTTAAGCAGTGTTTTATTGAAATAAAAGCACGGTACTGTGAAAACTATTGAAAATCTGCTCTTATTTTGAAAATATTACTAAACTTTAATTGTCATAACAACAATGTCTTTAGAATAAGAGATATGCAGTAATATCATTCGTATGAACCCTGTTTGCATGGTGACTTTGAATGCCAAAGTTATCATGTAGTCTGAATGAATTTTTATTTTTAAGTTAATTTTTTTTATTCCCATGGAAGAAAGTTTTGCCGGTTTCCCTATAAAAACTGATAATGCTTAATAAATTTTTTAAACCTTTATTACTGTGCTGTGCAAATCAGGTTAAAAAATTTTTTAAATGAAAATAAGCCTAATTTTTCGCAGTTTTTTTATTAAATTAAAAAACGGTTCCAACAATTTTTTTATAAATTAAAAAACATTGCAAATATGTAAATCGAAGTCGATTTACATCTTAATAATGCAAATATTATATTTGGTTCGCTAGATTTAGTGAATGACATTAATGACATTGAATGTGATGATGACTTTTAATGAATTTTTTTTTGTTACCATGACAAAAAAATTTGCTGGTTTTTTTTTACAAAAACTGTTTGGAGTACATAAATTTTATAAACATTGATTACTAAGCTTCGCGAATCCGGATGCTTTTATTTTTTATAGAAAATTTAGTTTATTGTTTATAGAAAAATCTAATTTTATGCACTTTTTTTTAATAAATTGAAATATATCTCGAAAAATGTTGTTAAAAATTTTACAGAATCATGCGAATGTTAACACACGTCGATTGACACCTTAACGATGCAAATCGTATGTTTAGTTCGTGAGATATAACGCATGACAGAAATGACCTTTAAATGGTCAAAACAACAACCCCCCCCCCTCCCCAAGCAAAAGTGTCCTTAAAACTAGTCAACTCTTAAGATTGCAAAGACGCTTCGATTGACACAAAGTCGATACGACTTTGTATACGTGAGCTATGATCGAAGAGAGAAATGTCCATGAACGTACGTAAGTACACACACACATACATATCTTTTCTAAAAACTAGTTAAATATACTCTAAAGACCTTAAAACGTAAAGAAAAGTTGAAAATTTCAATTTCGATTTTCGAGGCGATTACAAGAATTTCCGATATACTGGGAAGTTAATATTTATTTTACAGTGAACGCCCGCTAGTCTCTATATATCAGTCTTATCTTAGATGGGCATAAAATGTACCAGCGTTTTCAACATAATTTTCTATCACATTCATTATTGTGACCAGAAGAAAAAGAAACATCAGTAAGATTGTATGTATTTGCGACAGTCTTTTATACGTAATTTCGTAGCATTGTGTGTCAAAATGGAATTCCCACCTTTGACACGGTCAAAGGTGTAATCATAGCTTTTGAAATGAAGACAACCCAAGCAAATGCGTGAAATAAAAGTTGTGTTCAGTTTCTTGGCAAAGTTCACTTTGGAGCATAGAGCGAAGAAATTGCCAAATCAAACAAAGTCTGTGGTAAGTGTTATATGACGAGAACAGGGCAAGTAGGGTCTCCAGCCAGCAATTTTAAAGAGGTCTTCGCATGCGTGATACGCCTAACTCGTAATTGTTTCACAGTCAATAGACATCGAAATTGCAACGATTTTTTTGGTGGAAAATCGGAACCACTGCTGTGAAGGCGCGTAACCACGTGAATATCGTTTCCAACCTAGCAGAAATAGTACCTATCGCTAGACAATGGGCCATGATGAAACTATAAGCTGCTTTGGGAGAAACATGATTTCACGCCCTCTTAACTGACTAAATAATGGTCAAGGCTTTGGCCCACATATTCAAATGGATATTTTTCATTCCACGCTTCACATATGCACTTCAACCTACGGAATGCGTCTCCTGAATATAAGCTGATTTATGGAGGCTTTAGCAAGTTCCCAGGCCATTCCTGATCAACCCTCGTTCGTAGCAAACCGCCCACTCCCAGTGTGGTTGCGTAAGAGTAGTCTGTATTGACTTCCGGTCGTGCGTTGTAAGAGAGTAATTCACTTCGCTGTTACTTAACCACGGACATAACAAGCCATCAGCAGCCGCCTAACAGTTTTCTCGTTAATTTCAAGTTCATAAATCACTTATTCCGAAAGTGTTAAGTGCTTGCCAGCGAGTTTTAATTGAGCTTTGAATATTTGCAATTATTTCCAGTTTTCACGGCGATAAACCTCAGCGGAAACTGCGAATTTTGCTGAGCAGTGGAAGATGCGCCAATCCACCATCCCAGCAAGCATAAAAACCTCTCATTTGTTTGCCTCGCATAAGTCGATTTACAGCTAACACAATTTCTCCGAAATTCGTTAAACCGTTGAATTGTAAAATTATTTCGATTGGAAAATCAATTAATTGTGGCTGGCCTGCGAGCCAATGCACTTTTACCTGGGCAAAGAACCGTAATCGCACCGCGGCTCGCTGCATATTTTGTTTTCCGCGGTCGAGAAAAATCTTTTCCGCGACTTTCTTATTAATAAAGTCTGAACGTTATTGAATGCTGGAGAGGTCGCGCCAAATCGGTCGACGCAGACCATTCATTTTCCAGTTTGAAATGTTGTTTTTCCAGCGAAATCGCGTCCTGCGGATAAAAGAGAAAACCCACTGCAAAATTCAGTCAAAATCAGGCAAACGCCGGGGCAGTGCGAAACAAAGTTGCATTCGATTTTTGGACTGCAGGCGTTCTGCCGACAGTGAAGTGGATTTCACTTTCTGACACCGACATGGTTGGCGCCCCTCCCAACTGCGTCAACTTGACCTTGCGCCGCTTCTTATTTAACTTTTGCCGCAAGTGAATTCTTGCAAGTACCCACATACATCTGAGCGGGTCTTTGAATTGAATAGACAATAAAAGAAAATTAATTTCCAAGATGGGTTCCTTGTTGTCTGCGTTCGCATACGCTTGAATTTTCCCAAAGTCTTTGATGTTCGCGGAAAGCCCAGCAGACCATGTAGTCTGTCGTAAATCACTTGACGAGGGCAATTGGTGTTGAAATTGCATTTAGAAACGATTCATGCCGAAATCAGCTTCTAAGTGACTTGCATACATCATTTTGCGCACTCGTAATACACTTTGGTGTACATTAGGTTGGAAAAAGTGTGGGAACGGATAAATAGGCCGTGAAAAGTGCAGCAGCATTTCATAAGAGATATGTAGCTTGATGGAATCTGTCAAGTTAACTGATGAGGAGCAGCACAAAAAACCGGATGAATCAATTTTTTTTAAAATTTCATAGAAGAGGTCAAGCTGTGACTTCCCTTTTTCGCGTACTTTTTTAAACTGTTGAGTATGCTTTTAAGTAGGTTCAATACGCAAATTTTGCTCTAGCCTCTTTGCACAAGTTGGAAGATAGATAACTTTTAAAAAATTAGATATCTGGTTTTGTTCCGCAACGTTGGATTCATCCGGGTTTGCTCCACCGCAAGTTGGATTTATCCACATTTGAATCACAGAGGCATGATGTAATGGAAAAAAGTTGTCCGTGAAATAAAACAGTAACAAGTAAACATTTTAAACAATAAGGCACATTTTGGCAAAAAAAATGAAGTAACTACTGAAGGAAATTATGGCAGACTATACGAGAGCATAGGTATACTTCTCTTAAGCTTTACTTCTCCCTTGAAGCGAAGTCACTTCCGTTATGGTTTTTTTTGGGTTGTCTCTATCTCAAAGCGTAAAATAAGTAGGTGGGGGCATGAACACTAAGTAGTTTTCTCAGCAAACTAAATGAATGTTGCTGGGTATAAAACCTAAAAAAAAAACCAGCCGAGAGGTGCGATCCTTGAGCTCCACACGGTCAACTTCCCAGTAATATCTACATAAACATCAATAACATTAAACACAATAATAATTTTGAAAATACTACTACTTTAAGTAATAACAATGAGAGGTTTTCATAGCAGTAACAGGAATGAGTTAATATGAATCATATCGTCTACGGGAGGGTCCATTGATCACGTAAGGTTTTTGGTCGATGAGGACAGATTGAATATTCACGCGGATCAATTGGTGGCCTTTTTGGTCTTGAAAAATTTTGTATATGCAGTCAAAAATGGGTTCAATTGCATGTAAAAAGTAAAATGCATTACAAATGATGATGGTTATTGAAATCTTACGATTACTCAAGAATGAATCTATTTAAAACTACAATTTTTTATTCGATGAAAGCTTTTCAAAGCATATGATCTTGCAAAGTATTGACTATAAAATATATCACCATTCAAAGCGTTGATTACCACAAATACAAATTTGATTGAAATTTTGATGGTTTTCAAAATTTAAGCAGTCTTTTTAATTGAAAGACTATAAAAACTATTAAAAATCTACTCAAATTATGCAAATATTATAACACTTTGCTTGAATTTACAACAATTAATTTAGAATAAAAGATATAAAGTGTTATCATTCGTATCAACCCTCTTTACATAGTAACTTTGAATATTTAAGTTTTTTATCATGGGTTAGAACCTCCTGGTCTATTCGACAACTTTTGTCTCTTAGTGTGCTTTTTGGTTAACGACTTGCTAACACTATTGTTGCACATTAGTGGAGGTTCTTGTTTCCAGGTTTTGGCCCGTACCATTGTTAAATGGGAAGTGTGGTTTCGGCGTACCGAGTGGCTAAAAAGGCAGCACCTGAAGAGGAGCCACTCGGTACGCCGAAACCACACTTCCCATCCAACTTTGAATAATTTTTTTATTTTTAATTAAGTTTTTTTCATAATCATCGAAGAAAATTTTGCTGGTTTCTCTTGAAAAACTGATAAAAATGTCTAAATTTTATAAACTGGTGTCACTGTGCTGTGCAAATCAAGTTAAAAAATATTTTTTATGAAAAAAACCATAATTTTTCGCATGTTCTTCTACTAAATTGAAAAAACGGCTGAAACGAATTTTTATAATGTTAAAAACTTCACAAATATGTTATTATACGTCAACTGACACCATAATGATGCAAATATTATATATTCGATGTATATATATATATATATATATAGTGAATGATAAAAATGACCTTGAAAATCATGATGACTTTTAATGGTTTTTTATTTTTAATTTAATTTTTTACGTTATCATGAGAAAAAGTTTTGTTTGTGTTTCTATGAACATTGTTTGGAGTATATAAATTTTATAAACATTGATTACTGGGATTTGAAAATAAGGTTAAAAATTGATTGTTTTTGAAAAAAAACACAATTTTCTGCACTTTTTTTACAAAAATTAAAAAACGGCTCCGAGCAATTTTTTAGAAACTGCATAGAATAACATCAGTGTCAATACGCGTCGATTGACACCTTAACCATGCAAATCGTATGTTTGGTTCGCGAGATATAACGCATGACAGAAATGACCTTCAAACGGGCAAAACAGCAAACTCCTCGAACCGAAGTTTCCCAAACACTTATCAGCTCTTAAGAAGACGCTTCGATTGACACCTTAACAAAGTCAATACGACTTTGTTTACGTGAGTTGCGCTCTTTGAAATTTTTTTCCAAGAACGTACGTACCTACGTTCACACATACACACTCACACATACATCTCCCTTTCTAAAAACACTTTATATATACTCTATAGACCTCAAAACGTAAAGAAATGTTGAAAATTTCAATTTCGATTTTCGAGGCGATTACAAGAACTTCCCATATACTGGGAAGTTAATAATAATAATTAGATGTACTTATAACAGTACTTGGAATGAGCTAATATTAATCGTATCATCTACGGGAGCTGGATTGGTAAAAGCAAAAATCCTCGTTGCTTTAAGAATGTGACATGCCTTCCTGTCATTTATAGGGCACAAATGAGTTCATGGATGACGTCCGATATTTTTCTTGATTGGTACTCTAACACTTTTATACCAGAGGTTAAGAAATTCAGAGAAAGCCAGGGGAAAACTGGAAAAGTTATGTTGATTATTGACAATGGCCTCACACATTGATATTGACCACTTGAACAGAATTGACAACAACTTTACTGTCATGTTTCTCCCACCAAATGTGTCAGCCCTCCTCCAGCCAATGGATCAGGGCGTAGTTGAAAAAGATTCACAGGAAAGAAGTGCTTCGGCGGCTACTTCTAGCAGATCGAAATGAAGAAAGTGTGATTGACTTTACAAAAAAAATTAAATCTTAAAGACTGCTGCTACATGTTGGAGGATTCCTGGAAAAGTCTAACTGAGGGAAATCTAATGAAAGTTTGGAACAAACTTTGGCCGAGGCCAGCTACCAATGAGGACGAAAATAATGAGGGACCTGAACCTGAGCTTCTTGAAGAAATCACCGATCTTTGCAATGTAATTGCTGGCTTTGAAGAGTGTGACCTAGCTGATGCAACAAAGTGGCTCAACAGTGATATTAATGAGCATGGTTACCGAATCTACAATGAAAACGAGATCCTGTCTCTTGTGACGGACGTCAACGAATCAGAAGACAGCAGTGATGATGAAGACGCTATTGATTCGGTCCCATCCCATGCCGATGCAGTCAGTGCTCTTGAAACGGCAATGAACTGGTACGAAAATGCTACCTGACTGCTGTTTACCTCAGTTGATCACGCTAAAGAAAATCCGTGATTTAGCAGCCAAAAAACGTTCTTCAACCTTAGTTCAGAAAAAAACGAGTGACTATTTTCCAAATGTTTAGTTTTTTGTTTTATTCAATTTTTTTTATCTTTCTGCACAGTATAATTTTTGTGTGTGTACAGTACTGTACTTTCTGTGTGTGTATAAGATTGTATATTATGTAAAATATTACGAAATTCATGTACATCATGTCATTACAAAAAATATAGTTACCTTACTGTAGCACAGTAGTATTTCATAAAACAAACTATTTACCTTTCACAATACAACGTGCTTCTTATTTTATGGGAGCTTGTATGTACGTGTTCATATTTTGCATGCCTCATACTAAGCCTGGAAAGCACTTTGTTTGGTAATCCGAACGATTTGATAGTCCGAACCACCCCGGTTCCAATTAGTTCGGATTATCGAGGTTCTACTGCATTGACAACAACACATTTTACCATTCAAAGCGTTAATTACCACATATGCAAATTTGATAGCTTTTTTTTTCTTTTGATTTTCAAAATTTAAGCAGTTTTTCTATAAAAGTTAAAACACGGTGCTGTGAAAACTATTCAAAACCTGCTAAAATTATTCAAATATTATAAAACTTTGATTGACTTAACAACAATGTCTTTAGAATAAGAGATATATGGTAATATCATTCGTACGAACTCTTTTTACATGGTGGCGTTGAATGATTTTTTATGTTTTAATTAATTTTTTTTTGTAATCATGGAAAATTTTTGGCTGGATTCTCTTTAAAAGCTGATGAAATTGCATAAACTTTATAAACATTTAATGCTGTGTTGCGCAAATCTGGTTAAAAATTTATATTTTAAGAAGAAACCCTATTTTTTGTATTTTCTTTTATTAAATTGAAAAACGGCTCAAATGATCTTTTTATAAAGTTTAAAACATCACGGAAATGTTAAAACACGACGTTTGACACCATATTGATGCAAATTGTATATTTTGTTCTCGAGATATAGTGAATGACATAAATGACTTGACTATAAATGATTTTAAATTTTTCATATAGTTTTTTTTGTAATCATGAGAAAAAGTTTTGCTGGTTTTGTTACAAAAACTGTTTGAAGTATATAAATTTTATAAACCTTCATACATATTAGGGTTTTTCGAACCTCCGTGTCTAGTCGACATATGCATAATATACGAAACTTGACAGACGTTATACTTCGCGGATACAAATAATAACAAGCCGTGCGGTGCGACCCATGAGGTCCACACGGTCAACTTCCCAGTAATATCTACATAGATATTAAAAATATTAAACACAATAATAGTTATGGAAATAATACTACTTCAAATAATAAAAATGTACCTCTCATAAAAGTTATTGGAATGACTTAATATTAATCGTAACATCTACGCGAGCGTCAATTGATTACGTAAGGATTTTGGTGCGTTGGTTTGATTGATGATTCACGCGGATCAATCGGAAGGGGGGGCAGGTTTCAAAGCAGTTTTTTCATTAAAGTTAAAACTTGGTGCTATGAAGACTATGGAAAATCTGCTCAAATTTGGCAAATATTATAAACTTTGATTGACTATACAACAATGTCGTAAGAATAAGAGTAAATCTATAATGATAATGATTCGAATGAACCGTTTTTACATGGTGACTTTGAATGAGTTTTTATTTTTAATTTAATTTTTTTTTAATCATGAGAAAAGTTTTTGCTGGTTTCTCTACAAAAATTGATAAAAGTTTATAAATTCTATGAACATTTATTATTACGATGTGCAAATCAAGTTAAAAATGAATTTTTTTATGAAAAAAACACATATTTTCCAATTTTTTTTAAAAAATTGGAAAAACCGCTTTAACGATTTTTTTAAAATATAAAAACATTATAAAAATGTTAATACGCGTCGATATATATATATATATAAATTTAGTAGATTCATAAAAATGTTAATACGCGTCGATTGACACCTTAACAATGAAAATCGCATGTTTAGTTCGTGAGTTATAGCGCATAACATGGTTGACCTTCAAGAGGTGAAAACAGCAAACCCCCCCGACCGAAGTTTTCTAAAAACTAATCAGCTCTTAAGATTGCAAAGACGCTTCGATTGACACCTTAACAAAGTCGATACGACTTTGTTTACGTGAGCTATGCTCGTAGAAAAACACACACACAAGCACACACATCCATACTTCTTTCTAAAAACACTTTATATATACTCAATGGACCTCAAAACGTAAAGAAAACTTGAAAATTTCAATTTCGATTTTCGAGGCGATTACAAGAACTGCCCATATACTGGGAAGTTAAAAATAGTTGAAGTATAATGAGCTTAATCCATCAATAAGCCTAACCGTGGTCGTGCTGTCTGGTGGCGGATGGTAAATGACAGCACCTGAAGAGGATGCCGTCCGTCACCCCGAAACCACACTTCCCATTTATAAACATTGATAACTTAGTTTCTCAGGTCAGGTTAAAAATTTATTGTTTATGAAAAAACCTAATTTTTGCACTTCTTTTAAAAAATTTCAAAAGTGATTTCAACATTTTTTTAAAATTTCATAGAATTACATCAATGTCAGTACGTGTCGTTTGATGCAAATGGTATGATTGGTTTGCGAGATATAGCGCATGGCAGAAATCACCTTCAAAGGGTCAAAACAACCAACCCTCCGACCGAAATGTCCCAAAAACTAATCAGCTCTTAAGATTCCAAATACAAGATTGGCATTTCAAGGAAGTCGACGACTTTATTCACGTGAGTTATGCTCGTAGAAAAAACTGCCCCCGAACGCACGTACGTACGTACGTACACACACACACATACAGCTCTATTTCTAAAAATACTTTAAATTTTCTCTATAGACCTCAACATGTAAAGAAAAGTTGAAAATTTCAATTTCGTTTTTCGGGGCGATCACAACAACTTCCCATATACTGGGAAGTTAATAAAATAAGTGCAAGTCCATCACCTTATGTTATTTAGGCCTAAATTTGTGAGGAAGCTCCGAGTCAGTTTGGTGTTAATCCTGACTTGGTCTCACCGTGTTAATCATCGTAATTTTTTGAATTTCTACCAGTGTTGGTGATATATCAAAGTGAAACATAATTTTCACGGTCAATACGATAGTCTGCTTGTTCGCAGTCTAAATCTCATACTTCCAGCACTTTCTTAGCAACTACTTCACTGAGAATATTTGATCAATCGTATATCGATCCTTTCTAAATCCACCCTGGAAATCACCGCTGTTGTTTTCAGTGTATGGTTTCAAACTTTTCGTTAATAAATTATATTATATATAAAGGATGTACACAACAATGACGTTCCTTAACAATCCTCCAATCTAAAAGTTGACTTTTTCTTGAAATATGTTCAGAGGGTGATTAGTTTAATCAGAGAACATTTCATAACGAAAGTGTGGGTTCAATGTAATGGAAAATTTCCACTCGGATTTGCGAAAATCACAGATTAAAGTAATCAATCATGTTGAAGAGCGCATACTACGTGTGACCACAAAATGGGTTTCACGATCAAATTAAACCTCTGAAAAATCATGTCTACTCAAATGTTTTTCATTTCTTCGATCCTTTTATTATTTTCATAACTAAAAGCGAACACCGATACAAAAATCGAAGATTTTGATTTGATTTGTGGCAGATCGTGACTGATTGAGCTCGACTTTTTGCCCTCGAAAGCGTTAAAATGGCACTCAAGCTGGCACGTCTTAGGCGCCTGCTTCCAATCCGATGCCCGTTACCTGCCGCGAAACACAATCAGCCAAGATATTAGGAATTAGTTTGAAGTATAACTCGCCACTTATTTGCCTTTCAATATGCAGTACGAAAATATGAACTGATTTAATTCTCTAGTCTGCGAAGAAATCATTAAAACTCAAGCAAATTGCGCTTCTGCATACCAGGCCCGAGCGTTCGTAAGCATTTCTGAATAATTGTTTTCTTTCAGGATTTTCATTGATGAGAGGAGCTTTGATTTTCGTCAAGATTATTTTCTGATGTTTTCGACCTTCTTGAGATAATATTGTTGTGAATAAAAGTGAATTTGTTGATTGTATGTCTTCAGTAATAATTCTATGAGGTGCGAAAATATTGGGTTACTGGCTTCAGTCTTTCGTTTCAGCAGTCATATTTATAATAGATCAAGGCGATATCTCCTTGTTAAATAGAGTTGGATTATGATCACGACATACGATTCTGTGGAAGATAATACATTTTAGGCATATTGTTACTGTCATAAAAGTTTGGTTATCCTGCAAAATTGAATTACGAAGACATCTAGACAAAGATTCATGTTCAAATACAATTAACATATTTAACAGACAGCAAGGAACATAAAAATTGGTATAAAAGCATTGGTGATTTGGTGTAAGAAGAATTTTCTTGACACCCACATAGAAGAAATAAACGTTTTGTAGTCTTGAAAGCAATAACAATGAATAGATTTCGGGTAACTGACCAGGAAAGCCGACCAAACGTATGTAAGTTTCTTATTTGTATAAATATGTAGTCCTGTTTTGAATTTCTGTTGGATGAAAGTATGGGTGTGATAATACAGTATTTCAAAAGTTCCCTAGTTTGATACGAAGCTTAAGTAATACATTCAACAAAGCAAACTAATAATCCACAATAGATCCTTTGAATTTTTTTCTCATCCTATTTACTTGAAATTTTTAACAAAGACCAATCGAAAGTGTGTGACTAGTCTCAGTGTAGAATCCAGTTTTATAATAATTTACAAAGCGTTACCCTTGGATCATTTGATCTAGATTACGATATTTATTCCATGAAAACGAGAAATGATTTCAATGAATGTTGGGGCTTATTTAAGTGTCCTTTTGGGTACTAAAATATAAATATAAGTGAAGTCACAAAAAAGAAATAAACTAATAAAACAAACAATTTGCAAATATTTTAATCAAATCATCGTTTCGTTAAGTTTTCACTCAAAGAATTTTTTTTGTATGTCCTTCCATGGTTTAAATTGAAGCTATGTGTCGATAAAAAAATTCAAATTTAGTAAATGACTATCTTTACTTTTGAATTTTCAGAGAGAACTTAGTACTACTCAAGTGTTACAAGCAAGGCTGTAGCTCAGGCATGCATCACCAGAGTTTGATCCCTCATGTGATTTTTTTTTGCAATGCAAATGAACACTCAAATGGGTTCACTCTACTAGTAATGATAAGAGCATGGGAAAACTTTTGTACCCTAAAAGTTGTCTGTGGTTTGGATTATATATCATTTCATTAATGCCATCAGTAATTGTTCAAATCTGATTTCTGTGCACCGTCAAATCTTGTGTTTTTTCTAAAAATTACTATGTTTTCCTGTGAACTAAATACAGGTGAAGTTTTTATTATGCGACCCATATTTAAGGACATCAAATAACTTAAAAAGCAAAGAATATTCTTTTCTGTTAAAATTTTTACAGCCTACCTCATCGCATTGCTAACCAAATAATTTTTACTTTAAAATTTAACAAATAACTTATTGAAAAAAAAGAAACAAAATATTTGAGTTGTTGTTTCATAGATTATGTCGATTTTTTTATTCAAAGAATGCAATGATTTTTTAATTGTGAAACTCTTGTATAATTCTGGCCCTCGTTGACTAAGGCGGGTCCATTTTATTACTATTGTCTACAATGATAGTCGAATAAGAATCTGTGTCCAAAGATTCATGACATGTGTAGAAAATTGGGGGACATTGCAAGCTGGGATTTACAATTTTGAGAAATCATTTTCGACAATTTCGATTTTTGGTTAAGTTTATTCGATACGATAAATAAATCTTCACATGTAAGAAGCAGCGATCTCCTCAAACTGCTAACATTTCAAAAAAATAATAAAAATGTGGTCTAAGTGCGACCTTTGAGGCCCACACGACTAACTTCCCAGTATGGTGAATAAAAAAGCTATAATTGGTTTTTAATATTAATAATTATTATTAATAATCACTATTATTAATTATTTTTCTAAATTTTTATAATTACTTTCCAAGTTTTTATTTATTTTTTATCTAACCATAAAATCTTTGGTAGAGGAAAACGCCTTTCTCACCTAATCGTACTCTACCAAAGCCTCGGCTACCTCGTCCTCCTGCTCGTCCACCTCCTCGTCCACCTCCTCGTCCACCTCCTTGTCCTCCACCTCCACCTCGACCTCGGAATCCGCAACCAATATTGAGGGTATTTAACTATTATTAATAATAATCATTCGTTATTAAGACTGTTTGACCGTTACTGAACAGTTATAATTGTGTTCATATTTACAATATCAAATTACAACTAATAATTTTTGATTGTTATTAACAATATTAAATTATTTATAACAATATCCACTTATTATCTTCATTAGCGTCATACATACCAAACCTCATAATATAAGTTTGGACACATATTAGGGTTTTCGAACCTCCGTTTCTAGTCGACAAACTCCTGCCCACTAGTGTGCTTTTTTTATTGGTTCGCAACTCTGCTAACACTATTATTACACGTTAATGGAGGTTCTTGTTTCCAGGCTTATAGCCCGATATATTGTTAAAATGGGAAGTGTGGTTTCGGGGTGACGGACGGCATCCTCTTTAGGTGCTGTCATTTACCATCCGCCACCAGACAGCACGACCACGGTTAGGCTTATTGATGGATTAAGCTCATTATACTTTAACTATATTTATTATTTGTATCCGCGAAGTATAACGACTGTCAAGTTTCGTATATAGTTATATAAATTAATATTGATTTGTTTTTAAATAACATTTTTTATAACATTGATTGATCAAAATTTTTCTAAAACACACAATAATAATATTACTATGAACATATTTGAAATCTGCTCGAATTAATAGTGCGCTTCGACAGTTTAAAAATAAGCAATTTTTAGTCGTTTTTTCATCCTAAATAAAAATCGGCTTGACCGATTTTACTGAAAAGTCAGTCCCACGTCAATGCTATCTTTTGTTCTTGAGATAATCGAAACGAAAAATAATTCCGAACGCACATACGCACATCCACACATACGTACATACACACACACAGACATCTCTCTAAAAACGATGGATTTGGATTTTTGAGACCTTAAAATGAGGAGATATATCAAAATTTGGAATTCGCAAAATCGACCCCATTACAATAACTTCCCATAGGGAACTGGGAACTTAAAAATAAAAACAGAGTTTTCATACGTTTTCGCTCCAGAGAAACGCGAAAAATTGAACATTTTAGGCAAATATTCTAGTTTCAGGGCATTTTAAATGGACCCTATAAATATTCTTCATAAATTCGCAATGTAAATAAAAATTCTGCAAAGCCCCAAATGTACATATATATATCATTATCGGTCGATATTATATGTACATTCAAAAGTAGTTAGAGTCAAACCTGTGCATATTTATCTTTAAAATAAATCATAATTTTATATGGTGCATTATTTGAATTGAGCTCTAAAAATCCATACAATGTGCATTCCAAATTGCCTTTAGATATTTAGTAATGGCTATTTGGTTTTTGATGCACATTTATAAGTTCAAATCTTAAATCTGAATCTACAAACTTCTGGATAAATACGGTAATTTATGCATCGAAAATCTACTGCCCACTTCGTCAATAAAATCTAATTAATTAATAATTAAACAGCAGATACCTTAGTGTTAAATAGATTACTTATTTTGGTTGATGAGATTCCAAGCAATTTATATATTTTAAATTAAATTCTAATATGATTTTTTGAGTCAGTTTCATCTTATTTATATGCCTGGTAGTTCATTATTAGAATCAAAAAGTTGAAATACTAGGTCACGGATACCGAACTAGAAATATTTGAATAAATATTGAACAGAAAAGCCTATTTACTCAGGTAATATAGGTCAGCTGTATCCTGAATATATTCGACCAATTCGCAGGTGTGAATATCCGTCAAACTTTAACAACAAATCGATATTGTATTGTGAATGCATCAGTTTCATAAAAAATTTGAAACTACATGTGATTTTTATAGAAAGTAATGTGTTCTCTTGATGAGCCATAATGAAATAAAATCTTTATAAAATTATTGACTCACAAATTTCTATTAATACGACGCGTTTCGATCCTTAGATCATCTTCAGGTTACATACAGTTTACAGCTATTTCCTGATTTTATTCCTAAATAATTAATGGTTGAAGGAGTGGTGATTGGAAGGGAAGGGTAATTTCATTCAGCAGATTTTCCTTTCTCTTTGTGACCCGCCTAATCTCAAAGCATTCCAGGTAGTCGTGCTTTTTCCCCTTGTTTATTTGATGAAGGATATTAAGATTGTTAATGTTAAAATTATGACCTGTATCCAGGACCGGCTCAATATTTTGTGGCGCCCTGTGCAAAAGTGCAACTTTGCGCCCCCAAGCCAAACAATAGTCGTTTCCACGTAACCCATGAGGTAGAATTTTTTACGCCCTTTTTTAATGAGGTATCCCGGTAGGCCTATTCCTCAGATTAAATTTGCAAAATCACAGAAAGTTTAAAAATCTTTAAATTAAAAATAGTAAAGTGCCGTAGGGTTCCGTATGATGCCGTAAAGTGCCGTAAGGTGCCGTAAAGTGCCGTAAGGTGCCGTAAAGTGCCGTAAGGTGCCGTAAAGTGTCGTAGGGTGCCGTAAAGTGCCGTAAGCTGCCGTAAGGTGCCGTAAAGTGCCGTAGGGTGCCGTAAAGTGCCGTAGGGTGTAGTAAGGTGCCGTAAAGTGCCGTAAGGTGCTGTAAGGTGCCGTAAGGTGCCGTTAGGTGCCGTAAAGTGCCGTAGGGTGCCGTAAAGTGCCGTAAAGTGCCGTAGGGTGTAGTAAGGTGCCGTAAGGTGCCGTAAGGTGCCGCAAAGTGCCGTAAGGTGCCGCAAAGTGCCGTAGGGTGCCGTAAAGTGCCGTAGGGTGCCGTAAGGTGCCGTTAAGTGCCATAAGGTGCCGTAAAGTGCCATAGGATGCCGTAAAGCGCCGTAAGGTGCCGTAAAGTGCCGCAGGCTGCCGTAAGGTGCCGTAAAGTGCCGTAAGGTGCCGCAAGGTGCCGTAAAGTGCCGTAGGGTGCCGTAAAGTGCCGTAAGGTGCCGTAAAGTGCCGTAGGGTGCCGTAATGTGCCGTAGGGTGCCGTAAGGTGCTGTAAAGTGCCGTAGGGTGCCGTAAAGTGCCGTAAAGTGCCGTAAGGTGCCGTAAAGTGCCATAGGATGCCGTAGGGTGCCGTAAGGTGCCGTAAAGTGCCATAAGGTGCCGTAGGCTGGCGTAAGGTGCCGTAAAGTGCCGTAGGGTGCCGTCAGGTGCCGTAAAGTGCCATAAGGTGCCGTAAGGTGCCGTAAGAAGCCGTAGGGTGCCGTAAAGTGCCGTAGGGTGCCGTAAAGCGCCGTAAGGTGCCGTAAAGTGCCGCAGGCTGCCGTAAGGTGCCGTAAAGTGCCGTAAGGTGCCGTAAGGTGCCGTAAAGTGCCGTAGGGTGCCGTAAAGTGCCGTAAGGTGCCGTAAAGTGCCGTAGGGTGACATAAGGTGCCGTAAAGTGCCGTAGGCTGCCGTAAGGTGCCGTAAGGTGCCGTAGGGTGCCGTAAAGGTGCCGTAAAGTGCCGTAGGGTGCCGTAAGGTGCCGTAAAGTGCCATAAGGTGCCGTAGGGTGCCGTAAGGTGCCGTAAGGTGCCGTAAAGTGCCGTAGGCTGGCGTAAGGTACCGTAAGGTGCCGTAAGGTGCCGTAAGGTGCCGTTAAGTGCCGTAGGGTGCCTTAAAGTGCCGTAAGGTGCCGTTAAGTGCCGTAGGGTGCCTTAAAGTGCCGTAAGGTGCCGTAAAGTGCCGTAAGGTGCCGTAAAGTGCCGTAAGGTGCCGTAAGGTGCCGTAAAGTGCCGTAGGGTGCCGTAAAGTGCCGTAAGGTGCCGTAAGGTGCCGTAAGGTGCCGTAGGCTGCCTTAAGGTGCCGTAAAGTGCCGTAAGGTGCCGTAAAGTGCCGTAAGGTGCCGTAAAGTGCCGTAGGGTGCCGTAAGGTGCCGTAAAGTGCCGTAAGGTGCCGTAAAGTGCCGTAGGGTGCCGTAAGGTGCCGTAAGGTGCCGTAAGGTGCCGTAAGGTGCCGTTAAGTGCCGTAGGGTGCCGTAAGGTGCCGTAAAGTGCCGTAGGCTGGCGTAAGGTACCGTAAGGTGCCGTAAGGTGCCGTAAGGTGCCGTTAAGTGCCGTAGGGTGCCTTAAAGTGCCGTAAGGTGCCGTTAAGTGCCGTAGGGTGCCTTAAAGTGCCGTAAGGTGCCGTAAAGTGCCGTAAGGTGCCGTAAAGTGCCGTAAGGTGCCGTAAGGTGCCGTAAAGTGCCGTAAAGTGCCGTAGGGTGCCGTAAAGTGCCGTAAGGTGCCGTAAGGTGCCGTAGGCTGCCTTAAGGTGCCGTAAAGTGCCGTAAGGTGCCGTAAAGTGCCGTAAGGTGCCGTAAAGTGCCGTAGGGTGCCGTAAGGTGCCGTAAAGTGCCGTAAGGTGCCGTAAAGTGCCGTAAGGTGCCGTAAGGTGCCGTAAAGTGCCGTAAGGTGCCGTAAAGTGCCGTAGGGTGCCGTAAAGTGCCGTAGGGTGCCGTAAAGTTCCGTAAGGTGCTTAAAAGTGCCGTAAGGTGCCGTAAAGTGCCGTAAGGTGCCGTAAAGTGCCGTAGGGTGCCGTAAGGTGCCGTAAAGTGCCGTAAGGTGCCGTAAAGTGCCGTAAGTGCCGTAAAGTGCCGTAGGGTGCCGTAAGGTGCCGTAAAGTGCCGTAAGGTGCCGTAAAGTGCCGTAAGTGCCGTAAAGTGCCGTAAAGTGCCGTAGGGCGACGTAAGGTGCCGTAAGGTGCCGTAAAGTGCCGTAAGGTGCCGTAAAGTGCCGTAAAGTGCCGTAAAGTGCCGTAAAGTGCCGTAACGTGCCGTAAAGTGCCGTAAAGTGCCGCAAGGTGCCGTAAAGTGGCTTAAGGTGCCGTAAAGTACCGTAGGGTGCCGTAAAGTGCCGTAAGGTGCCGTAAAGTGCCGTAGGGTGCCGTAAAGTGCCGTATGGTGCACTAAAGTGCCGTAAGGTGCCGTAAAGTACCGTAGGGTGCCGTAAAAAGCCGTAAGGTGCCGTAGGGTGCCGTAAGGTGCCGTAAAGTGCCGTAAGGTGCCGTAAAGTGCCGTAGGATGCCGTAGGGTGCCGTAAGATGCCGTAAAGTGCCGTAAGGTGCCGTAAAGTGCCGTAAAATGCCGTAAGGTGCCGTAACGTGCCGTAACGTCCCGTAAAGTACCGTACGGTGCCGTAAAGTGCCGTAAGGTGCCGTAAAGTGCCGTAAGGTGCCGTAAGGTGCCGTAACGTACCGTAAAGTGCCGTAAGATGCCGTAAGGTGCCGTAAAGTGCCGTAGGGTGCCGTAAGGTGCCGTAAAGTGCCGTAAGGTGCCGTAAAGTGCCGTAAGGTGCCGTAAAGTGCCGTAAGGTGCCGTAAAGTGCCGTAGGGTGCCGTAAAGTGCCGTAAGGTGCCGTAAAGTGCCGTAAGGTGCCGTCGGGTGCCGCAAAGTGCCGTAAAGTGCCGTAAGGTGCCGTAAGGTGCCGTAAAGTGCCGTAGGGTGCCGTAACGTGCCGTAAAGTACCGTAAGGTGTCGTAAAGTGCCGTAAGGTGCCGTAAAGTGCCGTAAGGTGCCGTAAAGTGCCGTAGGGTGCGTTACGTGCCGTAAAGTCCCGTAAGGTGCCGTAAAGTGCCGTAAGGTGCCGTAAGGTGCCGTAAAGTGCCGTAGGGTGCCGTAAGGTGCCGTAAGAAGCCGTAAGCTGCCGTAAAGTGCCGTAAGGTGCCGTAAAGTGCCGTAAAGTGCCGTAGGGTGCCGTAAGGTGCCGTAAGGTGCCGTAAAGTGCCGTAAGGTGCCGTAACGTGCCGTAAAGTGCCGTAAGGTGCCGTAAAGTGCCGTAAGGTGCCGTAAGGTGCCGTAAAGTGCCGTAAGGTTCCGTAGGCTGCCTTAAGGTGCCGTAAAGTGCCGTATGGTGCACTAAAGTGCCGTAAAGTGCCGTAAGGTGCCGTAAGGTGCCGTAAAGTGCCGTAGGGTGCCGTAACGTGCCGTAAAGTACCGTAAGGTGTCGTAAAGTGCCGTAAGGTGCCGTAAAGTGCCGTAAGGTGCCGTAAAGTGCCGTAAGGTGCCGTAAAGTGCCGTAAGGTGCCGTAAAGTGCCGTAAGATGCCGTAAGGTGCCGTAAAGTGCCGTAGGGTGCCGTAAGGTGCCGTAAAGTGCCGTAGGGTGCCGTAAGGTGCCGTAAGGTGCCGTAAGGTGCCGTAAAGTGCCGTAAGGTGCCGTAAGGTGCCGTAGGGTGCCGTAAAGTGCCGTAAAGTGCCGTAAGGTGCCGTAAAGTGCCGTAAGGTGCCGTAAAGTGCCGTAGGGTGCCGTAACGTGCCGTAAAGTACCGTAAGGTGTCGTAAAGTGCCGTAAGGTGCCGTAAAGTGCCGTAAGGTGCCGTAAAGTGCCGTAAGGTGCCGTAAAGTGCCGTAAGGTGCCGTAAAGTGCCGTAAGATGCCGTAAGGTGCCGTAAAGTGCCGTAGGGTGCCGTAAGGTGCCGTAAAGTGCCGTAGGGTGCCGCAAAGTGCCGTAAAGTGCCGTAAGGTGCCGTAAGGTGCCGTAAAGTGCCGTAAGGTGCCGTAGGGTGCCGTAAAGTGCCGTAAAGTGCCGTAAGGTGCCGTAAAGTGCCGTAAAGTGCCGTAAAGTGCCGTAGGGTGCCGTAACGTGCCGTAAAGTGCCGTAAGGTGCCGTAAAGTGCCGTAAGGTGCCGTAAGGTGCCGTCGGGTGCCGCAAAGTGCCGTAAAGTGCCGTAAGGTGCCGTAAAGTGCCGTAGGGTGCCGTAAGGTGCCGTAAAGTGCCGTAAGATGCCGTAAGGTACCGTAAAGTGCCGTAGGGTGCCGTAAGGTGCCGTAAGGTGCCGTAAGGTGCCGTAAAGTGCCGTAAGGTGCCGTAAGGTGCCGTAAAGTGCCGTAAGGTGCCGTAAAGTGCCGTAAGGTGCCGTAAGGTGCCGTCGGGTGCCGCAAAGTGCCGTAAAGTGCCGTAAGGTGCCGTAAGGTGCCGTAAAGTACCGTAAGGTGTCGTAAAGTGCCGTAAGGTGCCGTAAAATGCCGTAAGGTGCCGTAAAGTGCCGTAGGGTGCGTTACGTGCCGTAAAGTCCCGTAAGGTGCCGTAAAGTGCCGTAAGGTGCCGTAAGGTGCCGTAAAGTGCCGTAAGGTGCCGTAGGCTGCCTTAAGGTGCCGTAAAGTGCCGTATGGTGCACTAAAGTGCCGTAAGGTGCCGTAAAGTACCGTAGGGTGCCGTAAAAAGCCGTAAGGTGCCGTAGGGTGCCGTAAGGTGCCGTAAAGTGCCGTAAGGTGCCGTAAAGTGCCGTGAAGTGCCGTAGGGTGCCGTAAGGTGCCGTAAAGTGCCGTAAGGTGCCGTAAAGTGCCGTAGGGTGCCGTAACGTGCCGTAACGTCCCGTAAAGTACCGTACGGTGCCGTAAAGTGCCGTAAGGTGCCGTAAAGTGCCGTAAGGTGCCGTAAGGTGCCGTAACGTGCCGTAAAGTGCCGTAAGATGCCGTAAGGTGCCGTAAAGTGCCGTAGGGTGCCGTAAGGTGCCGTAAAGTGCCGTAAGGTGCCGTAAAGTGCCGTAAAGTGCCGTAAAGTGCCGTAAGGTGTCGTAAAGTGCCGTAAGGTGCCGTAAAATGCCGTAAGGTGCCGTAAAGTGCCGTAGGGTGCGTTACGTGCCGTAAAGTCCCGTAAGGTGCCGTAAAGTGCCGTAAGGTGCCGTAAAGTGCCGTAAAGTGCCGTAAAGTGCCGTAGGGTCCGTAACGTGCCGTAAAGTGCCGTAAGGTGCCGTAAAGTGCCGTAAGGTGCCGTAAGGTGCCGTCGGGTGCCGCAAAGTGCCGTAAAGTGCCGTAAGGTGCCGTAAGGTGCCGTAAAGTGCCGTAGGGTGCCGAAACGTGCCGTAAAGTACCGTAAGGTGTCGTAAAGTGCCGTAAGGTGCCGTAAAGTGCCGTAAGGTGCCGTAAAGTGCCGTAAGGTGCCGTAAAGTGCCGTAAGGTGCCGTAAAGTGCCGTAAGATGCCGTAAGGTGCCGTAAAGTGCCGTAGGGTGCCGTAAGGTGCCGTAAAGTGCCGTAGGGTGCCGTAAGGTGCCGTAAGGTGCCGTAAGGTGCCGTAAAGTGCCGTAAGGTGCCGTAAGGTGCCGTAGGGTGCCGTAAAGTGCCGTAAAGTGCCGTAAGGTGCCGTAAAGTGCCGTAAAGTGCCGTAAAGTGCCGTAGGGTGCCGTAACGTGCCGTAAAGTGGCGTAAGGTGCCGTAAAGTGCCGTAAGGTGCCGTAAGGTGCCGTCGGGTGCCGCAAAGTGCCGTAAAGTGCCGTAAGGTGCCGTAAGGTGCCGTAAAGTGCCGTAGGGTGCCGTAACGTGCCGTAAAGTACCGTAAGGTGTCGTAAAGTGCCGTAAGGTGCCGTAAAGTGCCGTAAGGTGCCGTAAAGTGCCGTAAGGTGCCGTAAAGTGCCGTAAGGTGCCGTAAAGTGCCGTAAGATGCCGTAAGGTGCCGTAAAGTGCCGTAGGGTGCCGTAAGGTGCCGTAAAGTGCCGTAGGGTGCCGTAAGGTGCCGTAAGGTGCCGTAAAGTGCCGTAAGGTGCCGTAAGGTGCCGTAGGGTGCCGTAAAGTGCCGTAAAGTGCCGTAAGGTGCCGTAAAGTGCCGTAAAGTGCCGTAAAGTGCCGTAGGGTGCCGTAACGTGCCGTAAAGTGCCGTAAGGTGCCGTAAAGTGCCGTAAGGTGCCGTAAGGTGCCGTCGGGTGCCGCAAAGTGCCGTAAAGTGCCGTAAGGTGCCGTAAGGTGCTGTAAAGTGCCGTAGGGTGCCGTAACCCGCCGTAAAGTACCGTAAGGTGTCGTAAAGTGCCGTAAGGTGCCGTAAAGTGCCGTAAGGTGCCGTAAAGTGCCGTAAGGTGCCGTAAAGTGCCGTAAGGTGCCGTAAAGTGCCGTAAGATGCCGTAAGGTGCCGTAAAGTGCCGTAGGGTGCCGTAAGGTGCCGTAAAGTGCCGTAGGGTGCCGTAAGGTGCCGTAAGGTGCCGTAAGGTGCCGTAAAGTGCCGTAAGGTGCCGTAGGGTGCCGTAACGTGCCGTAAAGTGCCGTAAGGTGCCGTAGGGTGCCGTAACGTGCCGTAAAGTGCCGTAAGGTGCCGTAAAGTGCCGTAAGGTGCCGTAAGGTGCCGTCGGGTGCCGCAAAGTGCCGTAAAGTGCCGTAAGGTGCCGTAAGGTGCCGTAAAGTGCCGTAGGGTGCCGTAACGTGCCGTAAAGTACCGTAAGGTGTCGTAAAGTGCCGTAAGGTGCCGTAAAGTGCCGTAAGGTGCCGTAAAGTGCCGTAAGGTGCCGTAAAGTGCCGTAAGGTGCCGTAAAGTGCCGTAAGATGCCGTAAGGTGCCGTAAAGTGCCGTAGGGTGCCGTAAGGTGCCGTAAAGTGCCGTAGGGTGCCGCAAAGTGCCGTAAAGTGCCGTAAGGTGCCGTAAGGTGCCGTAAAGTGCCGTAAGGTGCCGTAAGGTGCCGTAGGGTGCCGTAAAGTGCCGTAAAGTGCCGTAAGGTGCCGTAAAGTGCCGTAAAGTGCCGTAAAGTGCCGTAGGGTGCCGTAACGTGCCGTAAAGTGCCGTAAGGTGCCGTAAAGTGCCGTAAGGTGCCGTAAGGTGCCGTCGGGTGCCGCAAAGTGCCGTAAAGTGCCGTAAGGTGCCGTAAGGTGCCGTAAAGTGCCGTAGGGTGCCGTAAGGTGCCGTAAAGTGCCGTAAGATGCCGTAAGGTGCCGTAAAGTGCCGTAGGGTGCCGTAAAGGTGCCGTAAGGTGCCGTAAAGTCCCGTAAGGTGCCGTAAGGTGCCGTAAGGTGCCGTAAAGTGCCGTAATGTGCCGTAAAGTGCCGTAGGGTGCCGTAAAGTGCCGTAAAGTGCCGTAAGGTGCCGTAAAGTGCCGTAAAGTGCCGTAAAGTGCCGTAGGGTGCCGTAACGTGCCGTAAAGTGCCGTAAGGTGCCGTAAAGTGCCGTAAGGTGCCGTAAGGTGCGGTCGGGTGCCGCAAAGTGCCGCCAAGTGCCGTAAGGTGCCGTAAGGTGCCGTAAAGTGCCGTAGGGTGCCGTAACGTGCCGTAAAGTACCGTAAGGTGTCGTAAAGTGCCGTAAGGTGCCGTAAAGTGCCGTAAGGTGCCGTAAAGTGCCGTAAGGTGCCGTAAAGTGCCGTAAGGTGCCGTAAAGTGCCGTAAGATGCCGTAAGGTGCCGTAAAGTGCCGTAGGGTGCCGTAAGGTGCCGTAAAGTGCCGTAGGGTGCCGTAAGGTGCCGTAAGGTGCCGTAAGGTGCCGTAAGGTGCCGTAAGGTGCCGTAAGGTGCCGTAAGGTGCCGTAAGGTGCCGTAAGGTGCCGTCAAGTGCCGTAAGGTGCCGTAAAGTGCCGCAGGCTGCCGTAAGGTGCCGTAAAGTGCCGTAAGGTGCCGTAAGGTGCCGTAAAGTGCCGTAGGGTGCCGTAAAGTGCCGTAAGGTGCCGTAAAGTGCCGTAGGGTGACATAAGGTGCCGTAAAGTGCCGTAGGCTGCCGTAAGGTGCCGTAAGGTGCCGTAGGGTGCCGTAAAGGTGCCGTAAAGTGCCGTAGGGTGCCGTAAGGTGCCGTAAAGTGCCATAAGGTGCCGTAGGGTGCCGTAAGGTGCCGTAGGGTGCCGTAAGGTGCCGTAAAGTGCCGTAGGCTGGCGAAAGGTACCGTAAGGTGCCGTAAGGTGCCGTAAGGTGCCGTAAGGTGCCGTAAGGTGCCGTTAAGTGCCGTAGGGTGCCTTAAAGTGCCGTAAGGTGCCGTTAAGTGCCGTAGGGTGCCTTAAAGTGCCGTAAGGTGCCGTAAAGTGCCGTAAGGTGCCGTAAAGTGCCGTAAGGTGCCGTAAGGTGCCGTCAAGTGCCGTAAAGTGCCGTAGGGTGCCGTAAAGTGCCGTAAGGTGCCGTAAGGTGCCGTAGGCTGCCTTAAGGTGCCGTAAAGTGCCGTAAGGTGCCGTAAAGTGCCGTAAGGTGCCGTAAAGTGCCGTAGGGTGCCGTAAGGTGCCGTAAAGTGCCGTAGGGTGCCGTAAGGTGCCGTAAGGTGCCGTAAGGTGCCGTAAAGTGCCGTAAGGTGCCGTAACGTGCCGTAACGTCCCGTAAAGTACCGTACGGTGCCGTAAAGTGCCGTAAGGTGCCGTAAAGTGCCGTGAGGTGCCGTAAAGTGCCGTAAGGTGCCGTAAGGTGCCGTAACGTGCCGTAAAGTGCCGTAAGATGCCGTAAGGTGCCGTAAAGTGCCGTAGGGTGCCGTAAGGTGCCGTAAAGTGCCGTAAGGTGCCGTAAAGTGCCGTAAGGTGCCGTAAAGTGCCGTAGGGTGCCGTAAAGTGCCGTAAAGTGCCGTAAGGTGCCGTAAAGTACCGTAAGGTGTCGTAAAGTGCCGTAAGGTGCCGTAAAGTGCCGTAAGGTGCCGTAAAGTGCCGTAGGGTGCGTTACGTGCCGTAAAGTCCCGTAAGGTGCCGTAAAGTGCCGTAAGGTGCCGTAAGGTGCCGTAAAGTGCCGTAAGGTGCCGTAAAGTGCCGTAAGGTGCCGTAAAGTGCCGTAGGGTGCCGTAAGGTGCCGTAAAGTACCGTAAGGTGTCGTAAAGTGCCGTAAGGTGCCGCAAAAAGCCGTAAGGTGCCGTAAAGTGCCGTTGGGTGCCGTAAAGTGCCGTAAAGTGCCGTAAGGTGCCGTAAAGTGCCGTAAGGTGCCGTAAAGTGCCGTAGGGTGCCGTAGCGTGCCGTAAAGTGCCGTAGGGTGCCGTAACGTGCCGTAAAGTGCCGTAAGGTGCCGTAACGTGCCGTAAAGTGCCGTAAGGTGCCGTAAAGTGCCGTAGGGTGGCGTAAGGTGCCGTAAGGTGCCGTAAAGTGCCGTAAGGTGCCGTAAAGTGCCGTAAAGTGCCGTAGGGTGCCGTAAGGTGCCGTAAGGTGCCGTAAAGTGCCGTAAGGTGCCGTAAAGTGCTGTAAAGTGCCGTAAGGTGCCGTAAGGTGCCGCAAAGTGCCGTAAAGTGACGTAAGGTGCCGTCAAGTGCCGTAGGGTGCCGTAACGTGCCGTAAAGTGCCGTAAGGTGCCGTAAAGTGCCGTAAGGTGCCGTAAAGTGCCGTCAGGTGCCGTAAAGTGCCGTAGGGTGCCGTAACGTGCCGTAAAGTGCCGCAAAGTGCCGTAAAGTGCCGTCAGGTGCCGTAGGGTGCCGTAGGGTGCCGTAACGTGCCGTAAAGTACCGTACGGTGCCGTAAAGTGCCGTAAGGTTCCGTAGAGTGCCGTAAGGTGCCGTAAAGTGCCGTAAGGTGCCGTAACGTGCCGTAAAGTGCCGTAAGATGCCGTAAGGTGCCGTAAAGTGCCGTAGGGTGCCGTAAGGTGCCGTAAGGTGCCGTAAAGTGCCGTAGGGTGCCGTAACGTGCCGTGAAGTGCCGTAAGGTGCCGTAAAGTGCCGTAGGGTGCCGTAAAGTGCCGTAGGGTGCCGTAAAGTGCCGTAAGGTGCCGTAAGGTGCACTAAAGTGCCGTAAGGTGCCGTAAAGTGCCGTAGGGTGCCGTAAAGTGCCGTCAGGTGCCGTAAGATGCCGAAAAGTGCCATAGGGTGCCGTAAGGTGCCGTGAGGTGCCGTACGGTGCCGTAAGGTGCCGTAAAGTGCTGTAGGGTGCCGTAACGTGCCGTAAAGTGAAGTAAGGTGCCGTAAAGTGCCGTAAGGTGCCGTAAGGTGCCGTAAGGTGCCGTAAGGTACCGTAAGGTGCCGTAAAGTGCCGTAAAGTGCCGTAGGGTGCCGTAAAGTGCCGTAAGGTGCCGTAAAGTGCCGTAAGGTGCTGTAAGGTGCCGTAAGGTGCCGTAAAGTGCCGTAAAGTGCCGTAGGGTGCCGTAAAGTGCCGTAAGGTGCCGTAAGGTGCCGTAAAGTGCCGTAAGGTGCCGTAAGGTGCCGTAAGGTGCCGTAAAGTGCCGTAAGGTACCGTAGGGTGCCGTAAAGTGCCGTAGGGTGCCGTAAAGTGCCGTAGAGTGCCGTAAAGTGCCGTAAGGTGCCGTAAAGTGCCGTAAGGTGCTGTAAGGTGCCGTAAGGTGCCGTAAAGTGCCGTAAAGTGCCGTAGGGTGCCGTAAAGTGCCGTAAGGTGCCGTAAGGTGCCGTAAAGTGCCGTAAGGTGCCGTAAGGTGCCGTAAGGTGCCGTAAGGTGCCGTAAAGTGCCGTAAGGTGCCGTAAAGTGCCGTAGGGTGCCGTAAGGTGCCGTAAGGTGCCGTAAGGTGCCGTAAGGTGCCGTAAGGTGCCTTAAAGTGCCGTAAGGTGCCGTAAAGTGCCGTAGGGTGCCGTAAGGTGCCGTAAAGTGCCGTAGGGTGCCGTAAAGTGCCGTAAGGTGCCGTAAAGTGCCGTAAGGTGCTGTAAGGTGCCGTAAGGTGCCGTAAAGTGCCGTAAAGTGCCGTAGGGTGCCGTAAAGTGCCGTAAGGTGCCGTAAAGTGCCGTAAGGTGCTGTAAGGTGCCGTAAGGTGCCGTAAAGTGCCGTAAAGTGCCGTAGGGTGCCGTAAAGTGCCGTAAGGTGCCGTAAGGTGCCGTAAAGTGCCGTAAGGTGCCGTAAGGTGCCGTAAGGTGCCGAAAGGTGCCGTAAGGTGCCGTAAAGTGCCGTAAGGTGCCGTAAAGTGCCGTAGGGTGCCGTAAGGTGCCGTAAGGTGCCGTAAGGTGGCGTAAAGTGCCGTAAGGTGCCGTAAGGTGCACTAAAGTGCCGTAGGGTGCCGTAGCGTGCCGTAAAGTGCCGTAAAGTGCCGTAAGGTGCCGTAAAGTGCCGTAAAGTGCCGTAGGGTGCCGTAAGGTACCGTAAGGTGCCGTAAAGTGCCGTAAAGTGCCGTAGGGTGCCGTAGGGTGCCGTAAGGTGCCGTAAGGTGCCGTAAAGTGCCGTAAGGTGCCGTAACGTGCCGTAAAGTGCCGTAAGGTGCCGTAAGGTGCCGTAAAGTGCCGTAAGGTACCGTAGGGTTGCCGTAAACTGCCGTAGGGTGCCGTAAAGTGCCTTAGGGTGCCTTAAAGTGCCGTAAGGTGCCGTAAAGTGCCGTAAGGTGCTGTAAGGTGCCGTAAGGTGCCGTAAAGTGCCGTAAAGTGCCGTAGGGTGCCGTAAAGTGCCGTAAGGTGCCGTAAGGTGCCGTAAAGTGCCGTAAGGTGCCGTAAGGTGCCGTAAGGTGCCGTAAGGTGCCGTAAAGTGCCGTAAGGTGCCGTTAAGTGCCGTAGGGTGCCGTAAGGTGCCGTAAGGTGCCGTAAGGTGCCGTAAAGTGCCGTAAGGTGCCGTAAGGTGCCGTAAGGTGCCGTAAAGTGCCGTAAGGTGCCGTAAAGTGCCGTAAGGTGCCGTAGGGTGCCGTAAAGTGCCGTAGGGTGCCGTAAGGTGCCGTAAGGTGCCGTAAAGTGCCGTAAGGTGCCGTGAAGTGCCATAAGGTGCCGTAGGGTGCCGTAAGGTGCCGTAGGGCGCCGTAAAGTGCCGTAGGGTGCCGTAAAGTGCCGTAAGGTGCCGTAAAGTGCCGTAAAGTGCCGTAAGGTGCCGTAAAGTGCCGTAAGGTGCCGTAAAGTGCCGTAGGGTGCCGTAAAGTGCCGTAAAGTGCCGTAAGGTGCCGTAAGGTGCCGTAAGGTGCCGTAAAGTGCCATAGGGTGCCGTAAGGTGTCGTAAAGTGCCGTAAGGTGCCGTAAGGTGCCGTAAAGTGCCGTAAGGTGCCGTAACGTGCCGTAATGTGCCGTAAGGTGCCGTAGGGTGACGTAACGTGCCGTAAAGTACCGTAAGGTGTCGTAAAGTGCCGTAAGGTGCCGTAAAGTGCCGTAAGGTGCCGTAGGGTGCCGTAACGTGCCGTAAAGTGCCGTAAGGTGCCGTAAAGTGCCGTAAGGTGCCGTAAAGTGCCGCAGGGTGCCGTAAAGTGCCGTAAGGTGCCGTATGGTGCCGTAGGCTGCCTTAAGGTGCCGTGAAGTGCCGTAAGGTGCCGTAAAGTGCCGTAAGGTGCCGTAAAGTGCCGTAGGGTGCCGTAAAGTGCCGTAAGGTGCCGTAAGGTGCCGTAAAGTGCCGTAGGGTTCCGTAACGTGCCGTAAAGTGCCGTAAGGTGCCGTAAGGTGCCGTAAAGTGCCATAAGGTGCCGTAACGTGCCGTAAAGTGCCGTAAGGTGCCGCAAGGTGCCGTAAGGTGCCGTAAAGTGCCGTAAGGTGCCGTAGGTTGCCGTAAAGTGCCGTAGGGTGCCGTAAAGTGCCGCAAAGTGGCGCAGGGTGCCGTAAAGTGCCGTAAGGTGCCGTAGGCTGCCTTAAGGTGCCGTAGGCTGCTTAAGGGTGCCGTAAAGCGCCGTAAGGTGCCGTAAAGTGCCGTAACGTGCCGTAAAGTACCGTCGGGTGCCGTAAGGTGCCGTAAAGTGCCGTAAGGTGCCGTAAAGTGCCGTAGGGTGCCGTAAAGTGCCGTAAAGTGCCGTAAAGTGCCGTAAGGTGCCGTAAGGTGCCGTAAAGTACCATAGGGTGCCGTAACGTGCCGTAAAGTGCTGTAAGGTGCCGTAAGGTGCCGTAAGGTGCCGTAAGGTGCCGTAAAGTGCCTTAAGGTGCCGTAACGTGCCTTAAAGTGCCGTAAGGTGCCGTAGGGTGCCGTAAGGTGTCGTAAAGTACCGTAAGGTGTCGTAAAGTGCCGTAAGGTGCCGTAAAGTGCCGTAAGCTTCCGTAA
Source organism: Oxycera nigricornis (assembly GCA_963942545.1). NCBI lineage: Eukaryota > Metazoa > Arthropoda > Insecta > Diptera > Stratiomyidae > Oxycera > Oxycera nigricornis. Next base: position 93,213,780 of record OZ012659.1, read on the forward strand.
AGTGCCGTAAAGTGACGTAGGGTGCCGTAACGTGCCGTAAAGTGCCGTAAGGTGCCGTAAAGTGCCGTAAGGTGCCGTAAAGTGCCGTAGGGTGCCGTAAAGTGCCGTAAAGTGCCGTCGGCTGCCGTAAGGTGTCGTAAAGTACCGTAAGGTGTCGTAAAGTGCCGTAAGGTGCCGTAAAGTGCCGTAAGCTTCCGTAAAGTGCCGTAAAGTGACGTAGGGTGCCGTAACGTGCCGTAAAGTGCCGTAAGGTGCCGTAAAGTGCCGTAAAGTGCCGTAAAGTGCCGTAAGGTGCCGTAAAGTGCCGTAAAGTGCCGTAGGGTGCCGTAAGGTACCGTAAGGTGCCGTAAAGTGCCGTAAAGTGCCGTAGGGTGCCGTAGGGTGCCGTAAGGTGCCGTAAGGTGCCGTAAAGTGCCGTAAGGTGCCGTAACGTGCCGTAAAGTGCCGTAAGGTGCCGTAAGGTGCCGTAAAGTGCCGTAAGGTACCGTAGGGTTGCCGTAAAGTGCCGTAGGGTGCCGTAAAGTGCCTTAGGGTGCCTTAAAGTGCCGTAAGGTGCCGTAAAGTGCCGTAAGGTGCTGTAAGGTGCCGTAAGGTGCCGTAAAGTGCCGTAAAGTGCCGTAGGGTGCCGTAAAGTGCCGTAAGGTGCCGTAAGGTGCCGTAAAGTGCCGTAAGGTGCCGTAAGGTGCCGTAAGGTGCCGTAAGGTGCCGTAAAGTGCCGTAAGGTGCCGTAAAGTACCATAGGGTGCCGTAACGTGCCGTAAAGTGCTGTAAGGTGCCGTAAGGTGCCGTAAGGTGCCGTAAGGTGCCGTAAAGTGCCTTAAGGTGCCGTAACGTGCCTTAAAGTGCCGTAAGGTGCCGTAGGGTGCCGTAAGGTGTCGTAAAGTACCGTAAGGTGTCGTAAAGTGCCGTAAGGTGCCGTAAAGTGCCGTAAGCTTCCGTAAAGTGCCGTAAAGTGACGTAGGGTGCCGTAACGTGCCGTAAAGTGCCGTAAGGTGCCGTAAAGTGCCGTAAGGTGCCGTAAAGTGCCGCAGGGTGCCGTAAAGTGCCGTAAGGTGCCGTCGGCTGCCTTAAGGTGCCGTAAAGTGCCGTAAGGTGCCGTAAGGTGCCGTAAAGTGCCATAAGGTGCCGTAACGTGCCGTAAAGTGCCGTAAGGTGCCGTAAGGTGCCGTAAGGTGCCGTCAGGTGCCGTAAGGTGCCGTAAAGTGCCGTAAGATGCCGTAGGGTGCCGTAAAGTGCCTTAAGTTGCCGTAAAGTGCCATAGGGTGCCGTAAAGTGCCGTAAGGTGCCGTAGGCTGGCTTAAGGTGCCGTAAAGTGCCGTAAGGTGCCGTAAAGTGCCGTAAGGCGCCGTAGGCTGCCTTAAGGTGCCGTAGGCTGCCTAAAGGTGCCGTAAAGTGCCGTAAGGTGCCGTAAGGTGCCGTTAAGTGCCGTAAGGTGCCGTAACGTGCCGTAACGTGCCGTAAAGTGCCGTAAGGTGCCGTAAGGTGCCGTTAAGTGCCGTAGGGTGCCGTAACGTGCCGTAAAGTGCCGTAAGGTGCCGTAAAGTGCCGTAAAGTGCCGTAAAGTGCCGTAGGGTGACGTAAGGTGCCGTAAAGTGCCGTAAGGTGCCGTAAAGTGCCGTAAGGTGCCGTAATGTGCCGTAAAGTGCCGTAAAGTGCCGTAGGGTGCCGTAAAGTGTCGTAGGGTGCCGGAACGTTCCGTAAAGTGCCGTAAGGTGCCGTAAAGTGCCGTAAGGTGCCGTAGGCTGGCTTAAGGTGCCGTAAAGTGCCGCAAGGTGCCGTAAAGTGCCGTAAGGTGCCGTAAAGTGCCGTAAGGTGCCGTAAAGTGTCGTAGGGTGCCGGAACGTTCCGTAAAGTGCCGTAAGGTGCCGTAAAGTGCCGTAAGGTGCCGTAGCCTGCCGTAAGGTGCCGTAAAGTGCCGTAAGGTGCTTAAAAGTGCCGTAAAGTGCCGTAGGGTGCCGTGAGGTGGCGTAAAGTGCCGTAAGGTGCCGTAAAGTGCCGTTAGTGCCGTAAAGTGCCGTAAAGTACCGTAAGGTGCCGTAAGGTGCCGTAAAGTGCCGTAGGGTGCCGTAAAGTGCCGTAGGGTGCCGTAAAGTGCCGTAAGGTGCCGTAAGGTGCCGTTAAGTGCCGTAGGGTGCCGTAACGTGCCGTAACGTGCCGTAAAGTTCCGTAAGGTGCCGTAAAGTGCCGTAAAGTGCCGTAGGGTGACGTAAGGTGCCGTAAGGTGCCGTAAAGTGCCGTAAGGTGCCGTAAAGTGCCGTAAGGTGCCGTAAAGTGCCGTAGGGTGCCGTAAAGTGCCGTAAGGTGCCGTAAGGTGCCGTAAAGTGCCGTAGGGTGCCGTAAAGTGCCGTAGGGTGCCGTAAAGTGCCGTAAGGTGCCGTAAGGTGCCGTTAAGTGCCGTAGGGTGCCGTAACGTGCCGTAAAGTGCCGTAAGGTGCCGTAAAGTGCCGTAAAGTGCCGTAAAGTGCCGTAGGGTGACGTAAGGTGCCGTAAAGTGCCGTAAGGTGCCGTAAAGTGCCGTAAGGTGCCGTAATGTGCCGTAAAGTGCCGTAAAGTGCCGTAGGGTGCCGTAAAGTGCCGTAGGGTGCCGTAAAATTCCGTAAGGTGCTTAAAAGTGCCGTAAGGTGCCGTAAAGTGGCGTAGGGTGCCGTAAGGTGCCGTAAAGTGCCGTAAGGTGCCGTAAAGTGCCGTAAGTGCCGTAAAGTGCCGTAAAGTGCCGTAAAGTGCCGTAAGGTGCCGTAAAGTGCCGTAGGGTGCCGTAAAGTGCCGTAAGGTGCCGTAAAGTGCCGTGAGGTGCCGTAAAGTGCCGTAGGGTGCCGTAAGGTGCCGTAAGGTGCCGTAGGGTGCCGTAAGGTGCCGTAAAGTGCCGTAAGGTGCCGTAAAGTGCCGTAGGATTCCGTAGGGTGCCGTAAGGTGCCGTAAAGTGCCGTTAGTGCCGTAAAGTGCCGTAAAGTACCGTAAGGTGCCGTAAGGTGCCGTAAAGTGCCGTAGGGTGCCGTAAAGTGCCGTAGGGTGCCGTAAAGTGCCGTAAGGTGCCGTAAGGTGCCGTTAAGTGCCGTAAGGTGCCGTAACGTGCCGTAACGTGCCGTAAAGTGCCGTAAGGTGCCGTAAGGTGCCGTTAAGTGCCGTAGGGTGCCGTAACGTGCCGTAAAGTGCCGTAAGGTGCCGTAAAGTGCCGTAAAGTGCCGTAAAGTGCCGTAGGGTGACGTAAGGTGCCGTAAAGTGCCGTAAGGTGCCGTAAAGTGCCGTAAGGTGCCGTAATGTGCCGTAAAGTGCCGTAAAGTGCCGTAGGGTGCCGTAAAGTGCCGTAGGGTGCCGTAAAATTCCGTAAGGTGCTTAAAAGTGCCGTAAGGTGCCGTAAAGTGGCGTAGGGTGCCGTAAGGTGCCTTAAAGTGCCGTAAGGTGCCGTAAAGTGCCGTAAGTGCCGTAAAGTGCCGTAAAGTGCCGTAAAGTGCCGTAAGGTGCCGTAAAGTGCCGTAGGGTGCCGTAAAGTGCCGTAAGGTGCCGTAAAGTGCCGTGAGGTGCCGGAAAGTGCCGTAGGGTGTAGTAAGATGCCGTAAAGTGCCGTAAGGTGCCGTAAGGTGCCGTAAAGTGCCGTAGGGTGCCGTAAAGTGCCGTAGGGTGCCGTAAAGTGCCGTAAAGTGTAATATATCTTTCTGTGAGCTTAAATCCAAGTTTCTAGGGTCGCAGCCCCAATCCTCTGGGCTCCATCTTGGAAACAAAAAATAGTGGGACATCCCCCATATCTCTGAAACCATGGCTCCCACAAGAAAGTTTCATAAAACAAACTTGTGAAGAATTTAATTTTCAGCAAGTCATGCATACATCACTTTTACGTGGTTTTAACAATAAAAGAGTTACAACCTCAAACCGACATCCAAAAAGGGGGGAACATCTTTCGAGCGCCACAGATTTATTGTTTTCACTTTAACCCCAAAACATATTGGAAACAACTTTAAGGTAATTTTGTCGCAAGTCGTTTGCGATATTGATCGTTTTGATCGCTTTACACTGGCGGGGGCTATTGCATCCCAAAGGGGGAAAACTCACGTGAAAAACGCATTTTTAAGCCAAATAATCGGCTTCCGATGGCAAACCCCCCATTGCAAAACTCACGGATCATTTTAGTGGGCAGAAAATTTTTAATTGCAATTAGTAGTATGCCTCTCTGTGAGCATAAATTGATGTTTCTGGGTTATAGCTCCAATCTCCTTGGCGCCATCTTGAGAACAAAAAAAGTGGGACGGCCCCATATCTTGGAAAGCACCGATCCCACAAAAAAGTTTAATATGACAAACTTGTGTGAAATTTAATGCAGTAAGTTGTGGATACATCATTTTCACGTGCTGTCAATATTAAAAGAGTTACACGCCAAAAACGATGTTGAAAAGGGGGGATCATTTTAACACCTGTTTATCTGCTCCTAAAATGCTTTTTTCCTATGACTTGTCCCACTTCGAGATACAATAACTCCCGACATGGTACAGTGATCAAAACAAGCAATACCGCAAACGTTTGGTGATAAAACTGCCTAAAAGTTATTTTCGGACGAATTTCGCGGTAATAGGGGAAACCAAGAAATTGTGGCGCGCGAAAGTTAATCCCTCCTTTTTGGGTACGGTTTTTGGATTGTTTCTTTTTTGTTATTGACACGACGCAAAATGTATGGACGACTTGCTAAAAATTATATTCTACGCAAGTTTGCCATACACAACTTTCTTGTGGAAGCCACGGTATGGGAGATATGGGGGTGTCCCACTTTCTCTTGTTTTCAAGATGGAGCCCAAACGCCATCATCGGGGATCTCAGGAAATTGAACTTAAGCTAATTATAGCATTCCACAAGCATTGCAATAAAAAAAATTCTGCCTTTTGAAAATGCACGCTGAACTCCCAATTGACTGTACTAACACGTATTCAACGCATTGATCAGTAGATATATCTACATTAGTCCATACATACATATGTGTATAGCTGGAGCCATTGATGTCCGAATGTATGAACTGTGTGCGAGATTTGGGATTGCTCGATCGTGGCAGAATGAATTTAACACCTTATGGTGAGTGATAGAATTTGGCGCAACACTCTGAATAAAACTCCACAGTTGCGCAACCGCAACAAATGTGTTAATTGCACTAAATAATATTTTAATAGGATGTTTGTAAGCTACTTTAATCTTATTCATGCAATATAAAACTAAAATTATCAGTAAGTGTAGATAATAGGTATCCCATTTTATCAGTTTAGGGTTTTAGCGCCCTTCTTAAATGGCGCCCTGTGCAATTGCACATCTTGCACATATGAAAGGACCGGCCCTGCCTGTATCTGAAATATGTTGGGCTATCCCAGAATTTGGATTTACCTCTCTAGTTGCTTTGATGTGCTCATTGTATCTAATTTTAAAGCTCCTACCTGTTTGTCCTATATAAGCTGCATCACAATTATCACAGGATGCACGATACACTCCTGAATGGGGGAGGGGATCATTTTTGCTTTCGTTGTTAAAAAGTAATTTTTTAAAGTTAATTCTAGTCGAATGAATGAAGGATACTTCAGTGTTGTATTTTAAATATTTGGACAATTTACTATTGATGGGGCCTACGTAATTTAACTTTCTACATGATTGAACATTATCATCTTTTTGAACTGGATATATTTCTTCAATAATTTTCAATTTACGTTTTTTGTTTAAAATGCCTAAAATGAGTGGCTCAGGGTATCCATTATTTTTGGCTATATTTTCAATGGTATAAAGTTCCTTTTCCAAATTTTCTTTGGAAAGTGGAAAATTTAGAGCACGATTTATCATGGAATGAAAAGAAGCTAGCTTAATGTTCAATGGATAGAACGAGTTATAAAGAATGAGCACATCTGAAGTATTTTTCCTGTAAATATTAAATTCTAATTTTGATTTTTTGCGAGTACTGGTAAAATCTTAATGGTTGATAGTGCTTCCTATTTCTTTTTTCATGGTAAATTTAATGCTATTATTGAGGCTATTTAAAAAGATTAAAAATTCATTTTATTGACGATCTGTACTATCCTATAAAGAAATTATGTCATCGACATATCTATACTAGAAGAGTATATTTTTAGAATGAAGATTAACTGAACTCATAAGAATTTTCTCTAAAAAATTCATGTATAAATCTGCCAGAAGTGGAGAAAGTGTTGATCCCATCTTCAAACGAGAAGTATTGATCCTCATAAATAAAACAATTTTGATCCTTACAAATTTTGTACAAATTGAATAGTTCATCTGGTTTTGCCTAAGTTTTAATTATTCCAAAGATAAGGTCCTTCACTACTAGGTCAAGTTCCTTAATGGGAATGGAGGAAAATGAAATATTTCTACCCAGTTCTCTATGGCGTACTGAAAATTCACAAGGCAAATATGCCAATTAGATCTTTAGTTTTTTTTTTTTGTAAAGCACCCACTTATAAATTTTGCCAAATTTTCAACAAAACCTTTGTAGATGAAACAGGATTTGTGCCAGAATTTTCTGTTAAAAATTCCCAAGAACTGACCCAAAAACTCCACAACTTCCAAACTCCTGAAAATTCTAGCTTAGTTTCTTTCGACATAGTAAATTTATTTTCCTCTATTCCCATTAAGGAACTTGATCTAGTAATGAAAGACCTTATCTTTGGAAAAATTAAAACTTAGGGAAAAGCAGATGAACAGATTGAGATTCAGATTGAGAATCTGAACAAAATTTGTAACATCACCCCTTGATTCACACAAAACCAGCCTCGGTTATTTCGATTAAATTAACTTGGAATTGAAAAACACTAATCACACCCATTTTGCAGAATTAAGATTTTAAAAGTATTAAATTCAAGCGAGCACAATGAAATTAAGGCGTATCTATTTGCGTCCAGATTACATCTGCTTCATCTAATTTGAATCGTCTGCAAAGAAACCACAACTGATGCGATTAAAATAATTGGAAACTTTCTTGAAATTATGATTACATTTATGATGATAGATACTTCCATTTCCATTGAAAATTCATACCGAACAATACGTTTATCAGAAAGAAGCTAATCATCGATTTCAGGAAGCCACGAATAAGACTTGTGATAAAGTTATTATAAACGAATTCGTATTATGCAAATCGGAATCGTGATGTTCGATCACTCCATAAAAACACTTCGGGTCAGCCGTTATAGAAGCAATCGTATTAAATTAATGCTAAACTACTTCGGCACTCGTGCAAATTCCATCGTTTCAGCGGAAAATTGGTTGTTAGTGTAACGTTTTGGAGCAAAGGTGGTATTTGCAACACATTCAGGAAATTGAAATGTAAGTACTCTCGATTAAGATTGTATTGTAACGTTGGTTTATTTCAAAAGAGCCAGCAAATCGTAGAATTCGTGTTTCAAAATTGTACCATTCATGCAAGAACCCATCCAATTATGAATCGTTTAGATTCGATGTTATCTATGTACATGCATTTGATTGTTACTTAAAGACCAAAGAAATAGCAATCAAATATGTTGAGACATTTAACGAATAATTTACTTTCTTCTCTGAAGTGTATTAGACTGGGTATCTCTTACAATGGATTTATCTTTGGATTGTCTAACAAAAGTTTACCAGGCATGTAAGAAATATTTCTCCAATTGAATTTGCTTCGTCTAAAAACTCACTGAAAATAAATAATAGTCCTTATTAAATTAAATGATGATGATGATGATTAAATTAATGATTCAAATACTTTCACGTGGTATAAACTACTATTTTTCAGTAGTACTTAATCACAAACGGCTAAGTTCTATAGTTGACATGTGATCTCGTTAGATCTCATAATTTGTGATAAAATGAAAACCGATACAAATATAACAAAAGTAAAATCCAAATTATCCATAAAAACATTACCACTTATATTATTCGATTAATTTCTTCGCTCATACTCCGTCTTTATTTCCATGAGGTAAAAACATCCGGGGAGTATTTTCTTTTCTCAATCTTAACTCTTTCCTGAAATCAAATACTGAAAGACAAAAAATAGTGCATTCACACTGGACTACGAGACCTCAGTAGGGCTTACCAGACATTGTTGTTCCAGTCTGGATCCATATTTTCCTGCTCTTCGGGGTTTGTCACCTACAATTTTGTTCCAACTAGTGGGACTAGTTATGCTATTGTCGGCAACTATTGTTGATGTCGGGCAGGAGTTGAAATTTAACATCTTGCAAGCAATTTATCTTTCAGCATCTTTCTGAACCAAATTTTTTATGTAAACTTCTTGACAGTGAAGTGATTTTCAAACAAGGAATACTTTAATTTTGTGAACAGTGTTATTTTCTTACGTACCTACCTGACGTTGAATATTAACCCACTTTTTTGCAAGAGACAACGAAAGTAACACTACAATACTACGATACAAGGACATCTTCCTTGTTATGCAGCCTTATCTGAAATCAATTAAGTACCTGTAGGGACCTGGAGAAGCAGCTTCCTTCTCGCTTTGTTGAGGACTCTTTTGTAGGGTCAAAATTGGTAGCAGTTGATTAAAACTCATATCACAGATAGGCTTCAGTTTAAAACTCGTCGATAACGTCACTCATTATGTTTAGAGATATTGAATGATGTCTTCTTGGTGTTCTTTTGCGAATCAACTGGGAAATAACATAACTATTTTTGCACTGCAGCCTTCCTAATGATCAGATACTACTGTATCAAAGTTTGGTTTTTGTATTGGTTTTTGTAGGCTAAAATTAACGACAATACATTCAAAAATTCAATATTCAAATTTATCAACTTTTATATAGCACAAGATTGACTGCTTATAATTTTATTGGTTATATCAAAATGTGAAGAAAAAATTCTTACCGTCCATACAGTTTCAAGCGCTGAACCTATGTTCAATAGATTTAAGATACGATGTAAAGGACAGCTACTGATGACATTTACAATAGAATAATTCGTTTTACGAATGTTGAGTGGTACTTGGTTTTTCATAATACCATCGACTGTTCACTTTTAGGAAGTGGAGAAACTTCAAATGAGACTCATAATGGAAATATATCGTTATTAAATGATCGTTTTCAGGATGCTTTGCTTTTAAAATAATATGGTAAAAAGTTTCAAATAAAAACTTTTACGTATTCTGTAAGTAACATTCACTTGTTGATAATCGAATATTACTGTATTTCCACGTAATCCTACAATTGTTTATGAAATAAACGATGGATGATTCTTAGATCACTTTTCTCTCAAGTCGTTTTATGACTTATTCGTTTCAAAACTTCTAAAATAGTTACGGAACGTCGACAAATTGTAAATGAAATATTCGTACATTCTGAAGTGACCCAAAATTGGGTTGGTTGTAGTGGCAGCCTCTTTTGTCAAACGGTGGCTTACTTATAAGCTAAATTGGGTACTTGCGCATAATTATATAATAAAAACTTGCGAAACAGACACCCTAGCGAAAACTGACACGGACCTTTATAATAACATAATAAACCCAAATCTTCGCCATCTTCTTGCTTCCATTAAGGAAAGTAGTAAACAGCACTATTTAGAGGTTGCAAGCAGAGGTTAGCTTCCGGAAAATACTAGCCGCACAATCCACCAAACTAAATCTACTTAGCGTTTAAAGTGCACCAAGCAGTGCCAACAGCTCCTCATATAGAGTAAGAGTTGACCGTGAAATTCCAGCGCTTGATACAGGATGAAGTGTTTTTAAAATGATCACGAAAACTGCATACATGAGAAAAAAAATATTTCATATGAAAGTATAGTACTTCAAGAGTATTCACACCAAATTTGAAGTAAATTTGAACAATATTGCCGGAACTATAGAGATTTGCCGTGGTCGGTACGTGTGCTCTGCCTTACCTAACGTATGCATGTAGCGCGGTTCTACCGCGTAAAATCAGCTTCTTTCTTTTTCATCAAACATCACAACATCAAAAGGATGCTCTCAGCATCGCGAATGAAGCGAACGAATTACTGTATGGACCTGGAAACACCGACGCAATGTAAGTCGCTAAAAAATAACTTTAATTCATTAAATCGCGGTAAAAAAAACGTTAAATGCGTTTTTCTCGAAATTTTATTTTTCTTGCGGTAGGCACGATTTCTCGAGAACGAATCGACCGATTTCGCTGAAACTTTGCACAGTTCCTCTTTATAGTATTGACTGTGCTTGAACGAAGGGATTTGCATTCGGTCGACTCATTTTTGTTTTATAAGAAAAAAAAATATTTTAAAAACGATGAGAATCGAGAAAATGCTAAAAAAATATGAGACGAAATTTCAAACTTTTATAAGCTTAAGTTTCTGACTTGCAAGCTTTCAAAGTTTTGTATTTTTTAAAAATAAATTTAGATTGTATACAATTATTATGGGCAATCTACTAACTCGATTTTGAAGAAAATTTGTTTGCTATTTCATGATTAGAAAAGAAAAGTGTTTTAGACGAAATATGAAGGTCCTTAGTGCATTTTAAGTGGTAAAATAATTAAATAAAAAAGCTTTTTTTTCTCCATGTTTTTTACATTTATTGCAATTTTGCGGCGAAGGTTAATTGTTTTAAGATTTTTAACCAATCCTATCTTATAGAAAATTCTAATACACAATTTTCATTGACACACAACTTTGGCCTAAAATGAACCGTTTTAAAGTTAGGAGTGAGTAAAGTAGATAAAAACGTTTTTTTTTTAATTTTTAAACATTTCGATTTTGTAAGGAGAGAAACCACTTTCAAAAAATCAAATTGTTTTGTTGCTCTAAAGTATACCTTATCTTCAAAGAAATCATGTAGCAAAGTTTCATATAGTGGAAAAATCTTTAAGTGTTCGAAATTTTAAATTAGCGCGGCGCTTCTCACTGCTTTTTCGGAGCGCAATCCGCCCGTTTTCCCGCGCACTGCTGGTGTTGAAATTTAGAACAATTTTAAATATAAATCTTTCCAAATTGTACAAGTGCTCTGTTAGTTGAACGTTAGCAGAGAACGCTGAAGTACGTATTTTGCAGACTAGAGGTAAATCAAATTAATTCATGATTTTTCAATAACTTGAATTTTAAATGCGTTTATCTCGGAACAACATTTTTCAAACTGGCCGGACTCCTTTCTCAAACAATTTTTGTTCGATTTATTTGAAATTTTTATAGTATGTTCAAAGCTAGTGTATGCTAGGAAGTACGTAGGATTTTTTTAAATGTTGCATATTTCAATTGTCATTAACAATTTTCGAGCGTTTTTTTTGTTTTTTTACATTTTTTTCAAGATGACGCCATTTTGTCAAAAATCAATTTGAAAAAACCTACGTACTTTTCTGGCTGTTATTACGCTTTATTGACAATTATTTGTTTGACAACCATAACCTTAACAATTCAGGAGAAAACGGTCCGGCCGCGAGGTGCTCAGGTCATAAAAAAAAATTTTGCCGGTTTCTCTTCAAAAACTGATAAGAATGTATAAATTTTAGAAACTGGTATCACTGTTCTGTGCAAATCAGGTTAAAAAGTATTTTTTATGAAAAAAAACTATAATTTTTCGCATTTTCTTCTATTAAATTAAAAAAACGGCTGAAACAAATTTTTATAATGTTAAAAACTTCACAAAGATGTTAATGTACGTCAACTGACACCATAATGATGCAAATATTATATCTGGTTCGTGAGATATAGTGAATGATAAAAATGACCTTGAAAATCGTGATGACTTTCAATGATTTTTTATTTTTAATTGATTTTTCACGTAATCATGAGAAAAAGTTTTGATGGTGTTTTTACAAACATTGTTTGCGGTATATAAATTTTATAAACATTGCCTTATATTTCGCAAATCAGGTTAAAAATTTCTTGTTTATGAAAAAAACCTATTTTTTGTTTTTTTCTTAAATTAAAAAACGAATCCGAAGATTTTTTCAAAAATTCGACAGATTCATTAAAATGTTAATACGCGTACATTGACACTTCAACGATGCAAATCGTATGTTTGGTTCGCGAGATGTAATACATGACAGAAATGACCTTGAAGATCATGATGACTGTTAATGATTTTTTATATTTTAATGATTTTTTTTGTTATCATGAGAAAAAAATTTGATGGCATTTTTAGAAAATCTGTTTGGAGTATATAAATTATATAAACATTGATTACTTGGACTTGAAAATAAGGTTAAAAATTTATTGTTTTTGAAAAAAAAAACAATTTGTTGCACTTTTTTAAAAAAAATTAAAAAACGGCACAAAAGAATTTTTTTAGAAACTTGAAAGAATTATTTAATTGTCAATACGCGTCGATTAACACCTTGATCAAGGAAATCGTATGTTTGGTTCGCGAGATATAACGCATGACAGAGATGACCTTCAAAGGGGCAAAACAACAACTCCCCTCCGACCGCAGTTTCCCAAAAGCTAATCAGCTCTTAAAATTGCAAAGACGCTTCGATTGACACCTCAACGAAGTCGATACGACTTTGTTTACGTCAGTTATGCTCGTAGAAAAAAGTGTCCACGAACGTACAGACGTACGTACGTACACCCACACACATACATCTCCCTTTCTAAAAACACTTTATCTCTCTATAGACCTCGAAACGTAAAGAAAAGTTGAAAATTTCAATTTCGATTTATGGAGGCGATTACAAGAACTTCCCATATACTGGGAAGTTAATAAAGCGTTTCTGGAGAAATGCTAGGGAGCCGCCATTTTGTTTTTAAAGTTCTGAAAAAATTCAAAGAGGATGTCAACTACTTGTATAATATGTTGTTTGGGTTTTGAGAAAAAAATTCTCAAACATGACTTTTTTTACCTACAGTGGTGTTCCCCCTTAATATTTCCGACTTTTTTGAGAGGGAACATAAGTCAATTATGGATTTACGAGTTTTTTCACAACTTTTCCTGCAAAAATCACTGTGCCCCCCTCAATGGGCAACTGAAAACAGATCCGCACTGGCATATAAGATTACTACAAAGACGCTTCGATTGACACCTGAGCGAAGTCGATGCTTTTACGTGAGTTTATTGATTTTTTACGTGAGCTATGCTCTTAAAAAAAACTGGCCACGTCCTTACGTACATGTAACCACACACACATTTTTTTCGAAAAGCACCTTAACTATATTCTAAAGACGTCAAAACATGAAGATATGTTAAAAATATGAATTTAGATTTTCGAGGCGATTACAAGAACTTCCCATTTCCTAAGAAGTTAAAATTAAGCTAACTTCAACAGGGAATCGAACTGGTTCTCAGAATCTAATACTCAACCTTTAAGGTCCGTCCTTCCCTTTCGAGTATACTCAGGCCTAAATGAACCATCTTTGAACAATAATGTTATACCCACAAGTTAATCTCAATAAAGAAAACAGAGATCCAAAGAACTGGCGAATAGTAACGATTTTAATTCCATTGAAAAATTTGGCGGATTGCTGTAACCAGAAGAAAAACAAAATTTTAAGATTCTGTGCTAGATGTATTTTAAGTTATTTAGTTGAAAAAATGTTAGCCTACCAAAACGTTCTATGATATTTTTGCATCCCAGGTATGTCTTCATAAGTATTATTGTCTGACAATACATTTTGCTGCTCACCATTGTGGGTGCATGTACATAGAAAAAGAATTTACGTGTTTGGAAGCATACATCCATTTTGGTTTTCTGCTTAGGGAGATAAAAGCACTGGTACTCACCTCTTATTCGTTAGAAATGATTTTTAGAGCATTATTTTCGTTAATAACAGATTTTCATTCAATGCAATCATGAAGAAATCAAATTAAATTATCCGCAAATCATGATGAATTTTACTATCGAAGCATAAATAAAATCGCTATAATATTGAGATGTGCCTGAATATAACCAATTAATTGGTTATCAAATGATCAGGTCTTCAATTTTGCGTGAACCAAAGTTTACTTTTACCGTGCTCCACCAAACAAGTTTGTTTAGTAGCCTACATAGTCCTTGATATCAACAACACACGCTATACGCAATCAAACAGTGCCTGTTCAAACATACGCATCCTTTTGCCAGCACAGTTTTTGTTAGCCAGCGTCTACACAACGTCGATTCGCTATCGATTAACCTTCCATTGCCATTGCCCCAGATTGGAATTATCTTCGCTCTAATTTTAATCCTGTTGACTACCTCAATGATTTGTTATCAAAGCTTGAAGTTTGTTTTTGAGGAAGACACCGCGAATCGTAGTAGGGTTGAAATTGTCTGAAGCGCATTAGGCGAAACTTTTAGCACAGGACACCCAGGCAGAATTGATGTCTCTCCTGCCTGCGAGTGAATTGAGGAAATCAGGAAGTAATACAAATATGGAATTCGTTCGTGTGCAAATTTCAGTGCTTGGTACCGGCATGCACCCATCAGTCTGTCGTAAATCAGGGATTCCTGCACGGAAAAAACCCAGGACACTTCTGCATTTATAGTTGTGGGTCCCGATGTGCTGTCGGGTCTTATCAGTATTTCAAATTGTAACGTGACGATAAGTAAGTGAAAAGTTGAAAGTCATTCTCTGGTGGCTGTGTGGATTGAAGGCGGTTGAAAATTTAATTAGATCTACAAGAAAATTACGATCATCATTGGCCGAAGTTAGTACACCTTAGATAAAGGCGTGCATGTGAACATGCTGCACATAAATAGCGTTATGTAACAACAGCGATGGGGACATTTTGCTTCGATCAGTATGATCATCCCTTACTCTGGTGTGAGGAGAAAAAGAGGCTGGTGGAGCGCAAGAATGCTGACGAAAGTATAAGGGCCTGGCAGCGTAAGAAGGCAGATGAGTTGGCTCTAAAGGAGCGTGAGAAGAAGGAAGTAAGTAGTTGAGATTTGTTTTCATTTCGTTTGGAATATCTAACCATCATTGATAAAAAATATTGTGAATCAGTTCTTTGAAACAATAGAGTTATTGAACAATGTATATTATAGTGGAGTCTGCTTTCGAAGTGACATATTTTTGTTGAAATTGAAAAAAAGTTGATTATCCAATCCACCTGAGTGAAATCATCTGATATCTTTTGTTCATTAAAAAGTTGAACAAAATTACAAATAACAAAAAAAGAGTTTGTTTTGAAAAGTAAACCAATGATAAATACAGCGGGTATAGTGACAACGCTTGATGTAAACGAAGTAGACCCATCATTGTAATTCTCAGTTATTGTAAAAGTGTTAAATCTAATTCGAAGTCTTATAACTCACTCAATTAGGAAATTGAAGAGAATAGTATTGTTTTACTAAAAACTTTTCGACTTTACGAAGACAACAACGGTCAACACAAAAACCAGTTTAAGAAGTGCAAAAAAGCAAAGTAAACCCCCAACATTCTAATTCGGAAATTTGATAGAAAATCCTTTTCTAGATCAATTCGGTCCACCCGGAGAACGTTGTGATCAGAATTATGCGTCGACCGCGCATTTACTACCCAATTTATTGATTAAGTACTTATTCCCAGCTGAGTGGACTGAAAGCGGGCGTCCATCTATGATTGGAGTGAATATTGAACCATTGACTTTCTGTATGATAGCCTACCACTCTACATACTAGGCTACCACCGCCCCTTAAGAATTGCAGGACCATCAAATATAACAAGAATTCATAGAAGAACTGGTCGATAATTATACTAAGAATTGTAGTCCATTGTGTAACTGTCTACTTTAACTTAATTTTGAGATATATGTGTGTGTACGTACGTTTGGGGACTGTTTTTTCAACGAGCATAACAAGATAATTAAATATAAAAACTAATTTTTTGTTCTTTTTTCATATTTATTGCTATTTTGTAGCATGGGTAAAAATTTTAATCAAGCATGTCTTATAGAAAATTTATTTACGCAACTTTTATATCCTCACAACTTTGCTCTAAAATGAAGCCAGAAAAGTTGGCAAAACAATTTTTTTTTGATTTTTAACTTCCCAGTTCTCTATGGGAAGTTATTGTAATGGGGTCGATTTTGCGAATCCCAAATTTTGACATATCTCCACGTTTTGAGGTCTCTAGAATCCAAATCCATCGTTTTTAGAGAGATGTCTGTGAGTGTGTATGTACGTATGTGTGGATGTGCGGATGTGCGTATGTACGTATGTGCGTTCGGAATAATTTTTCGTCTCGATTATCTCAAGAACCAAAGATCGGATTGAAGTGAGACCGGTTTTAAACGACACGTAATTACGTAACTTAGAACTGAATGGCTTTTCAGCAAAATCGGTTAAGCCATTTTTTATTTAGGATAAAAAAAACTCAAAAAACGTCTAAAAATTGCTTATTTTTAAACTGTTGATACGCACTATTAATTCGTGCAGATACCAAATACCTTCATAGTAATGTCGTTATTATTGTGCGTTCTAGTAAAATTGTAATCAAATTTGTAAAAAATGTTATTTAAAAAAAAAGATTAATTTATAAAATTCCAAACTTATATTATCAGGTTTGGGTGAATGGGAGTAGAGACGCTAATGCAGTTAATAATTGGATATTGTTATAAATAATTTAATATTGTTAATAACAGTCAAATAATATTAGTTATAATCTGATATTGTATATATAAAGTCAATTATAATTATTCAGTAACGGTCAAACATTGTTAATAACGAATGATTATTGTAAATAATAAATAAATACCCTCAATAATAGTTGTGGATTCCGAGACCGAGATGGAGAACGAGGTAGAGGACGAAGTGGAGGACAAGAAGGATGACGAGGACGCAGAGGACGAGGTTGCCGAGGCTTTGGTAGAGGATGACCAGGTGGTGGAGACGTCATCCTCTACCAAAGCTTTTATGGTTAGATAAAAAATTGATAAAAATATTAAAAGTAATTATATTTATTCAGAATAATAATGTTTAATAATAGTAATTATTAATAAAAGCAAATTATAGCTTTTTATTCACCCCACTGGTAAGTTAGTCGTGTGGGCCTCAAAGGTCGCACTTAGACCGCTTTTTAAATATTTTGATTTCTTTAACAATGTTTCCGACTTTTTGAGAGGGAGGATAAGTCAATTATTGTTATTCAAGTTATTCTACAATTTTTTCGGCGAAAATCAGTTGCCCCCCCCCTCAACATCTAAATGTAGTCATTTTTTTATAGATTCGCTCTAAGTTAGCACGCTTTCTTCATATTTTTGAATGAATAAATTATTACTAACTACGTTTTGCCCCTTTGAAGGTCATTTCTGCCATTTGCTATATCTCGTGAACCAAAGGTGTCAGTCGACGTGTATTAACATTTGCGTGATTCTATCAAATTTTAAAAAAAATTGTTGTAGCCGTTTTTTAATGTAAGAAAAAAGTGGGAAGAATTAGGTTTTTTTCATAAACAATAAATTTTTAATCTGATTTACGAAACACAGTAATCCATGTTTATAAACTTTATATACTCCAAACTATTTTTGTAAAAAAAATCAGAAAAAAATATCATTCTAAAAAAGATTAAAGTAAAAATACGAAATCATTAAAAGTCATCATGATTTTTAAGGTCATTTCTGTCATTCACTATATCTCACGAACCTGATATAATATTTGCATCATTGAGATGTCAATCGACGTGTATTAACATTTTTGTCATGTTTTTAACTTGCAGCCGTTTTTTAATTTAATAAAAAAAAATGCAAACAGGCTTGTTTCTTAAAAAAATAATTTTTAACATGATTTGCACAACACAGTAATAAATGTTTATAAAATCTATTAATGCTTATCAGTTTTTGAAGAGAAACCAGCAAAACTTTTTCCCATGATTACAAAGAAAAATTAATTAAAAATATAAAATCATTCAGTCACCATAAAAAAAGTGTTCATGTGAATGAAATTATCTGACTTTTTTTATTTTAAAGACATTGATCAAAAAATTGCATGTTTAAACTAAAAACCATTACCAATGTTGAAAGAAATAATAGAAATCTTAAGAATACTAAAGGATAAAACTACTAGAAATTACAATTTTTTATTTGATGAAAGCTTTTTACAAAACACTTTACCATTTAATGCGTTGATTACAACAAATTTGATTGCAATTTTTTTTGGTTCCCAAAATTTAAGAAGTTGTTTCCAATAAAACTAAAACACCGTACTGTAACACTATTCAAGGCTCTATTTATGCAAATATTCATAAACTTTGACGTGTCTTTAGAATAAGAGTAATCAGGTAATTTCATTCGTATGAACACTTTTTACACGGTGATTTTGAATGAATTTTTTATTTTTAATTAACTTCTTTTTTGTAATCATGCAAAAAGATTTTGCTAATTTCTCTTCAAACATTAATAAGAATGTATAAATATTATAAACATTTATTACTATGTTGTTCAAATCAGGTTAAAAATTTATGGCTTATGAAAAAACCTAATTTTTTGCAATTTTTTTAAATAAATTATAAAGCGGCTCAAAAGATTTTTTTTTAATTTTTAGTGAATCACATAAATGTCAATATGCGTCGACTGACACCTTAACGTTGAAAATCCAAGGTTTGGTTCGCGAGATACAGCGCATGGTAGAAATGACTTTCGAAGGGACAAAACAACAAAACCCCGACCGAAGTGCCCCAAAAACTAATCAGCTCTTGAAATTGCAAAGACGTTTCGATTGACAACTGAACGAAGTCGATACGACTTCGTTTACGCGAGTTATACTCGCAAAAAAAATGTCCACGAAGGCACGTGCGTACACACACACATGCATACTTCTTTCTAAAAACACTTTAAATATGCTCTAAAAACCTCAAAACTAGAAGATATGTTGAAAATTTCAATTTCGATTTTGGAGGCGATAACAAGAACTTCCCATATACTGGGAAGTTAATAGTCATCATAAACCATTTTTGGGTGAGCTGCAGTTTTCGAGATGCAAACGGATTTTGCTTCTGTCATCTTTTTAAGATGGTGACCACCCTCACCAACAATCTGACGTCTGATGCAAGGTTTATGTATCACGGACATCTCATCTATTCGATCAAATGAAAATCAAGATTTTATCATTTACAACACTGCCTTCCGCACTAAAATTCTTGATGTTTTCAATGTAATTTTGTTATTTTTGTATGTGCTACTTTTACAGGGAAACGTCCGTAACATTACCGTGAGCCAAAATGTTGGCACTCCAACTACGTCACGATAAGGGATGTGGGAAAATTAACCTCGCTAAAATCATCTGACGAAAACGTTGTAAGCTCCCGTACTTTAGGAAACTGGACTGTCTAAGATCTGACAAATGCGTGTATTCGCTTTTATTTGTCCGTTAGTTCAATTTTTAAGAACAAACGAAAAATCTTTTTCAAATACGTTTCCTTCCAATTTTGACGAGAAAATCAGCTCCTTCGATCAGACTCACAACATTCTTCCTTGGCAGATTGATGAAGTTTTGAAATCATTCTCAGTTCAGATTGAACTCATCTCATATAAATATATTTTCCTCCGTACGTGATACGGATGCATTTTCAATAAAAAGGAATATTACGAATTTTTTCGCTCCAAATAATTTTGCAAAATGGCTCCGGTGATTTGGACATAGTGAGGTTTGGCTTCACTTCCACACCAGTACCTGTGTTCATATCGGTTCTATCAATAAACCAAACTAAGGCCAATTATGAATTTCAGTAAAGTACTGTCAGTAAGGTTTCAATACATTGGTGTTGTTGTTTATATTATCTAAACGCTGCCTATCAATAGTGTGACATCAATCCAATAAATATTGATATACAATTTCTAGTTTGGATGAAAAATAGTATATCTAACTTTTTTGGTGCTCATAAATAAGCTTAGCCCTAAGAAGTATTTTATATTATTTATAACAAAAACATCAACAGGACTGTCTTATTTCAGAATAGTGATGTATCAGCCACAATTAGTTTTTCTTATTATATTCTTTTCCTATAAATATGTTGGTAGTGAAATTGCTCCAATCATTCGATATAAAGTGTATATTTAGGTTTGTTTCTTCGCAACATACATAAAATACAAAAAAATACAATTTCAAAAGTTTTTGTAAAAGTATATTTGTAGTAAACCCGGTAATAATACAAAAAATCGACACGTGGCCAAGCTGCTCAAATGACCAACCAAATGGAGACATAATATCAAATCAAAGTTGAGTTTTTTCGTACAGTTATTAATTTAAAAGCAGTTGCCGTCTGGCCTCCTGTGGCGCTAGAAAGCATTGTCTCGGCAATATGTTCTGCCGGGGAAAAACTGGAAGGTATTATCTTACTGAATACGCTAAACGCTGACGAAATTGAAACATTAGACGAAGAGCTGGCTGCAAAAAGTAGCTGTGGAAGATGACCACTGTCAGTTCTTTGTTGCGACCACTTTTCTTCGTGAGACCTCCTATTGATTGATAAATTGAATATAAATCGGACAGAAAACAATTTTGCTTAATTTTGCCTGTGTAAGGCGAAATTGATGGATTTTTTAATTGATTATTGATTAATGAATACAGATTAATAACTGAAGAAGTATTGATAGAAGACACAAGAAGAAGTACATAAATACCTATAAACGCAACGCTTCTCAAGAAACCCTTTGTGGATTTGATAGGACCAAATAGCCAAACACATGTTTAGCTTTTTCTTATTGAAATTTGAACTATTTTTGAGCAACCAAAATTTTAACAAAATCTCCATCATAGACAGGTTACTTCATTCACGATCAAGATAAATGTATCAATCAACAATTTCATGCATGAAACTATGAAGAAATTGCTTGAATTTACACACTTAAAGCCAAAAATGAAGCAGAAAATTCAATAAAATGAACTCGTTCTCACATTTATTGTCTGGTTTATTTTACTCGTTCATGAAATTAGATTTTTTTGAAAATTTTCCAGTATATTAACTAAATAGATTTACATCATGTATAAATGAAAGCATAAAAAATGTAAGGCTATTGCAAAATTGATCATGTTATGGAATAAATGTATGAAAATGTATTCGAATTCCATGAATATCACGAGCATACATAATGGTTGTTCGTTCCAATCAACTTGATTTTGGTTTTCCACACAATAAATTTGATAAATTTTTCTTTCGGAGTAGATGTGCATTTTTCTCATGGATTCATGTTTCTTGGTATTATAAGGACAGCTACTTATACTTCACTTTAAAAGATTTTATTTATGTCGGTCCAATTCATGCTTTACAGTAGATGCACTCATAAGATAATAATATGCTGTAAAGAAATGATTTTTTCTTAAAAAAAAGCCGTAAGGAGCGACTCTGGAGGTCACACAAACAACTTCCCAGTAATATCCACAGAACTTTAATTTAAATAACCATAATGATAATGAGACATTTCAAGAAGTGGAATGAGTGTGTGTATTTTATATGAATGTATATTGTAATTTTAAAAATACTTTGTTTTTGAATAATTACACTTTAAAACATCCGATCTCCTAAAGCATTGACTGTTACTAGTGGAGATGGGGCGGAAAAAACGCAACGGTTTTCACAATACTTGTTCAAAAACAACAATTGTCCAGCACAACGGCTGTGTCAGATATGCAGGCTGTGTTAACCAAATCCAAGCCCTTCACTTGAACATACACAGCCAAAATGACTAAAAATATTAAAAATACTTGGAGCAAATTTAAAATATTAATTTTTCCAAAAAAAATTCATATATTTTTTTGCATTTTCAACGAGTTTGTCACAAACGCCAAAGGATTTTCAAGGTCATTTCTGTCATGCGTTATACATATCTCGCGAACGAAGTATACGATTTGCATGGTTAAGGTGTCAATCGACGCGTATTAGCATTTGTGTGAATCTATCAAATTTTAAAAAAATTGTTGGAGCCGTTTTTTAATTTAAGAAAAAAAAGTGCAAAAAATTACGTTTTTTTATAAACAATAAATTTTTAACATGATTTACGAAAGACAGTATTAAATTTTTATAAAATGTATACATTTCAACCAAGCTTGTAAAACCAACATCAAAACTTTTTCTCATGATTACGTAAAAAATTAAATAAAAAATAAAAAATCATTAACAGGCATCATGATTTTCAAGGTCATTTCTGTCGTGCGTTATATATATCTCGCGAACCAAACATACGATTTGCATGGTTAAAAAGTCAATCGACGCGTATTAGCAATTTTGTGAATCTATCAAATTTTGAAAAAAAATGGTTGAAGCCGTTTTTTAATTTAAGGAAAAAAAGTGCAAATAATTAGGATTTTTTATAAACAATAAATTTTTAACCTGATTTACGAAAGACAGTATTAAATTTTTATAAAATGTATACATTCCAAGCAGTGCTTGTGAAAGCATCATCAAAACTTTTTCTCATGATAACAAGAAACATCAATAAAAAATAAAAAATTATTAACAGTCATCATGATCTTCAAGGTCATTTTTTCCATTCACTATATCTCACGAACCAGATATAATATTCGCATCATTAAGGTGTCAATCAACGTGTTTTAAAATCTCTTTGATTATTTTAACATTATAAAGATCCCTTTCAGCGTTTTTTTTTAATTTAATAGAAAAAAATTAAAAAACTTAGGGTTTTTTTCATAAAAAATATTTTTTTAGCCTGATTTGCACAACACAGTAATAAATGTTTATAAAATTTATACATTCCTATCAGTTTTTGAAAAGAAAGCAGCACAACTTTTTTCATGATTCTGAAAAAAATTCAATTAAAAATAAAAAAATCATTCAAAGTTACCATATGAAAGAGGTTCTTCCGATTGATATTACCTTATATCTTTTATTCTAAAGACTTTGTTGTAAAGTCAATCAAAGTTTTAAAATGTTTGGATAATTTGAGGAAATTTTTGATAGTTTTTGCAGTCTTTTAATTAAAAAAAAGTGGCTTAAATTTTCAAAACCATCAAAATTTCAATCAAATTTGCATTTGTCATCATCATCACCCATCCACCAAAAGCCTTACTTAATCAGTGGATGCTCCCGTAGATGATATTGTTAATATTAACTCATTCCTGTTACTGCTATGAATACCTTTCATTATTATTATTTAAAGTAGCAGTATTTTCAAAATTATTATTGTGTTTTATATTTTTAATGTTTATCTAGATATTACTGGGAAGTTGACCGTGTGGACCTCAAGGGTCGCGCTTCACGGCTTGTTATATTTTTATGATTGCCACAGAATTCATATTAAAACAATAAATAATAAATATTTATGATGAATAACGATATGAAGCGATTCATACTGACTCGTTTCAATTATTTTAATGTCTCAATATCAACATTATTATTTAATGTGTTATTTTTATGAATTATCCGTGTGGACCTCAAGCGGCGGACCTTGCTGCTTGCGCATAGTTATTTTTATTAAATTAAAAAAAAACAGCTTTACTACTCATATTCAAATTTGATAGAATCATACAAGTGATAATTTTCTTTGATTTAAAAAGTTTCGTTCGCGAGATACGGTGCGTAATAGAAAGGACATTGAATGTGTCAAAACAAAATAAACTTGCCCAACTGAATCTTTAGGAAATCTATTCAAATAGTGTCATTGCTAATCAAAGGGATAATACAACAAAAAAACAACACGAAGAGATGATTCTTTGATTGAAAAAAGGATTGTAGTTCAACCTACAGTCTCTTCTAATCAAATTAAATTTGATTCGAAGTTACCAGTATGTGCAAGGACAATTAGGAGAAGAGCTGGAAAAGCTGGTTTGCTGCCTTACCGGCCTGCAAAAAACCCTTTCATCTCAGAAAAGAACTGGAGGGCCAGGTTAAAGTTTGCCAAGGACCATTTAGACTGGACTATTCAAAAGTGGAGAACTGTGTTATTTTTCGACGAATCGAAATTTAATTTAAAATATTCTGATGGAATAATACATGTACGACAACCAAAAGGTCAAAGATTCAACCCTAAGTATTGCATCCCAACAACCAAACATGGACAACGTAATTTCCTAGTCTAAAGTTGCTTTTCTGGACAAGGTATTGGACCAATTCATCGAATTGATGGTATTATGGATCGACATTTTACAAAACATAATGCTGCCGCACGCTGAAGAGATGCCACTAAAATAGAGATTTTAGCAGGACAATGATCCTAAGCATATATCTAAGCTGTGCAAGACTGGGCTACAAACGAATAAGATAGAGGTTTTGGATTGGCCTGCGCAATCTCCTGATCTCAACCCGATTGAGAACTTGTGTGAAACTGCCAAAAGGAGGATCAACATATCTTTTTTGCCCAGGCAACTTTTGAGTACTGGGAAATATTTTTTTTTAATTTTTGTTGTTGAAAAGACTGAATTGACATTGTTATGTTTTTTATAATACACATGTAAATAAGTGATAAAAACTAAGAACAAATTTTCAGAGGATAACTGATATTTCGCAAAGGGGTGCTTTAGTTTTGTCTAATACTGTATGTAAATACGCATATGGTAATTCTTGCCACTTTTCTTATCTTATAGTCATCATCGTTATTAGTTATATTAATACTTTTTATATCATACTGATCGTGTTAATTTAAAGCACTATGTAGAATACTCCCGGGTTTATCAATAAATCCTAATTTTATGGAGTCAATTTTTTTGCCCAAAACCAGGAATCTGAAAATCAGACATTATTATTATAAAATATGCACACAAATGTTGCAGATCAAAAAGAATCCACCAGCAGCATTCTTCGGTGCTGCACACTGAAAGTGAAAAAAGAACATCATTGCCATTTTTTTTAGTATTTAGCATTTAACTTCAATCAATGGGTCTTTGAACTAGTGATTTCAATCTATTACAATATAATGTCAGAATTTATATTTCTGTAGTCATATTTTCTTTGAAAAACTGACAATGAATAAAGAACACTTCTACAAACCCAAGAAATAATTGGAACCTGTTGCGATGATGTTGATTTTATATTCGACGAATGCTTTTAGAAAATTTAAATATGGATTCATCTTGTATAAAATGACTGCCAAAAAAATACACATCAAAAATACATTCAGAATATTTATGATTATGATGACTTAAACAAAATTTATTCAAAAATAATTTGCAGGTCGTCTTGTGAACATATACGAGTATATATTTATATATATACGCATAATGGTTGCGTGAAAATTAGTTTTGGTTTCGCTTTGATGGAAATGAACCGTCAAGCTCAATTTCTTCAAGTTCAGTAACACTAGAAGTCTCGAAAAGTTCATAATTTAGATTTATTTATAAGAAAATATTTAAATCTAGAGGTATTAGTTTCGCTCAGACCATCAGAAATATGCGAGCTTCGTAAATTAAAAGGGACATCTCATTTTATTTCGAATGCAAGTTGTATTTTTAATATTTTTGTTTTGCTGATTTACTAAAACTATACCAAATCGAAGGAAGTAGATACAATTCTCTTCGCATGTGAGCCAATAAAATTTAGTGATATATAATGCAATGATAAAAAAATACACCAAAGCCTGATGTTGGCAGACTACAATGAAAACCAAAGAGTTGCTGAAAGAAGCAATAATTTGAAAGTTTCGGTTTTGAAATACTCCCAAAATTAATTCAAGAATCTTCATATTTTAGGATACTCTACATATAAACTTCAATGTCTTTAATTTTAGTATAACAACAAGGTGAGAAAGGTTAGTAAGTCATGCCTTTTATTTTTTGAGCGTAAAATGAGAATGCTGATTTTCATCCGTAACCTGCGATCAGTTAAAAAATAAACAGAAATAAGGGGGGTGGAAATATCTAAGTTTCGTGCAGCGAAAATTTTTCAGGCTCAAATAAAAATCTGTCTTAAAGCTCATTTGAAATAAACATTGATGAACTGCATATTACGATGATTAATTTCCAAAAAAGAAGAAAAGAAGAAACTCGAAAAAAAATGATATATGCATATAGAGTCAAAATAGAAACATAAATATTTTATTTACATAAATCGACATCTTTGATAATGTTAATAAAAAATTATTTAAACTGTTCATGCAGGTTAAATATGTATTTTCTCATTTTTATGGGGGAGGTATCCTTGTACACAATTTTTTAAACATGTATATGTATCAAAACATCCGCTTCAACAGCAATTAAAACAAGAATAAGAAGTCTTTCCTGAGGCTTCTTTCTCAAAAATTCATGAAAACGCTTAGTGATGAAAATGATGACCTTTCAGCCTACTTTAACAAGAATTGTCGTTAATAGCTTTTGCCAACTTTGTAAACAACCGAGAATTTCAGTAGCATTCGTATTATTGAATAGATAACTTCAATCTGATTTTTAATTAGATTTGATCTTATATTTTATAAGTGAGCCAAAAATTTTCACCAAAAAAGGTAGTTAAATCTATGAAAATTGCGTATAAGAATGAAACTGGTCATAAATTTTTTCGAGAACAATATCTTCAATTTTCAAAAATATTATTCGAAGAGTTTGTAATGGATTTAGTGCATTCCTATTTTTTTGGAGTTGACCGATATTATGTTGTGATTAATTAGCTCCTTCCTCATTGGTTGCTACAAGAAGGAAAGCTCATGTGAACAATGCCTATAAATTTGGCTTTTGATTTGTTTCTAATTCCCAGAACAATACAATAAATATAATTTAAAAACGTGTATCTATATTTGATACTAAGTAAAACGCTAAACGTAAAGCTAAAGGATAGATGAAAAATTTCAAAAAGTAAGGAAAAGGACAAAAGTAAACGAGATTTAACACAAAAATCAAAAAAAACTCAAATGGAACTGGACTGGGCACATCATGAGAACAAATAAGGAAAAATGGGCGAAAAATGTAA
This sequence comes from Oxycera nigricornis, assembly GCA_963942545.1. Lineage (NCBI taxonomy): Eukaryota > Metazoa > Arthropoda > Insecta > Diptera > Stratiomyidae > Oxycera > Oxycera nigricornis. The sequence continues at coordinate 93,240,453 of OZ012659.1, forward strand.
TGGAATGGTACCCTAGGAATGGGAAAAGACAAAAAGAACGACAAATTAAGAGATATGAAGATAACTTACCAAAAGGATGAAGAAGGATGGTTCGTGACAGAGATGAGTGGAAGAAACAAGGGAAGGCCTATGTCAAAGGACAACCTGCCCAATAAACTGGGGCACAAGAGGCTGTCCCTAAAATCTTAGTGATCGGTGGGTGGAGCCAAATAAACAATTAACAAAAAAAAATTTCAATTGGAGACTATTAATTATTATTATTATTATTTAACAGGTACTATTAAACTATTAAAGACTATTAAGCATTTAACAGATATTAATTTTCAATTAAAGTTTTCACTTATCGTTTTTATAAATTATTATGATATTAATATTATTAGTACTTACTTAGTTGGTAATTACCTTTTGCTTTTTAACAGCTTTAAGCCTATTTGGCATTGACTTCACCAATTTCTTGCAGCATGAACGCTCACTTTCGCTCCACTCTTCCATCAATACAAATTTAATGAGCTTTAAGTAGTTTCAGAATAAAAAAAACCTCCAAGTA